>JAKSZT010054017.1:10320836-10341611 GCA_026826555.1 Tolypeutes matacus | reverse complement strand
AGAGAGAGAGAGAGAGAGAGATTCAGTCTTTGCACTTGCTTTTCAAGCCATTAATTATTCTGCCTCTTTTTTAATTATTCCAGCTGTTTGCTGTTTTGATTGATTGCCCCACCCATCAATCCCCCAGGAGGGCTTCTCCTGGCTTCCGGATGAAATCTTGTTCCCAATGGGAGAATCTGTGGGTCTTCCAGCAGCCATCATGGGGGTACTGACATCCACGTGGACTTCTTACCAGGTTCCAGATCTGTCTATTGATTCTCTATCTAGCCTGCTTCATTAGGGTGTGACTATTTCCTTGTTCTTTAAAAATTATAGAAAGCTTGTCTAAAATGTGAGAAAATGACATTCATAATTCTTCACTCTAATATGCATGTTAATTTTTGCATAATCTCTTCTGATTTTATCCATATCTAGGTCTATTTTTTTAGAAAAATTTTATCATTGTTCATGCAGTTGCATATCTCATTTAACCTCATATTCTACAATTTTTGCTGGATTTGTATTTGTAGTTTTGATGGCTACACAATGGTCCATCAAGTGATACACGAAAATGATCTATTTTCCTTCTATTGAATATCTATGCAGGAAAAACTCTGAGCAACAAAGTTGAAAAATGAAATGGGATGCTTCAAAATAATGAAATCTCAGGGCTCAAGGAATGCTTTGAGGTCATTTCCACAAATAAGCATATTTTCATGAAGCTAGGTTCATAAAAACAAGGGGGTCTAGTTTGGGAACCTTGGTAAGTGGAAGAACTACTTCTGATCCCTGGGTCAGTGCTTTCTTTACACGAGCACACTGGAGGAAACCGTTTCTTTCTTTGAAAATACTCACGTAAGGTCACTGTGGCCAGGGACATCATAGAAAGCATTCAACTCATCAAAGGGAGGACATGCAGTATGACCTTCAAGAGCCTTTTCAAGATGAAGGTCATATGCTGTCCATAATAAGGACTAGTCTGGAGGAAGAAGAGACCATGTGTCCTATAGTGGCCTCAGAATATTCCCTAAAGAAAAGACATGGAATGAACTGGAAAGACTACGGCAGGCTCTCCACAATTAATCGTGCTCAGTTATATACATTGTTATGGCAAAAAGATATAATGGTATAATGAATCTAGCATAAATATTTTAGTGAGGATATTCTAAATATCCAGTATCCATTTCATTAATCCCTTATGAGAAAGTTGCTGCAACTTCCTATGATTATTCCATTTTACAAAAGAGAAAAGTGGTGTGTAATCAGAATGTGCCATTAAGATACAAATTCCAGTTTTCCATCCTTCTGTCCAACCATCCCAGGCAAACAACAAGTTTAATTTGAAAAATAAGCTTTCTGGAAAAACTTCTGATTGTACCAATGAGTGTTTAAGGTATTTCCTGGGGTTAACACCAGGTGCCAGTATGCATGCCAGATGAATGTTTTTATACTTCTCTCTCTCTCCCTTTTAAAAAAAATCCTATTTTTATAATAGTTCCTAAAATCAAAGCTAATTAAATGCAGTATTTCTACTTTATTTGCAAAAGATACCTATTGCCAGATTTGGTTGGTTATGTATGGCTGCCTATAATTTCTCACTTAAGAGGGTAATTTATTCATGACACTAATTGATGATGAAGTGATTATTAAAGCTACATGGTGTGTCATTCCTTTCAGTTTCTGTGTCATTTTACACTGAGTCGGGATCTGTCTTTTCTGAATCTCTGTGCCAGGATAATTACATGGTCATATGTAAATCGCCCCATCCCACCTCTCTGATTTTCGAATGAAAACCGGGGTTGGTATTACCATAGATCCATAACCATTTTATACACATCATAAAAGGGTTTTCAGAGTTTATATGAACTGTTAGGTGAAATTAATTTGAGAGAGCAATTTAAGGACATATTATCAGAAATTAACTTTAATGGTAAGTTTGGAAGATTTAAACTTAAACCAATTGAAAGCTGAAGGATTATGCATTTATTCTCTTTACTAACTTCTTGTTAAGGTACTCTGTGACTTGTCCTTTATTTTATGACAAGTTATTTGAAAGGTTGATTTGTGTGAGTCATAGTCATAATTATTAGGCAGTATAAAAAGATAATAGATTCCGGAACTCATTTTCTATTTTTTTTTGTTTTAAGATCTTAATATACTGCCATGAACTCTTGCACTATTTGAATCTAAAATAGCATCTCTTAAGTGTTTGACTTCAGGCATCAGCCCAAACTTCATAAGTGAATAAAAATCAAACCCCAATTGATAAAATAATTTCATTTTAAAATAATGTATGGGTTATTGCCCTTTGCAAAATGTGGGAACTTAGGCCTATAAATTGCATTCTTTCACAGACACAGAATGATTTTGAACTTCAGTGTGGGGGGGTTATCATCAACTCCCTACACAATGTGTTACCGAAACTAAAGCATGGATTTCAGGAGAGGGGCTTTATATTGATACTGCCTTTCTTGCTATTGCTCAGGCCAAAAATCTAAGCTTGACTCCTCTCTTTTCCTAGCACCAATATCTAATCAGTCAGAAGATCTTGTGGATTTATGCTTCAAGCCATAGACAGAAACCTCATCCATAGACACTTTACTATCATTCTCTTCTTAACTATTACCCCTCCTTTGGTTCTTTGATGCTTTAGTGCCTTGAATTCTACTCCCTCTTACCTTGTTTTGCATGTATACTAAATATGTTCATATCTAAAATGTATTAATTGTCTAGTGGAGCCAGGGATGAGGAAGAATCCTCTTGAGTGGGAACCAGGCAAAGAGGCTTTATTCTTTTCTCTCACAAAGTTGAGATCCAGCCTTGAGCTCCCATGATGGTTGGATTACCTGTAAGTCTTTTCAAAATCTCCTGTTATTTGGATTAACATCAGTCCTTGTGAACAATATTCAGACAGGGATGATTTAAGTCATGGCCTTGAAGGGACTATGCAGAAATGAGCTTGGTGGTTGGTTTGGGCAGATGGTTTAACTCCCCTTGCCCTAATTTATGAGAAAGCAAGAGACAAAAGAAAAGAAGAGATCTAAGAAGACAGGTTAAGATAAGAGAGGTACATGGATTGAGTATTTACACTGTTCCAGGTGATATTTTAAGTGTTTTCATTTTTTAATCATCTAATATTCACTAAAATGCTGGAGATTGATATTAATATTTCTTATTTTCAGTTTAAAAAATGAGGCTTGCTTTCTGCACATAAAAATTTTGTCTTATTATGAATATATCCAATCGTTTGGGGTAATGATTTCAAGACGCACAGCTCTGCATGAATGTGTCGAGGTTTTCCACAGTCTGTAGATACTGGGAGTCCTCTCTTTGTCCCTCCCACTCTTCACGCTTCTCCAAAGCACTCACCTGCCTTTTAGTTTCAAGTTTGCTACATCCACTTGGAGATTGTGTCCACATGTCAGAGATTAAGAACAGAGGGAAATTGAAATCTTTATTACCCCTTTTCCCTCCCTGCAAGGTCCTTTTCCCCAGGTTACACTGCTAATTCGATGGATTTGTTATTATAGCTGCTCCTCTGTGTTCCAAAAACTCCTCTCTCCCTTTGACCCTGAAGGCCTGGGATAGATACAACTCTTTGTCTTACTAGTTCTGGGGCAATCACAAGTATATTATTGTTTTTGTTTTTTAATGATACTACATTTTTTTCTTAATTTTTTAAATTAGAGAAATTGTAGGCTTATGGAAAAATCGTGTAAAAAATACAGCATTCCCACATACCTTCTGCCCCCATTATTAACACTTTGCATTAATATAGTATCTTTGTTACAATGATGAAAAACGTGTAGCATTAACTGTAGTCCATAATTTACATTAGAGTCCATTTTTTCCCAATACACCATCCTATTATTAATATCTTGCATTATACAACTTTTAAATATTAAGTAAAATCTTATTAAACTTTTTTTATTTTGAAGTAATTTAGATTCACATGCAGTTTTATGAAATAATACAAAGTGATATGATGCCCCCTTTATCCAGGTTTACTCAATGGTCACATTTTATAAAATATATCATAACCAGGATTAGAGAATGTTATAATTAAGATGTAGAATATTTCTATCACTACAAGAATACTTTCTAATGCCCTTTTATAGTCATACCCACTTCCTTCTTTCCCCACCCCTTCCTTAACCTTGGCCAACCACTTATCTTTTTTCCATTTCTATAATTTTATATAAATGAAATTATATAGTATGTAAGCTTCTTGGATTGGCTTTTTCTCACTCAGAATAATTCTCTGGAGTCTCATCCAGAATTTTATGTATATCAGTAGTTCAATCCTTTTTATTGCAGAATAGTATGCCACGGTACAGATGAACCAGTTTGTTTAGTGATTCAACCATGGAAGGGTGTTTAGGTTGTTTCCAGTTTGGGGCTATTAAGAATAAAGTTGCTGTAAACATTCATGTGCAAGTTTTTGTGTGAACATAAGGGTTTCATTTCTCTAGGATAAATATTCAGGAGTGCAATTGTTGGGTTGTATAGTAGTTGAAAATTAAGATATTTAAGAAAGTGCTAAATTGTTTTTCCGAATGCTTGTATAATTTTGCATTCCCAACAGCAATGTATAAAAGATCCAGTTTTTCCACATCCTAACCAGCATTTGGCGAAGTCACTATTATGTTTTTTATTATAGGAATTCTCATATGTATGTAGTGATATGTCATTGTGGTTTTATTTTGTGTTTTCCTAATGACTAATGATGTATATACTCTTTATACATCATTACTGTATATACTCTTTAGTGAAACATCTATTCAAGACATTTGCCCATTTTCTCATTGGATTTTCTTTTCCTGTTGAGTTTTAAGAATTCTTTATATATTCTAAATATTAGTCTTTTGTAGGATATGAGGTTTAATTTCACCCAGACTGTAGCTAATCTTTTCAGATTCTAAATGCAGAGCACATGTTTTTAATTTAGATGAAGTCTAATTTATAGATTTTTTCCCTTTTTGGATTGTGCTTTTGACATCAAGTCTAGGAACTCTTTCCTAGCCCTAGGTCCCAAATATTTTCTCCTATCATTTTTTTTTTTTTTTCTTTTTCTAAATGTCTTATAGTTTTACATTTTTCAATTGAGTCCGTGATCCACTTGCATTAACATTATGTAAGATGTGAGAGTTAGGTTGAGAATCTTTCTTTTTTTTTTTCCTATGGATATCCAATTTCTCCAGCATTATTTTATTGAAAAGGCTGTCTTGCCTTCATTGAACTGTTTTTGTACTATTCTTGAAAATCATTCAAGCATAAATGTATGGATCTCTTTCAGGGATCTCCATCCTTTTAAATTGATCTATATGTCTATTACTCCATCAATATTATACAGTCTTGGTTAATGTAACTGTATAATAAACATAAGATCAGGTAGACTGATTCTTCCAAATTTTTTCTTCTTTTTCATAAATGTTTTAGCTGTTTTAGTTCCTTGACTTTTCCATATAAATTCTAGAATAAATTTGTATATATCATGAAAAAATCTTACTGGTATTTTGGTAGAAATTATATTAAACCTGTATATTAATTTGAGGCAAATTGATATCTTTATTGTTTTGAGTCTTTCAGCTCATGAACATATGCCTCACCATTTACTTAGAACATCTTGGATTTTTTTCACCAACATGGTATAGTTTTCAGCCTACAAATCCAGAACATACTTTGTTAGATTTACACTTGTCTGTCTGTTTGTCTCTCTCTCTCTTTCCCTTCCTCCCTCTTTCTTTATTTTAGCAATTACAATGGTATTATATTTTTAATTTCAGTATTCATATGTTCATTATCAATATATAGGAATACAATTGATTTTTGTGTGTTTATTTTGTGTGTATACCATGTGACCTTACTAAATCCATTTATTCATTCTAAGAGTTTTACTTTTTTGTAGATTTCTTGGATTTTGTACAAAGATATCTATATCATGCACAAATAGGGACAGTTTTACATTTTCCTTTCTTATGTAATACCTTTCTATTTCTTTTCTTGGTATTATTTTACTGGTTAGAATTTCCCGCCCTGTCTTGGGAAAGAGGAGTGAGCACAAACTTTCTTGTCTTATTCCTAATCTTAGTAGGAAAGAATTCACATTTCCTGACAATATATACTGTAGGTTTTTTGGTGGATGTACTTTGCTAAATTGAGGAAATTTTCCTCTATTCTTATTTTTCTGAAGATTTTTATAATAAAAGGGTGTTGAATTTTGTCAAATGATTTTGTTGCATAACGATATGATCTTGTGATTTTTCTAATTTTACCTGTTGATACGGTGGATTATATTGATTTATTTTCTAATATTGAACTAACCTTGCATTAATGAACTGAAACCCATTTGATCATAGTATTTAATAATTTAAAATAGCAATGAATTATATTTGATAATATTTTGTTAAGTATTTTTGCATCTATATTCTGAGGCATATAGGTCTGTATTTTTCTTTTCTTTTCTTTTTGTACTGTCTGTATTTTTTTGATATAAGGATAATACTAGCTTCATAAAATGAACTAGGCAGTAACCCCTCCTCTATTTTTTGGATGATATTGTATAGATTTGGTATTAATTCTTTTTGAGATGTACATTAGAATTCTCCAATGAAACAATTTGATACTGGGGATTTCTCTAGGGGAATTTTTAAATTACAAATTCAGTGTTCTTAATCGTTATGGTGTTATTCAAATTGCCTATTTCATAATGAGTGAGTTGTGGTAGTTTGTGTTTTTTGAGGAATAGGTTCATCTCATCTAATATGTTAAATTTATATTTGTAGAGTTGTTCATAGTATTTTCCTTACTGTTCTTTTGCAGGGAGTGTCATAATATTACCTCTTTCATAATCTGTGTTTATTCTGTCTCTTATTTTTTTTCTTTGTTGGTCTTGCTAGAGTTCTCTCAATTTTATTCATCTTTCCAAAGAAACAGCTCTTTGTTTCACTGATTTTCTCTATTGATTGTTTGTTTTCAAGTTCATTGATTTCTGCTTTTATCTTTACTTCATTAAATCTGCTTGCTTTGGATTTAGTTTGCTCTAATTTTTCTAGGTTCTTGAGGTGGGAGATTACATTATTGATTTTGGGCTTTACTCTTTTCTAATGTATGTATTTAGTATTTGTTATAAATTTCCCCCTTAGCACCACTTTAGCTGCATCCTACAAATTTTGACATGTTATATTTTCATTTTCATCAAGTTTAATGCATATTTTAATTTCACTTGACACTTCTTCTTTGACCTATGGGCTATTTAGTAATATTTAGTGTCCAAGTGTTTGGCAATTTTCCTATTATCTTTCTGTTATTGATTTCTAGTTTGTTTTCACTGTGGCTGGAGAACCCACTCTGTATTATTTCAATTCTTTTAAATTTGTTGGTCCAGGGTATTGTCTTTCTTGGTACCTTAGTATATGGATATTTGAAAAGAATGTGTCCTCTGCTGTTGTTGGCTTTGTGTTCTTTAAATGTCAATTTGAACCTATTAGTTAATGATGTTGTTGAGTTCCTCAATAGTCTTCTTTTTCTGTCTAGTTCTATCAATTTTTTAGAGAAAGTTGTTGAAGTATCCAACTGTAATTGTGAATTTCAGCACTATCATTTTTGTTCCACTTATTTTGCAGCTCTTTTGTTTGTTGCACACACTTGTACAATCATTATGTAATCTTGGTGGATTGGCTCTTTTATCATTATCTAATGTCCCTCTCTGTCTCTGTCTCTGTCTCTGTCTCTCGTAATTTCTTTGCTCTAAAAATTTACTTTATATGATATAATATAGCCATTCCTGCTTTCCTTTGATTTTGCATAATATATCTTTTCCCATCCTTTTACTTTTGACTTGCCTATATTATTATTATTATTTTTTTAAAGATTTTATTTATTTATTCATTTATCACCCCCCTCCTGCTTGCGCTCGCCGTGCGGGCAGGCCTGCCCCCACCAGGAGGCCCCAGGAACCGAACCCAGGGCCTCCCATATGGTAAACGGGAGCCCCACTGATTGAGCCACAGCTGTCTCCTTATTATTTTTGAAGTGAGTTTCTTGTAGACAGTATGTGGTTGGATAATTTTTAAAACCACTCTGCTTATATTCATCTTTTAACTAATATATTTAAATGATTTATATCTAATGTAATTGTTGTTATATTACAGTCTGCCATTTAATTTTTGTTTTCTGTTTGTTCTTTCTGTTACTCATTTTTCTGTTTTATTTTTCTCTATCTTCCTTTGGGTTATGTGAATATTTTTTTAGAATTTTGTTTTTAATTATCTATAGTGTTGAGTGTATATTTTGTATAGATTTTTAATAGTTTCCTTAGATATTACATTATTTATGCATAACTTAGTCTACTGGTGACATCACTTTACCAGTTGGAATAAAGTGTAGAAATCTTACCTCCCTTTACATTTCTTTACCCTCCCCCATTTATAATCTAATTCCCTTAAATATTTTCTCTACATACATTTAGAACCACATCAGATATTGTTATAGTATTTACTTCAAGCAACATAATTTAGAAAACTCAAAATGAGAGGGAAAGTCTGTTATATTATCCATAATTTTGTTTACCATATTTTATTCCTTCCTGATATCCTATTCTATTAGTCAGCCAAAGGGGTGCTGATGCAAAGTACCAGAAATCTGTTGGCTTTTTAAAAAGGTATGTATTTGGTATAGAAGCTTACAGGCACAAGGTCCTAAAGAGTCCAACTTAAGGTTACTTAAGAGGTACTTTCTCACCCAAAGTCTGTTGTCACATGTTGACACAAGATGGCCGGCAATACCTGCGAGGATTCAGCCTTCCTCTTTCCTCTTAAGGCTCCATGGTCCCAGCTCCTTCCAATCTCAGCTGTAGGCTGGCATAAGGCTCGCCTCTCTTCCCAGGGCTCATTTCTTTGTGGGCTTAGCTGCTTTATTCTCTTCACAAGGTTAGCTGTAAACTATCAGGCTCATCTCTCTTCCTGGGCCACAAGATCCTATGTGTTCTTGATTGAGCCTACCAAGAGTGCAGGGACTCAACCCTGTACACTCTAATCAAGTGGTAGAATCAAAGCCCTAATCTTAACATAATTTAATCAAAGACAGCTCAGCTGAATCTAATACAATCAAAGGGTATCACACCCAGAGGAACAGACCAGTTTACAAACATAATCAAATATTTTTTGGGGGGGGAATTAAAAAATAATATCAAACTGTTACATTCCTCAATTACTTCTTCTATTGTTTCCTTTCTGTTTAAACACCTTTCTTTGGCATTATTCTATGGTAGGTGTGCTGGTGACAAATTCTTTTGGTTTTCCTTCATCTGAGTATGTCTTATGTTCCCCTTAATTTGTGAAAGATATTTTCACTGCATAAAGGATTCTGAGCTACAGTTCTTTTCCTTCAGCACTTGAAAAATACGGTACTTCCTTTTTTGCCTCCATGATTTCTGATGACAAATCCTCTGCCATTTGATTTTTTCCTTTATAGATAAGATGCTGTTTCTCTCTTTTTCTGCCTTCATATTTTTTTTCCTTTTTCTTTACTTTTCTTAAGTTTGCTATGATATGTCTTGGTATGGATTTCCTATTTGAAGCTTGCTTAATTTTTTGAATTTGAATTTCTTGAATTTGAATTTGTCTTTTCTGAGACAATCTTTCTTTTTCATTGTTTCAAGTGCTTTCATAATTGCTCTTTGAAGCATTTTTATGTTTCTGTAACATTTTTGTTAGATAATTCTAATATTTCTGTCATCTTGATGATGGTATCTACTGACGGCCTTTTTTTCATTCCATTTGAGATAATCCCAGTTCTTGTTGTGATGAGTGATTTTCAGTTGAAATCTTGATATTTTGAGGTCTTATGTGATGAGGATCTGAAACTTATTTAAACCTTCTACCTGGATTCTTCTGATACCTTTCTGGCAATTGAAGGTGTTCATGCCCCACCCTATTAAAATCAGATGAGGGAGAACTCCAGATTCCTGACCTAACCTCTGGTGACACCGGAGGGGAGGTGTCACGCCTCATTACTGCCCCCTGATGCACCATTGATGCCTTCCTGTCTGGAAAGCGCAAAAGTGTCTTATCATTGCACCCCATATGGCCCCTACTGATACCAACAGAGCAAGATGAGGGGAGGGATATAGTGTGGATTGCCTTGTTAGGGCTGGACAGTGGTGAAAGTTCTGATTCTCCACTAATCTTCTTCTAATACCTCTGGGTAAAGGCTTCCTTGCCACTGATGGTGATTAAAATCCTAGCTATTTACTTGGCTTTCTGACACCATACTGCCAGTAGGATTGGGGTCCCTCATTTTACAGCCTTACAAACGTAGGTACCCTAATCAGCCTTTGTTGGTGTGGCTAAGGGTGGGGCCATAGTTTTTTCCAGTGGTGCTTAGCTGGAGTACAACAGGTATTGCCTAAAAATCCCATCTTGTTAAGCATCCCCTTTCCTCATCTTCTTGGCTTGAGAGAGCATATTATGATTGGATTTTTTTCACTTCTGTACTTATTGGCATTTTCAGTTTGCTGGCTTCTTCTGCTCCTAATCTGGGATATATAAGGGAAAACAAATAAACAAAGCCAATAAAACTTACCACTGAGTCATTTGTTGGGTCCCAGTTCTGTAGCTGGTATGCCTTCTTCTCTCTACCCTTCAGAGTATTCTTCTTAAGTATGTTTTATATGTAATATCTTAGATTTTAAATTGTATTTAGTAGGAAGAATAGGGAAAAGTATGTGTTTTCGATCTTCCTGGAAGTGGGTATCCCTGCCACACCTGTTTAAATTATTCTTCATAAACTTTTCTTCAATTATCTAGTTGAGTGAACTGTTTTCTTCAGAAACTCTGAATGATACACATTTTATCTCTCCTAAAAGGCTAACTTTCAGGGCAGGACAACAGTCAGATTCATATTCCTAATCTTTGAAAAATACCTTAGACTTTGATAATTTAAAGGTCACAAAAATGTCCCCAATTTGCAAATTTGGTTGTCTCGCCTTTATTTCTATAGAAATTTATAGTAAAATCTGTATACAAATCAAACCAAAATGGTCTGTGCTTTCAGTTTTGGCAAGTAAGGGAAAATCTTTTCCTGAAAAGCTATCCACCTAAGAATGGGAATAAGGAAGAAAGCCAAGAGTTTACAGCCATGTGATGGTGGCCAGAAACAAGAGAGATAGAATGACATTGAGACTGGTAATGTTCTCCCTTGCAAGTAGTGATTACCTCTGTTTTATCACTTATATCACAAGGTCATGGTGCATTTTTATCCTGGACTACGTATTCTTGAGGCCACAGATCTAGCCTCTATATCTACAGTGCCTACATTTAGTCCCTCACAAAGAGAAGGTAATTGATAAAAGATTTTGAATGTATTCCCCATACATGTACATAGTCACTTGTTCACAATACACCTCAAAAATGCTTAATGAAAGAATGATTGCATGGTGTCTTGTTTCTTGAATAAAACTTCTTAAGAGGAAAATGTATTTCCTTGCAAAAAGATTTAATAGACTCAATAAAACAGAGATTATATTGCATTTTTCAAGCATACATCAGCATTGCCCAAGGATAATAAAGAGGATACAATAGCCATAAACTCACTTAATTAGAGTAGCTGAATTAATGTCATCCTCTGGAAGGGTACAAATTGCTTCTCTATCATTCTATCATATGTTGAAGCTTAATTTTGACTGGCCTCCAGAAAACCTTTTGCTTCCTGGGCCAATGAGAAGCAACATTACTTGTGTGATTTTTTTTTTTTCTTTTTTGTATTATAAGGTAAAGCCTTCTGAAATCATGTTTCTGAATTACCAGTTAATAAAGGTCAGCCATCCAAGAACTTGATTGGTTGAACCTGATTTCATTAGGTGTGATATGGTAATGCAGAAGATGATGAAAGCCCATCTTATTAAGATCAGCAATTTGAAAGCCAAGAATCATTTTGGGATAATAGCATGCAGAAGTCTTCAAGCTATTGAAGTGTACAGAAGATGTTAAAATAAGCCATGGTGCTCTAAATGGAGAATTTATCCTATGCAAGAAAGATGAATTTATGCTAATTGTTCATTTAGAGTGGATAAAATTGCCTTCTACTTTAGAAAGCATTGACCTCATCAGGGATTTGTGAAGTTGGAAGCTGAAAAAAGGCACTATTCTTATTTTTAAAGAGCAGAAAATAATAAGGAAAATAAATCAGTTCCTCAACATGAAAGAATCAGATGAAACTATGGATATATTTTAATAAATAACATAAGTTTATATAAAAGAATCCTAATAAATACCAATGGTCACACACAAAACGTGTTTCACATATCTCAAGTCTTTGTGTGTGTGTGTTATTTTCTTATTGTGAATTGTCAACACAGCACATACACAAATTAGAAGCTGTACAGCCATGGCTGAAATGTTGAGGAGTATCAGGAATGCAGAATCCTTGCCAAAAGATGAGAACAAATTGAGATATAAAAGAAAAGTTGCAATCTCCATTATTTCAAGCACTTTTACATTATTGGGCAGGGGCAATGACTCATTTGTTCCCAGAAACTTCTGAAGAGGAATGTATATATCACATCTGAACAGGAAAATCACAAGCCTTTATCTGATAGATAGCCACCATGAAGAAAAGAACCAGGAACAAACAAACACACATAGGAGGGAGATATTGCTTTGTAATTGGAAGAAATGTATGCACAAACGTTCAGTAATATTATCAACAACTTGATAACATGGACTCCCGATATCATAAGTACTGTCGTCATCCGTTAAGGATGAGGGTTTTGAAAATTTATCCAGGAGGCCTACAGATTATTTAATACACCCCCCCCACCCACTTTCCAAATGAGAAAATTGATATTCATGGTCCCCTGGAAAGTGTATGTTATTGTAAAGATGGGACCAACATTTTGTTTTCCTTTTTCATTACAAGCTTTTTTCCACAGAAAACCTTAAGTTACAATTTTTTTTCATGTGAACTTTCCACAAGAAGATGACAAATGAAAATTGAAGTGCTTGCCAAATCTCACCAGCTCTTTCTCTAACTGTTCCAAAGGAAGGAAATTTAAATTAAAATAGACTCAGGTTGCAGAGGCAAAGAGAGGAGGAGGGATACATCTCTACATTTCCCTCCTGCTCATATGTCTGTGCTCTCCTACCCAAAAGTCATAAGCAGAGTGAAATGATAGGGGAAGTTTTGTTTAAGATTGAATTTTTCAAAAAATCTGCTTTGAAGGACAATCTATGATGTTTGCACTGGTCTTTGTGTGTGTGTGTGTGTGTGTTACATATGCTTCCACGTGTAGGTAGCTGATCTAGTTGTGCAATACTATTTTTTGGCATGTATTCTTTTTTTTTTTTTTTTTTAAAGATACTTAGATTACATAAATGTTACACACAAAATATAGGGATTCCCGTACGCCCCACCTCCCACAACCTCCCACATAAACATCTTTCATTAGTGTGGTTCATCACCTGCAATGGATATACACATCTTGGGGTTTTGCCACTGAGCATGGACCATAGTTCACATTGTAGACCACACTGTCTTCCACACAGTTCTGCATGTTATATGATGATTTAAAATGACCTATATCTGTCATTGCAATGTCACTCAGGACAATTTCCAAGTCCCGAAAAAGCCCCTGTATTACAACTGCTTTTCCCTCTCCCTGCCCCTAGAGCCTCCCGTGGCCACTGGCTCCACATCAATGTTGTAATTTCTTTCATTGCTTGAATCACAATATGTTTATAGCAAAATACAAGTAAGTCCACTCTAGTGCATAGCTCTTCCCCCCATCCTGAGGACTCTGGCATGGTGATGTCCACCTCACCTCCAATTGAGAGGAGTCTTATATCCTATGGGGAAGATGGATGGGTTTATCCTGGCTGCAGCTACAGACTCTCTCCATTCCATGGGATGACCCGCATGTTTTCTTAAAGTGCTAGATCTCACAAGTGAAGTATGAGTGTATCGTAATACCCATTCCTAAACCCAACTATAGTCCTGCAAATGGGATTCAAATTTGTTCTTAACATACAAAAAAAAAACAACAGAGTTTAATTATTTTATAGGCAGGAAGGAAGGGTGGCGAGAAGGGGGCAGGGAGGAAAGGAAATTAAAAAAAAAATTTTGTACATTGTTAAAAATTATGTGTTTGGGTTCAACTATCAAATAAAATCTGCATAAAGGCACTACACATTTATTCAGATACTCTATAAATTACGCTGTAATGTTTCTGCCCATGTAACTTAAACACCGAGAAGAGTAGAGAAGGAAAGAATATTCTACCATGTCAAACTTCACTAATCTTTTAAAATTCTCTTTGAGAGAATATATTGACTTCATTTGACTCATATAGAAATTAGTATAAAGCAATAGTTCTAAGTGTTGTCTCCACATCAGCATCCCCTATGAACTTGCAAGAAACACTAGGTCTTAGGGCTTTTCCCCAGATCTAATAAATTAGATGTTCTGGGAGTGGAACCCAGAAGTCTGTGTTTTAAAAAGTCCTCCAGGTATTTTGGATGCATGCTGAAGTTTGAAACACCTCTATATAAGCACACAGAGTATTCTACTTTTAGAATTACTCTCCAGCAATTTCTTAAAATACTCGGTGAATATAGTAAGGATTTGTCTTTTTCTAAGAGCAAAGAAGAAAAAAAAATATTTAGAGACTGATGGAAATGATCTTTATTTCCATGTATATGTCCATTCTTTTTCAAGTGTCAAAGGTAAAACTCAATTAATTAGAGGAGAAGAGTGGAAAGGACAGTAAGCTGTTTCATCCCAGATAATTGCCAACATCGCCCATAATCCAACAAAGGCAGATAGCTTGGTCACTTAGGCAGAAATGGGTTGTTATCTATATAGCGTGTTTTCAGGGTCTGCAAATTAATCCTTTTGTTTCTACTTCTCCATTTGATAGCTAAAATTGAAAGTTTTTGTGCATTTCAAGTGACAAAGTGGTTAAAATGCAAATACTTGAATAAAGGGTGGCACTCTCCCAGATTAGCATGGGAAACAAGAGATAAGTGTGCCTATGATAGGGATATTTGAGATCATTACCTTTTTACATTAAGAACCCTTGAGTGAATAGTACATATGAAGACTGAAGTTAGCTGTTGGAGAATAATGTATTTGAAAATATCTTTAAGAACCACACTGGTGAATTGGAAAATCATCTCAGCATATTCATCATAAATTGTTTCCCAGGTGCAACACAGGGAAAGGAGACAGTTTCTTCTTCATTTGGCTTAATTTATTCTACATTAATTTATTCAAAATTAATTATTTATTTGGGAAATAAAAAGAAGAAAAGCTAATGTACATTTTCTAGTCTATCAACAAGTGCAAATAAAGTGGAAATTGAATCACATAAGCATCTGTTTTTGTGTTACCATATTAGCCTGAATTATTATTTTAGTTGAAAGTTCAATTGGAAAGTAGAGAATTATATTTTGTGAACTTGGTGAGTCACTTTACTTCTCTGAGTCTCAGTGTTATGTTTAAAATACAAGGGACTAAAACTAGATCTGTAATTTCTATATGTGCTGTAGGCACCCCGCCATGATGATTACGAATAACCTTAGCACCCACAGTGGGGAAGGAGAGAAAACTGAGGGCTCTCTACTCAAACCTTTCCTCAAATGAACAAGAGGTAATCTAATTTTAATGGTTTTACATCTCAGGTTTCCTCACAATACTATGCCTTGAGAATAACGTTTGTATACAACTGTCTGAAAGCTACTGACTGAGCTGGACTCTTTTCATTTCTATTTCTAAAGTTCAATACTTTTCCTCTTGCTGCTTTGGTTGTGAGAGATGTTTCATTCAAATGGCACATGCTAAGCTAGATTCACACTTGATGTTTATGATATTTGTGGTGCTTGATGGATTTGATTTCATGGCTTGGACACCAGAGGAGTTTGTCTCCTCCCCAATTTGAAGGCAAAGAATAATAGTGCTTGGGGTTTAGGTGCAGAATCCAGTGAAGTTTTCCATAGGACTAGATAGTAGAGATTAGCACAAAATTTTTATTTCCCCCTAAAAAAGAGATCTTGGTTAAAATCCAGTATAAATAAAAGATGTATCAAAATTATTCCTATTGACATGTTGTTGTGTTAAAGAAATATTGAAGCATACACATGCACAAATTTTCACAGATATTTAAAAAAATTTTATTATGGACATTTTCAATCATACAGAAAAGATAAAATAATTTTACAGTGGACACACTCACCAGAAAGATCATACAATTACTATTTTGCTATACTACTAACACACATTTGTCCATTTATGGATTGCTCTATCTAGCCACCAATTCATCTTTTTTTGTTTGTTTGTTTGTTTGTTTTTTGGATGCATTTCAAAGTAAATTGCTGCATCAGTACACTACATACTTCAGCTTTCATATCATTAAATAGGGTGAAATATTTATTTACAGTATTTTTCCTTTTGAGATCTCTCTTACAAAACTGAAACGTACAAAACTTGTGTATATGATAAGACAAATATATATAACAAACATATATTATATGACAAATATGACAAATTCATAGACCTGAGTCAAATGAGAGAGCCTTACTATTACTCAGGAAAATTATCTTAATCCTTGCAGCTAACACCTAGCAACTGTCGATGTTCTGAGTTTTTCCACTACAGAATTTTTTCTGCTTGATCTCGAACTTCACAGGACTGGAATGGTACCTTAAAATCCCTTCGTGCAAGTCTGCTTTCAGTCAGCATATTGTCTTGGGATTCATCCATGTTGTTGTGTGTATAAGTAGCATGTTCCTTTTTATTGCTGCTAGTATTTCACAATATGAATTCAACACTTCTAAAAAATTATATTCTATTGATGCATATCTCAGCTTTAAGGGTAATATGAGTAAAGCTGCTACACACATTTGGTATAACTCATTTTTGCAAGTCAGTGTTTTTATCTAGGTGGATACTGAGGAGTGGAATTGCTGTGAAAAAGAGAGGTTTATGCTTAGTACTAATAAGAAATTACCAGATAATCTTCCAAAGTCTCTGCACCATTGTATACCCCCACCAACAATGTATAAGAAAGAGTTGGTATCAGTCAATCTTTTCAAGTATAGCTATTTTGGCGAGTACATGATGGTATCTTATTATGATTTTAATATGCACTTTCCAGATCACTCATGCTCTTAAACTTTTTAATGTGTTTATTATCCATTTTCATATCTTCTTTTTGAAGTGTCTGTTCAGATTTGCTACTTTAATTGGACTGTTTTTATTATTGAGTTGTAGGTGTTCATTATATCCTGGAGCATGAAAATTTTAGCATGAAAATTTTCTATTAGCATTTCTTGTAGTATAGTTCTGCTGGTGATGAATTCTTTGTTTTTTCTTATCTGAAAATATGTATGTCACCTTCACTATTGAAGGATATTTTTGCTTCCCTTAACATTATAGATGGACAGTTTTATTTTTCATGCAGCACTTTAGAGACGTTTGCAAATATTTGTATCTTTACATTGACAAAAGACTGCAGTAATCTAGATCATGCTTCTATTCCATCTAAGATTTTGTTCTCCTCTTGCTGCTTTCAAGATTATTTATTTAGCTTTGGTTCTTCTTGGTGGTTGACTTTGATATGCTTAGTCATGTTTTCCTACAAATTTATCCTATTTGGAGTTTACTGAGCTTTTTGATCTGTAAATTTATGCCTTTCAACAAGCTTGGGACTTTTGGCCATTATTTCTTCAAAAATTTCTCTGTCCCAACTTTCTCTCCTCTCCTTCTGGGACTCTGGTTGTATAACATATTCCCCCATGTTATTGTTTTCCTTAATATTTTTTCTGTGTTCTTCAATTAGAAATTTTTTGAGAATTTTCATTTTGTTCTTTTTTATAGTTCTATTTTTCTGCTAAGATTCCCCATCTTTTCGTTTATTTGAGCATATATTGTTTCAAATCAATGAGCATAGTGTTTAAAATATGAAATTTTAAAATTAATCATAGCTTTGAATCCCTTGTTGGTTGCTCTAATATCTAGGTCATCTTGGGATCATTCTCTGTTGACTTTCTTTTTTCTTGAGAAGGGTCACATTTTTTGTTTCTTTGTATTTTAAATAATTGTATTTGTGAAAATTATGTTGCAGAAACTCTGGATTCTGTTGGTTTTTATTTGTTGTTTTGTTTGTTTAAATAGGCAATCAACTTGGTTGGATTGAAACTGAAAACTCTCTTGGGTGTCAGTTCAAATATCAGTCATTACTTTAATCCCTAGTTGTTCTGCTTGGAATCTGCCCCTCATGAAATTAACCAGGCAACTGGGTGTAGTAGTTAATGCACAGATTTGCTCTCCCTCACCCCTGGATGTGCTCCTGTCCTGAATACCCTTTCCCCACTGTCAGGCAGTGTTTGCCCTGAAATCTGTTCTCTGGTTTGTCAAACCAGAAAGGTTATTGATTTTTTAGTTCAGCCATTCCATGTAACACTGATTTCTGTCTGCCTCCAGGCTAAAAAAAGAAAACCCACTGACAGCTATTTTCACTTCCACCTGTTCAGTATACTCCAAAATGGTCCTTCATTATTGTTACTCTCCAGTACCTTCAGTTAATTGTTTTTGTATTCTTTTAAAGAGTTTATAGTTATGTGCGGGAGTGCTGATTTTGTAGGAACTTACTTGGTTATACTGTAAATGGAATTTTCACACAGAAATTCAGTTACTGTCTCAATGTGCAGTTAGTTAGTCTTAAACTTCTCAAACTAGTTTTGACATTTCTTGTTGGACTTTTGGGGACCTTAAGTTTCTTTAACCTTCAGACTTTTGAATTTAGGAAATATTTTCTTTAAACATATTCTTACATAAACTTATCTCTAAGTGATCTGTTTATTCATATATCCATTCTTTAAAGAGTGTATATTGAGGGTTACATTTTATTAGAATAACTCTTTGGAGTTCTTGCTTATCTCTGTTCTAATGTATAACTACTGCTTTCCTCCTAACTTCAAATTTCTGAGAATCAAATTCTTTCTGGAATAATAGTAAAGTAAAAATAAATGAGAATAAAACAATAGTCTCTATATAAGAATTTATATGATTTGAAAAAGAACCAGATAGAGTGAATAGTTACAAGGATAGAGAGAAAAGTAAAGAAAGAGTGAGTAATTTCCTTGGATTTCAAACTTTGACGTATCTTTGCTGTTCAGATAAATATAACTTTTTAAGTGCTTCACATTTATATTTTATTTTAAGTTTTTAAAGAACTTATTATGCTTTCTTTCATATGGGCTTTGCAACCATATCCCATGCCTCCCCACTGGCCTCCACACAAGAAACGATTTAAATATGGGGTCTCAAATTTGATAATTATCCAAATTAATTAAATGCAGATATTTAATTCAGTGTGCCAACACATAGTTGTGCAACCTATAAGAAATCCCTGAGTTTCTTGAGAGGAGATGCTACATATTCATAGGCAATCCAAGATTGTGCAATGGGAAAATTTCCATCCTGTTTTACTCTTGCTTTGAAACTACTCTTGTGTTTTGACAAAACTGCTCTTGTCTCTTGACAAAGTATGGGAGAGGACTCTACTCTTTCAATGACCACAGTTAATTTGTCACCTGTAGCACTGAGATAAAAGCAGCTGCCTACATTTTGTAGAACAGGGGAAGAGGAGATATTCCTTTAGATGAAAAAGTTAGAAGAAATCTTTTGGGCTATCACTGGATATTAAACCATCGCAAAGGCCTTTGTAAATTCAAGCAAGAGCAAACAAAGCTAATGAGATCACAGACACAACCTTTGCTTTTAAAGTCTAATCCTTAGAAATCAAGGATAGATATAAAACGTTCTATACTTGAAAATAAAAACAAATTCAAGTAATAAAAGAAGAAAACATATACGCAAAGTTCAGTTCCTGCAGAGATTGGCTTTTGAACACATAAGAGAATTTGCCCATACTGATGGTTTCAATGACTAAAGAAAATGATCCAGGCAGTGAGAGAAATATTTCAACTAGTCACGCTTTCTAAGAATTTCACAAAATTATTTAATGAAGAATTGGATGCTGATACCAGTGTGGTACTGTACATTATTTGCAATTGCTCTTGTGTGTCTGTGTGTGTGTGTGTGTGTGTGTATGCATGCATACCCATATTGTTCAAGCTTACTCTTAGTTAACTAAATATAGTTTGTTTCTGTGATGTGAATTCATTCTTTCTTAAAAAGTAGTGCTTGCTGATTTAAGACGTCCTGAGTTAAGTATTAGTAAAGCTCAATATCCTAATAATGAAACTTCACACACACATGTACAACCACATATACACAGTACTGTGATAATTTGATAATTAACTTTCAGAAATGCTGCATATTGTATTCTGCATTTAGAGATTTGCAATATACAAGAACAAAATTCTTCCTTCCTCCCTCCCTCCCTCCCTCCCTTCTTTCCTTCCTTCCTCCTTCCTTTCCTTCCTTTCCTCCTTCTTTCCTTCCTTCCCTCCTCTTTCTTTCTTTCTTTCTCTCTCTTTCTCTCTTTCTTTCTTCCTTCCTTTCTTTCTTTCCTTCTTTCTTTCTTTTTCTTTCTTCCTTCCTTCCTTCCTTTCTTTCTTTCTTCCTTCCTTTCTTTCCTTCCTTTCCTTCCTTCCCTTCCCTTCCCTTTCCTTTTTCCTTTCCTTTTTCCTTCCCTTCCCTTCCCTTCCCTTTCCTTTCCTTCCCTTCCCTTCCTTCCCCTCCCTCCCTCCCTCCTTCCCTCCCTTCCTTCCTTCCTTCCTTCCTTTCTTTTCCTTTCCTTTCCTTTCCTTTCCTTTCCTTTCCTTTCCTTTCCTT
>JAKSZT010054017.1:10251057-10320826 GCA_026826555.1 Tolypeutes matacus | reverse complement strand
TTCCTTTCCTTTCCTTTCCTTTCCTTTCCTTTCCTTTCCTTTCCTTTTCTTTCTTTCTTTCTTTCTTTCTTTCTTTCTTTCTTTCTTTCTTTCTTTCTTTCTTTCCCATTCCTGGTCAGATAATTTTTATTAACACAGAAATATCCTTTGGGACCCCTTTTAGGAGCATAGATACAGAAATACGGAAATAGATATTATTTAGATTTAATATATTCCAGATGACTTCTGCATTCAAGACTCTAGTGTCCAAAGATGATAATCCAGGCAAAAATGAATAAAGATCGGATGTTGCTCCATAGACTGAAGGTGATGCATCACAATAAGTACATTTCTGACAATCCTGGAGGAGCTAAAAAAGAATTTTAATAGTCACTGTGTTCCTTTAGAAAATTCCAAAGGGGAATTCCCTTTATAAGACAAGATAAATGTCTTCAAATATCTATTCCAGTCATCTAACTCTTTAAGTTCAATTCATGGCCCAAGGAAGATCTCTAGACCACTCTCCACTCACACTCCCAATTTTACCTGCTTTTGCAGAATCTTCATAAATCTCCCTAACAACCTAGCCTGTGCTGTCTCTTGCCTTCTCTCACCTCACTGCCTTGCCCTTCTTTTCCTAGATATACTCCTTTCTATTTTTTCCCTGTAAATACATATCCACTTGTTCTTAGAAGTCTGACATAGTTTTCCTCATTTCCACTTCAGCATATTTCACTGACAAAAGCACATAAAAATTTCTAGATTCATTTGACATTGAGAAGAAAGGCAGTATGGTGAGGGTGGGGAAAGACTATAATGATTTAGATATTTTCCTAGTGACCCAAGCAAGCATCAACTTTTCCTAGCACTTTCTAAATGTATGATTTAGGATGGTGTTTCAATTATTGTTAAAATGGTAAAGAATTGCCAATTATTTTTAAAAAAATAATTTTAAAAGAGAAATACAAGGAATTCAAATGATTTATGGAAATAATTGTGAAAGGTAAATTAATCATCACTTGCATTACAGCTGTATGAAACATTAGCCAACCATCATCTGTAGAGAGAACAAATTGCATTGAATAACTTATGTCCAATCAAGCCTAGTGTGTTTGGTATTGAGCACACATTTCTTCAACAAGTGATCTTGTGCTGGTGGTCATGAGTTCCAAAGCATAGGCCATTTTACTGAATGATTTGATTCTCAAACAATGGTTGTCTAGAGTTAATGAGGCTAGAGTTGTCATTGTTGACTATTCTCTGAACTCTTATATAATAAGTCCATATTTTGCCCAGGTATCTATATGTTTTATTACTATCGCATTGTGACATTTTTAGCCTTCATAAGGCAAACAATATTGTTGCCAATGTTGCTGTAAGCATGTGTAGATCCTTTACACCTAATCAGGGGATTCATGCACTGAGTTATTTTTTTTAACTTAAAAAATACAGTGAGTGTGTAGGTGTATGTATGTGTGCACACATGAGCATATGCACATGAGTTTGTTCATTTGTTTGTTGTAAAATATAATTGATTATGCTTCTTTCTGCCACCTGACTTCATGTAAGTCCACATTAGTGTACGTCTTTGTAATTAGGCGTGGTCCATCACCTACATTATCTTTTTCATCCCTTAATAGTCTCAGCTTAATTCTGTGATGTACCAAATTAATAAATGAAAAAGAATCTTGAGAGTGATGGTACTTGGAAAAAGTTAAATTAATTGAGATGACATAAATAAAGGCTCTTTGGGGGGATAAGTTTAAAAATTGGGTCTTTATCATGGGAACATAGCAAAATTACCAGTATTATGTGGAATTGTGCTCCAAAGTTACCTCACACTGTGTCAATCTTTCCTTAATAACTGGTCTGCCTCCCTTGCCCCAATATGGGCCACTGGTGACTATCAAGATGGTAAAAAATTATCATAAAAGAATGAGGGTGCTATGCTAGCTTTGGGGGTCAGGGAATTTTAAATTAGTACATTGATTTGAGAAATAAAACTTACAACTCTTACTTAAAATTAACTAACCAACATTTGCCTTCCTATAAGCAGTACATCATGTCTGTTATGCAATGCCTCTTATTTAGCCTGTGCCTTAAGGAAACTTATGGAGACTCTCTGTGGCTCAGATTCCTCATCTGTGAAATGAAGATAAAATCAGAACCAGTATTTATTTTCTGAGGAGGAGAAGAGTACAAATATGGGAGCACATTATAAATATTGTCTGAAGGTAGTAGGTACAACAGAAATGTTAGCTATTATCATTTTTTTGTATTATATTTCTTATTCAGGGATTTTCCTAAATTAAAAAAAAATCAACATACTCCCAAAATTCCTATTGAACACAGCAGTAATCTTTGCACAAGTGTGAAAAAGTCCATTATTCACAGACCTACAGAACTTAATTTCTTTCCTCTCACATATAACCTGGATGATACAAATAATTCAGATTAATCAATAAAATACATTAAATTCCACATGTTAAAATAGCCCTTAATCCTCCTCAATCTTGACTTATCCTTTGAATATATTTTTGTCAACATTTTTTCAAAAAAAGTATATGTTGGAACACGTACATTTTATCATTTAAAATTCCACTAAAACTTAACCTTCAATACTTGCATTACATTAACCTTTGAAGAGCAAATTACTGAGACATCTGGAAGCATGAAACAGTAATAGTCACTCAAAAGTACAAATTATGTAGCATGCAACATATCTTGGAAGAACTAAAATTGCTAAAAGCTACATATTTAATTATGCATGACCTGGATACTTTTGGAACAAGTTTAATGTGTTCAAATAAGCACTGTTTCAAAAGGATACTTTGGAACAGAAATGTAAACTGACATCCCCTTTTGTGACTTATTTTCTTACTTCTAAAAAAGAACATGAAAAAGATCCACTTAGTAGGTCACTGTTATTAGAAAAAAATGCAAATGAACAACTAAACTTCACTGTACAAATCAAGCTACGTACTCTCTTGGGTATTTTTCAGTGCTTGGTTTAATATTTTCCTAACATTTTAAGAATTTTTCCAATTAAATATTAATATTTTTCTCAAAGAGAAAGATAAATTTATTATTCTAAAGAGATTGTAGAAGGGAGGGATAGTGATCTGTGTCAGCAGTAAGAATGAGGAACTGAAGAGAAAGGAAAATATGCTGAGCCTTCTTTTTCTCATACTCCAAAGAGTCACACGTGGAAGCTTGTGTTTAACTGTGTGGTGGAATTATTTTTTTAAGTCAATTTGGTCTCCAAATGATTGACTCTACAGGGGAAAAAAGTTCTCAGCTGTAATATCAAGCCACTAGAAGGTTATGGATGTAGCACAGCACCCAAATGTCCTGTCTGTATTTAAAACAATAAACAAATAAAACAATGCAACAACAAAATCTATAGACCTATTTGCATCTCATTTTGGCTGACTGTTATATAGAGTTGCCACATGAGAAGACTACTGGCCTCAAATTAAAGCCTACTGCATTAGATTCCTTGGTCCACCACCCAGATGTCTTCCTGCAAGACAGAAAACAGTTATTTGTGAAGCTGCTGAGTGTAGATGGCAGTCAAATCTTGACTACTTTCCTGTTTGAGATGTGCATTGGCTGAAATAAGCTACCTTAACCAAGGTCATGCCCTCTTCCTGAGGGCATCATGCATGAATTTACTGGTCCATGTCAGGTATAAAAACCTGGACCCATTGCCCTGATTGAGGAAATCTGACAATCCATTCTAGCACCAGAGTGCCCTGTAAAAATGGAAGAAGTCTTTGATGTGACTGAATTGCAGTTCCACATCTCTTTCTGCTCAATCCTGCTTTATTTACTCCTTCGACAAGGCCAATCCTGAGGGTACTCCCCGATAATCTTTTTGCATTAAAGCCTCTATTTATCTGGACCTAAAAAATTAGGAAAGGATTGTTCTCTGTATGTAATAATTTGTGGAATGTGCCATCTTATACCAAGGGAAAACTAGGTGAAAATGAACACAATAAAACACTCAACAATTTTTTTTTTAAGTCTCTATCTAAAAGTCTGCTTCTTGGAAAACCCAGCTTGTGATAGCTACCATTCCTATTGCCGAACCCTGTGACTTTGAACTTGACACTCTTGTTTGAAACAACTGCAATTTCTCTCTGTCTATGGTGTCTACATGCCAGTGTCTACCTTAGTGGATTGGGACTCATTATGGCTTCCCAGGCTATCTCAGATTGAACTGCTTTTCAGCTGCAGTTTATAAATCAGGATGGGCTAAGTTACTCTGAATAACAAGGAATTCCCAAACCTCTGTGGCTTAAAAGTGTAAAATTTAATTGCACAATTACACATTTGTTTTGATGCAGAATGGCGTTATGTTCTCCTGCAACTCTTCACTCAGGTATCTGAGCTGCCTCCATCTTATAGTTACGCATTCTGTACCACAGACCTTATGAAGTTTCTGAGGCAAAAGAAGAAGAACTGGAGCAGGTGAGCTTCTTCTAAACATTCATTATCCCACAGGGGCTCTCATCCGTTCTGTAAACATCCCATGAATCAGGTTTATGGCCCAAACCCAACTGCATGAGAAGCTAGAAAATTTAGGGGAGCAAATGAATAAGTGATGAGTGGTAAGCAAGTCTAAGATCCTGACCCAGCAGCTTTACATTTTCCTGAAGCCCACTTGCCCAAATGAAGTTTAGATCTGCTTCTAAGCCACATAGTAGGCGAGACGCTCCAAAGAAAAGCTCAAAATTGGTAACATTTTCTTAGTTTATCTTTTCGATTATATGTACAAAGAAAGATCACTTTATTGCATTTATAAAAATAAATATAATCCTAAGCCTCAGTATTCTCATGTATCAAATAGTAAATTATGTCTTTAAATAGCTAGCAATTTGTTTGACAAGTAAAAAAAAAAACCTCTTCAATCTTAGCCTTGATTATTTTTATTAAAATTTCTACCCTTTTTATCCAAGGACATGTTTTTTTCTCATGTCAACTATGTTTAATACCCCAACATGGATAAAGCCTTCTCAGAGGGCAAACAACCATTGACAAACAAACAAACAAAACAGAATGAGACTCACAACATGATTTGGAAAAAAATAACTTGTAAACATATGTATCAGGTGATGGGAAATTTTTCTTTAATATGGATGGATATTTGATTGTGAAGAATGTAGCCTAAGTTTTCAAAGAATCCTACCACAGGATGGAAAAAAACTTTCTAAGTCGTTCTGTCTCCAAACCTGTCCTGGAAATCAGGCTTCAACTGTTGCCAGTCTTGATATCCATTCTAAGCCCATACTCTGGGGTCTGTAACACATGACAATATATCTTAGGCCAAGTAACTTGAACTTTCAGGGTATTATTTTTCTCCTTTGTGAATATTAAACGAGACAACCAAAGTTAATAGCACATGCTAACTACATAAATGCAGTTTCCTGGATGCCAACCTCTTTTCTGCCATATCCAGCCTCCTCCAATCCAAGTCCGCTAAGCTCTCAACCTGAAAGCTAGGTCCTTCATTAATTGCTCGAATGAGAAGTCACTATTTAAATACCCTTGCACTGTGCTCCAAGCATTAGTGTGTCTCTTCCCCAAATTTGAAATACAGTGAACAAGTAATCATTGATCAGATTCCTATCAAAATTTTTCCCATGTCTCCTTTGAGTTCAAGTGAATTCCATGATGTCCAAGCAGTCCATAGAACTAGACTTCTGCTATATTTGTTATTATCCCTCTCCCTATTTTGTAACACCCTTCTAGATTACTAAAACTTGCCCTATACCGTCTCCAAAAGGATAACTACCATGCCATCTGCTTCTTTGGTGAGGACCAGAATCCTCCAAGACATCTAGTTAATTCCCACAATCTGGATCCCAAACTTGATTGGTGGTCTATTCTATTAGGTGGTTTCCATTTCTGGTTTGATAGGGCCACATTCATTGTTCACCTCCAGAACTGCATGTCAAATACCTGCTGGAGATATACACCTATTAGAGATATTGCCTTCATTTAAAATTAACTCACCCAGAAATAAACTTTAATTTAACTTTCTCCATACTTGTTATTTTTCATTCCAGGACATCCAGTGATTTCCCAACACAGAGATCTGGGAGTCTTTCATGACCCCTGCCTCTCCCTCACCCTATATCCTCTTCACCATAAAACTATGAATCTTACCTGTTAAATGTCATTCAAATACTCTGTTTCTTTCCAATCTCATTAGCACTCTTTTGGCCCAGATCACTATAGTCTGTCACCTACATCATCTACCAACTCTGCATCTGATCACCTTGTTCAAACCTCTATCTCAGGCCCCCAAATCCAATGTCTACTCCACACCCAGTCTGGGCCTAGATTTCAAATAATGGTAACCTTTCAGTGGTTTCACATTGTTCTTTGGATGAACTCTAACCTTTTAAAAATGGGTCACATTGTCTTCCATTTGTTTACCTGTCAAGTCACACCCTTTCCTTGCCCCAGACACTATAGCTGCAATCCATTATCAAAACATTTCCATCATCCCAAATAACAACCCTTTACATTTTAAGTCTTAATTTCCCATTCCCTATTCCCACCCCATCCCTTGGTAACCTATGTTCTAGATTCTGACTCTCTGAGTTTCCTTGTTCTAATTATTTCATATCAGCAAGATCATATAATATTTTTCCTTTTGTGTCTGGCATTTTTTCACTCAACATGTTGTCTTAAAGGTTCATCCACATTATCTCATATATTAGGACTTCATTCCATTTTAGCCTGAATAACATTCCATTGTATGTGTAACAACATTTGTTTATCCATTTATTGGTTGATGGATACTTGGGTTGCTTCGATGGTTTGGCAATTGTGAATATGAATATTGGTGTGCAAATATCTGTTTGATTCCCTGCTTTCAGTTCTTTTGGGTATATATCTGGTAGGTATATGGCATATATAGAATATATATATTCTAGGTAGTAAACCTTTATATGATATAAGGTTTCAAAATATTTTCTCCCATAGTGTAGGCTGCCATTTTACTTTCATGATAAAGTCTTTCGAGATTCAAAAGTTTGTAATTTTGATGATGTCCCACTTATCTATTTTTTTCTTTTTTTTGCTTGTATTTTGGGTGTTTTTTTTTTAACAAATCAATTTTATTATACATATTAATAGAGCATACAATTTATCCAAAGTGTACACGCAATAGTATTTGGTATAATCACATAGTTGTGCATTCATCACTTAAATCATTATTAAAGCATTTTCATTATTTCAATAATAATAATAATAAACAAAAAACAGACAAACAAAGAAGAAAATTCCTTACTTCTCAATCTCTCTGTTTCCTCTGCTGTACATAGCTGCTATTTCTGGCTAATCTTGCACAATTATATATTTGTTTATTAAACAGTTTTATTGAGATATATTCACATACCACATGATCTATCCAAAGCGTGTAATTAATGGATTTAGTATAATCACAATGTTGTAAATTCATCATCTCAAAAATTTTAGAACAATTTCATTACTCCAAAAAGAAAGATTCCACACTCAGCATTTCTTCCTCAGCCCTGCATAACCACTAACCTAATTTCATCTTTATAAATTGATTTATATTTACATTTTATATAAATGGAATCATACAATATGTAGCACCTCTGTGTCTGCTCTCCTTCACTTAGTATAATGGTTTTTTTTGTCTGATATTAATATTTTGTAGTATTCAAATACATTTGCTCAGCTTTAAAGAAAACTGGTCTTATATATGCAATTTAACCCATATTCATGTTTCACATAATATATTTATATTTCACATAATATGTTTAGTTCATAATAGCGTAATTATACAGTATTTGTCCTTTTGTGTCTGGCTTGCTTCACTTCACATAATGTCCTCCGGGTTCATCCATGTTATTGTATGTTTCATGACTTCATTTCTTCTTGCTGCAGCATAATATTCCATCATGTGTATTCTCCACGATTTGTTTATCCATTCATCAGTTGATTGACACCTGTGTTGTTTCCAACTTTTGGCTATCGTGAATAACACTGATATGAAGATCAATGTGCAGACGTCTTTTCCTGTCATTGCTCTCAGTACTCCTGGGTATAAAGCTAGCAATTGTATTGCCAGGTCCCATGGCAAGTCTATATTCAACTTCCTTAGGAACTGCCAAACAGTCTTCCACAATGGCTGTACCATTCTACATTCCCAACAAGAGTGAATAAGTGTTCCTATCTCTCCACATCCTCTCCAATATTTACAGTTTTATGACTTTTTAATAGGGGCCAATCTAATAGGTGTGAAATGATATCTCATTGTAGTTTTGATTTGCATTTCACTAATCACTAGTGAAGTTGACCATTTTTTCATGGTTTTTTTTTTTTTGGCATTTGTATTTTTTCTTTGGACAGTTGTCTTTCCAAGTCTTTTGCCCATTTCTAAATTGGATAGTTTGATTTTTTATTGTTGAGTTGTATGAGCTCTTTAAATATCATACATATTAAACCCTCATCAGATACGTGATTGCCAAATATTTTCTCCCATTGAGTCTGCTGCCTTTTCATACTTTTGAAAAAGTCCTTTGAGGTGCAAAAGTGTTGAATTTTGAGGAGGTCCCATTTATCTATTTTTTCTTTTGTTGTTCATGCTTTGGGCGTAAGGTTTAAGAAACTACCGCCTGCCACAAAATCTTGAAGATGTTTTCCTACATTTCCTTCTAGGCATTTTATGGTTGTTTTCTTATTTAGGCCCTTGGTCCATTTTGATTTAATTTTTGTATAAGGTTCACATATATGTAGAGGTCTTCTTTCTTTTGAATATGGCTTCCAGTTCTCCCAGCACCATTTGTTGAATAGACTGTTCTGGCCCAGCTGGGTGGGCTTAACAGCCTTGTCAAAAATCACTTGACTGTAGATGTGAGGGTCAATTTCTGAGTTCTTCATTCGGATGCATTGGTCAATCTGTCTGTCCTTATGCCAGTACCAAACTGTTGGGTGTAAATTCTGAGAAACCAATGCTGAATACAAGATCATGAAGATGTCTCCCTACTTTTTCTTCTAGGAATTTGATAGTTTTTGCTCTTATATTTAGGTCATTGATCCATTTTGACTTGATTTTTGTATAAGGTGTGAGGTAGGTGTCTTTTTTTTTCTTGGAAATGGAGATCCAGTTTTTCCAGCAGTATTTGTTGAAGAGACTTATCTTTCCCAACTAAATGGTCTTTGCCCCCTTGTCAAAAATCAATTGGCCATAAATGTGAGGATTGGTTTCTGAGCTCTGAATTCTATTCCATTGGTCTATATATCTGCCCTTGTGCCAGTACTATACTGTTTTGACCACTGTAGCTTTGAAATATGTATTAAGATCAGGAGTGTGAGTCCCCCAATTTCATTCTTCTTTTTCAAGATGGTTTTGACTATTTGGGACCCCTTACCTTCCATATCAATTTGATGATTAGTTTTTCCATCTCTGCAAAGAAGGTTGTTGGAAGTTTGATTGGGATTATGTTGACTCTATAAATCATTTTGGGTAGGACTGACATCTTAATATTTAGTCTTTCAATCCATGAAAATGGAATATCATTCCATTTATTTAGGTTCTGTGATTTCTTTTAGCAGTGTTTTGTAGTTTTCTAAGTGCAAGTCCTTTACATAATTAGTTAGAATTATTTCTAGATATTTGATTCTTTCAGTTGCTATTGTGAATGGAATTTTTTTCTTTATTTCTTCTTCTGACTGCTTCTTGCTTATGTACAGACACACTACTGATTTTGGGGTATTTGTCTGGTACCCTGCCACTTTGCTGAATTCATTTATTAGCTCTAGGAGCTCTGTTGTGGGTTTTTTCAGAATTTTCTTTATATAGGATCGTTCCATCTACAAGAAAGGTTTACTCCTTCCTTTCCAATTCAGATGTCTTTTATTTCTTTTTCTTGTTTAATGGCTCTAGCAAGAACTTCCAATATGATGTTGAATAACAGTGGTGACAGTAGGTATCCTTGTCTTTTTCCTAATCTTGGATAGGAAGTTTTCAGTCTTAGACCATTAAATAGGATATTAGCTGCGGTGGTTTCATATATGCCCTTTACCATGTTGATGAAGTTTCCTTCTATTCCTAGTGTTTTAAGTGTTTTTATAAAGAAGGTCTGTTGGGTTTTGTCAAAAACCTTTTCTGCATCAATAGAGATGATCATGATTTTTTCCCCTTTGTTCTGTTAATGTGGTATATTATATTACTTGATTTTCTTAGTTGAACCACTCTTGCATACCAGGGATAAATCCCACTTGATTATGATATATAATTCTTTTAATGTGCTGTTGGATTCAGTGTGTTGAGGATATTTGCATCTGTATTTATAAGAGATATTGGTCTGTAATTTCTCTTTTCTTGTCATATCTTTATCTGGCTTCGGTATAAGGATAATGTTGGCCTCATAGAATAAGTTAGGGAGACTCCCCTCCTCTTCAAAGGCAAAGGTAGTTTGAAAGCTTCTTATTGAATTGAAGCTTTTATCAGAGTATAATGACCATCTTTGTCCCTTGTAACTCTTTTTTTTACTTAAAGCCTATTTACTGATTTATTGTAGCTATTCCATCTCTCTTTTGGTTACTACTTGCATTGAATATATTTTTCACCATCCTTTCACTTTCAAACTTTCTTATCTTCGAATTTAAGATGAATTTCTTACAGACATTGTATGGATGATTCATACATTTTTATCCATTCTGATAGTCTCTGCCTTTTCGTTTCAAAACTTAATTCATTTATATTTGAACTACTGATAATGCAAGATTTTCTTCTGCCATTTCACTATTTAGCCTTTGTAAGTATTATATACCCATTTAGTCCCTTAATTCTTGTGTTAGTGCTTACTTTGATATTTATTTGATTTTTTTGTAGTGTGCCGTATTTAGTGCCTTCTCTTTTCTATTTGTATATATTTTTCATATATTTTCCTTGTGGTTACAATATGGTTAAAATTTATCATTCTTAATATATAACAATCATATTTGGTTTGGTACCAAATTGACTCCAATAGCATACATGTATCATCTTCTTCTTCTTTGAGTTCCCACCTTTTTGTTTTATTTGTTTCCACTTATATCTTTGTATATTGTATGTCCAAAACCATAGATTTATCATTACTTTTTATGTATTTGCATTTTAGCACCTGTAGGAAATAAGAAGTGGAGTGACATACTAATCCATACAATAAAAACAATAATACTGGAATTTATAATTACTCAAATGGTTACCTTTACCAGAGGTCTTTATTTCATTATGCCACTTTGAACCACTAAGTGTCCTTTCATTTCAGCCTGAAGAGTTCCCTTTAGCACTGCTTTTAGAGCTGGTCTAGTGGTGAAAAACTCCTTCAGCTTTTGTTTATCTGTGATTGTCTTAATCTCTCCCTCATTTTTTTTTTAAGGTACTAGAGTTGAGGATTGAACCCAGGACCTTGTATGTGGGAACCTGTCTCTCAACCACTGAGCCACATTGACTCCCTTGATTTTTTTTTTTTTTCATTTGTTTTTTTTTTTTCTTTTTAGGGGGCACTGGTGACCAAACCCGGGACTTCCCACGTGGGAAGCATGTGCTCAACTGCTTGAGCCATATCCACTCCCCTCTCTCTCATTTTTGAAAGTCTCACCAGATACAAAATTCTTGGTTGGCAGTTGTTTTCTTTCAGTACTTTAAGTACTTCAACCCACTGCCTTCTTGCCTCCATGGTTTCTGATGAAAATTCAACACTCAGTTTAATTGGGACTCCCATTTAACTAACATGTTGCTTTTTTCCTGCAGCTTTGAAAACTCTCTTCTTGCCCTTTGCATTCAATAGTGTGATCAGTATATGATGGGGTGTACCTTTCCTCATGTTTATTGTTTGGTGTTTTCTGAGCTTCTTGGGTATGCATATTCACATCTTTTGCTAAGTTGGGAAGTTCTCTGTCATTATTTCTTTAAATCTTTCCTACTGCCCCTTTCTTTCTTCTCCTTCTGGGACTCTGACAATGTGTATATCGGTACACTTGGTGTGCCAGAAGCATCTTAGGTTATTTTTGCTTCTTATAATTCTTTTTACTTTCTGATCTTCAGCCTGACTCATTTCACTTGTCCTGTCTTCAAGTTTGCTGATTCTTTACTCTGTCAACTTCAATTTGTTCTTGAAATCTTCCCAGGAAATTTCATTTAAGTTATTGTGGTCTTCAAATCCATTCTGTTTAGTTCCTTTTTAAAAATTTCTGTCTCTTTACTAAGATTCTCATATTACTCATTCATTTTTTCTCTGATATCTTTTTGTTCTTCCTCTGTATTTTCTGTCATCTCCTTGGGCATTTTTAAAATCTTGTTTTTTAAAGTCTTGGTTTGGTATGTCCATATTCTGTTTTTCATTAGCATTTTCTGGATTTTTATCCTCTTCCTTTGTATGGACCATCATTTCTTGTTTCTTTGTTTGTCTTGAGGTCTTTTGTTGTATAGTGTATATTCTTTTATTTTAAAATGTTAGCTCTGAGATTTATTCCCTGAGATGCCTGCTTGTTGATTTTGTAACCAGCTGGTAATAAGGTAGAGATTTCCTTAAACTTCAGAGCTCTTATCAGGAACGTCTGCCCAAGGTGAATACTGTGTTCAGGGTCCTTCCTGTCTTTCCTGGGCCTGAGTCTTGTCCTTGACTTGTGCTTGTTAGTTGTTTTGCAGTTCCCTCATTTACAGGAGTTTGAATAACCATCCATTTCCCAGGAGACAGATATTCCTCTTCTCAGTATTTAAAGCAAGCAAGGCTTTAACCCAGACTATCTGCATTTATAGTTTCTTACACTCCTTTTCTTGTCTCAAGTCACTTTCACCTGGAGGACAAATTCTGGGCAGGAGGGTGGTACATGCCAGCAAGGAGTTTCCCAATTGGACTTTCTCAGCCAAAATAGGGCCAGGGAACCAAGAAGCGGACACAGACCAGTTCCAAAGTGCCCTGAGGAAGAGATCTGGAAGGGCACCAAGAATTTCTTCCATGGCTCCCCAAAACTGAGCTTCTTGACCTGTCTAGCAAATGCAGCCCTTCAACTAACTATCTCTCACAGCTCCAAGGAAGCATAGCATCTTTAAATCTTATCAGTAGCCTTTGTCCAGGGTGGGCTGGAACCATGGTTGCCCTCAGAGTCTGACCCTCACTGATTGAAATCACTAATCAAAAGTCGTGATCAGCAACTGGCCTTGGGGAAGGATTTTTATGACCCTTTCTGTGATTAGAGAGCTATCTAAGCACTGGACCCCATGGTGTACTGTTGTGAGAGTGGGGGATTGGTGCCAGTAACTGCTGCAGGGAGAGAGAAATTTACTGTTCTTTACTGTAATTTATCAGCTTCTTCCTTCCACTATTCCCTAGATTCTGTACAGTTTTCCATCTACTGGCCTCTGGACTTTCCAAATAGTTGCTTCAAACAATTCCTGCCTGTTTAATAGTTGTTTTGGAATTCTCTTGCTTGCAATTGTAGACCCTCTCTGTTCCTTGGGATGGACATTGTCCATCATTATCACCTTGTTAGTTGTCCTGGCTGAGTTCAATGAACTGTTAGAGTGGGTGTTGCAACTCTGCTGAGATTCAGGGCCCAACTGGCAAATGGATGGACCAAAGATTTAAGTCTCTTTCCTATCAGGTATACTACTAACTATAGGTTCAAATAGAAGGGTCAGAAGAGCCATCCATCTGCCCCATAGGATCTAAGCACCCTCTCAATTAGAGACAGAGTGGTAATCACCATCCCCAAACCCTCAGGATTGGGGAATGAACAATGGACTAAAGTAGGCTTACTATTTTTCTACAATAGACTTATTGTTATTCTAGCAATGGAAGAATATTTATCATTGATGTGGAGGCAGTGACCACTGGAGGTTCTAATGGTAAGGAGAGGGAAAAATACGTGTAATATGGGGCCATTTTCAGCACATTGGAATTGTCCTGCATGATATTGCAACAACGGATACAAGCCATTATTTGTTTTGTCATAACTTATAAAATTGCGTGGGACAGATTGTAAACTATAATGTAAACTATAATCCATGGTTAATGGCAATACTTCAATGTGTGTTCATCAATTGTAACAAATGTACCACACAAATGAAGGATATTGTTAACGTGGGAAAGTATGGGAGGGAGATGGAGTGGGGCATATGGGAATCCCCTAAAATTTTTATGTAACATTTATGTAATTTAAAATTTCTTTAAAATATTTTTTTTAAAGTTGTTTTTGTGGAAGTACTGAATTCTAGATCTTCCTACACCATCATCTTTTCACAATCCTCTAGAGTTTGTAAAAGTTTTACTTTTAGATGTTTCCTAAAATGACTAGGATATTTGATTCTGCTATGAATTTCTAAGATATTCTATCTTTTAATTTTCATAACTACTATCATATTTTGTCATTAATCCTGGCTTTCCTACTATCTGAAAGTTGTAGGAAGGCAGACTTTATGCCTGTCATACTCACTACCAAATTCCCAGAGATTAACATAGTATTTGGCATATTTTAGATGCTTACTCAGTTCTTGATGAAAGAATAAATGAATGAATCCCACAAATACATGCTATACATTCCCCTATTCCATGTTAATAGTCATCAGGAATTCTTGAACCATATAGGTAAAAAACAATATTGCATAAGTATGAAAATATGGGCTTAAGGTTCGCCTTAATTTAAATACTGGCTCTACCATTTACAAGCTTTGTGACCTTAGACAAATCATTTAACTTCTTCCTTCTTCATCTGAAAAGTAGGCTTGAAAAACTTACCTCATTGGGTTGTTGTGAGCATTAAATTAAGATAATGCCTGTAGAAAGATTGCTCCAATGCTCTATAGGTTAAAGAATCATTTATGTTAACAATTACTATTATTTGGGGATGAAGCTGTTATCTGATAACTATTAAAATTTTAGAAAACATCTTCCCTTTCATACTAAAATGCTTACAAAATTCTGCTGTGATTTCTCTTTTGTTTCCCTTTACATTCAGCATTTATGGAAACAATTCAATTATAGTTTCCCATCAAAATAACATTTCTTAGTGCTTTTAAAATTCTGTTAAAATTAGCCTTCTTTAAGCAGTGAGGGAGCAAGTGATCATCTTTCTTGCAGTTGGCAGAACCTGACATGTGGCATGGCTAATTCATCAACTCTGGTTGACAGCATTAATGCAATTATGTGGTGGAAACTACAAAATTTTCATGTTTAAGGTTCTACAGACTTGAAGTTAGTTTTCAAGGTTTCCAGTGGAGTTGCATCATCAGGGTCTATTGCCAATTCAGAAAAACATTCATTATTTGTAATGAACACCAGACAGTTAAAGTGACCCATGATATCAGCTGTGTTGTACCCACAGCTGTTATCTTTATTCTTAAGACATCTTTCCAGTTCTTAAAATATACATAATGATCTCAAGTGTTTATGCATGCCTTTTCTCTCATTTCAGTTGTCACCATCTTTGTCGAACATATGATTACTTTTTTCCTGGATATCTGCATTATTCATCAAACTTACCTCCCCGCATTTCTATTTCCCTTCCACACTCCACTTTCTCTATTGATTCTCTATTCAAAATGCAAACGCAGTATCCCAATTGTGTGCACAAAATCATTCAATGCTTACCCATTGCTCTTTGTATAAAGCCTCAACTTCTTAACATGGCTTATTAATCTTTTCTTTGTCCTTGGGTACCCTACAACTTCAAATCTAATAACCTACTCATCCTTGTCTTTTAGTTCTAGTAGCATATATAGGATCTCTCACCTACCTCAGAAGCGTTATCCAAGATCTTTCCTTTGATACACATCTTCTGATTTTACTACCCACCTTTGCCTAGTTAACTCCTTCTCATCTTTTAAATGTCAGACAAAACATTCCTTTCTCAGAGAAACTTTCCCCAGTCCCCCAGTTTATGTCAGGTGCTTTTGTTATATATTCTCACACACAAACATACTTTTTTCTTCAACATATTACCTTAATCATTATCCACTGACTTGTCCAGTTATAAATTAGAATGCTAACTTCAAAGAAGGCAGGGACAAGCTTTTAATGTATGCCCAGCTTCTACTAGAAACTGGAATGTGACCTAAAATAATTTTAGAAAAGTTATAAATGCAAAGCATCATGAAATCTAAAATTGAGATGTACTAATAATTTACAGAAATTAAGTATAATATTAATAGCAGTAATAGCTATCATTTACCAAAAGAAAAATACCAGAAAGAGAAGAAAAAGAGAAAAGTACAGAAGAAATACTTGTGTAATAATGATTGAACATTTTTCAAAATTAATGACATTCACCAACCACAGATCCATGAAACTTGAGAACACCAAGGAGGATAAATATTTTTTTTTAAATTACACCTAGGCTTATATTGAAACTGCAGAAAATCAAAAACTACAAGAAGGAATAAGACCTTGCCTAAAAAAAGATAAGAAAGATAAGAATTACACCAGACTTCTCTTTAAAAACCTGGCAAGAAAGTGGATTGTAATATTTAAAATGTTGAAAGAAAACAAAACAAAACAAAAACAGCAATCTAGAATTCTTTATCCAGCAAATTATCCTTGAAAAGTAAAGGAAAAATTAAGATCTTTTCATGTAAACAAAAATTGAGGGAATTTGTCACCATAGACCTGCCTTGCAAGAAACATTGAAAGAAGTTCTTAAGAGAGAAGGAAAATGATATAGGTCAGAAACCTGGATCTATACAAAGAAAAGAATAGAGTTAGAGAAAGAATTAATGAAGATTTAATATAATCTTATTTTTTTTTCTCATTCTCAACTGATTTAACAGATAACGGTCTGTTCAAAATAATAATAAAAAATATATTAGATGATTATAACTTATAGATAAATGAAGTTAATGAACAAGGGACAAAGGAATTGGGATTACTCTGTTATAATGTAGCTTCCCTACACATGAAGTGGTATAGTGTTGTTTGAAACTGTAATTCAATTAGTTGTAAATAAATATTATTAAAAATTATAGGGCAACCACTAAAAGAATAAATAATTTTAAAAAGAACTAAAGCTGATATGCTTAGAGGAGAGAAACTAGAAATGTTTAACTGAAACCAGACAAGGCTAAAAAAGAGTATAAGACAAAAAGAGAGAGAGAGAAGGGAGGAAGAAGAGAGGAGGGAGAGAGGGAGAGAGAAGTAGAGAGAGAGAGAGAGAAAAAAAAAAAAGAACAATGGCAAGGTATAGAAAACAGTTACATATATGGTAGATATTAATTCAATCATATCAATAATTGCTTTAAATGTGATGGTCTAAATATATCAATTAAAAAACAGAAACTTTCAGAATGGATTGGAAAAATACAGCAGCAACAACAAAAAGACCCAACTAAATGTTGTCTAAAAGAAACCCTCTTTAAATATAAAGACATGGATTGATTAAAAGTAAAAGAATGGAGAAAGATATACCAGGCTAAAACTAATTAAAAGAAAGTTGGCATAGCTATATTAATTCTAAACAAAGGAAATTTCCAAGAAAGGCAAATTATCAAGGATAAAGGGGAGGATCACATAGTGATAAAAGTATCAATTCTTCAAGACCTAACAATCCTTAGTGTATATGTGCCTAGCATTTATCAAAAGCCATCTGTATCTACTTACAACGCTAATTAGATTGAGAAGTTGGGGGGGGGGGGACAAAAACCAAAAACCAAAACATTGGCACAGGCTTAACATACCCTATCCAGAAGTCTCACTTGTGATTGTATCTGAGGTAAGATGGGTGTTGGGGATTGAATCATACCCCACACAAAGGACATGTTCAAGTCCTAATCTGTGTTCCTAGAGCCAGAGCCCATTTGTAAGTAGGATCTATGAAGATATTATTAGTTAAGGTACAGTCAAACTGAATCAGGGGAGCCTTAACCTATATTACTAGAGTCCTTATAAGGCAAAGGATATTCGTATACAATCATTCAGTAGAAACCAAAAGTAAGAGAAGACAGAAGTAAGAAGCCAAAGAATGACGCTGATCACCGTTTGCCTGAGGAACCCCAAATATTGCGACAAACCAGCACCAGAACACTAAGACTCTAGAAGAAAGTTTGACGAATTTCAGCCCTGATTTTGGACTTCTAGCCTCCAAAACCATGAGACAATAATTTTTTGTTGTTTAATCCAAACCGTTGTATGATATTTGTAGTAGTAGTCCTGGCAAATGAAGACAGTGGGATATAGTATGATCTTAATGGATAATTTTGATAAAACAGTGGAAACAATTATAAGTGCTGCCCTGGGAGTCTGACCACGGTAGGCAGGATTTATATGTCTAAATTAGAACGATGCCTTAGTAGCTACAATTCTTTTGTTAATCAAAATTTAGAAGCATTGATCGAGATAAGAGTCACATACCAGTGAGCCAGTCATACCTGGTATTGAAGGGAGGGAGGGGAAAAGTGTGAAGTTTTGGAAATTTCCAAGGAATTTTTAAGGGGCATCTTAGATCATGGCTGTGACTGCTCCCATAATTCATAGTGGGCTAATAGATACTCAAGAAATTAAATTGTTCTAAGAACAAATACATTAGATGATTTAAATATCAACTACTTCATGCCAATTTGGTTCAGAAAATGACATTGAAGATAAACATCCAAAAGAGACCAACATAGATGGATGTGGAAAAGACAAAGAGTAGAGCATGATGAAATAGAGAGTTTTAGACAATTTACTGAGGGTACTTTATACAAAAACATATATCATTTAATCCTTCCAATAGCCTTTTCTCCAATTCCTTCCTTTTCTATTTAATTATGGGCAAATAGGATCTCAGGAACTTTTTAGTGAGAGCCACACAGCTTGTATAATTGGAATGGAAGTGCATTACAAAAAGATGGAATTTAAACCAAGGTTTCTCTGACTTCAAGGCTATAATGTTTCTACTCTATACCATGCTAAACTGCAATAGAATAATTTGTAATGAGAAAGAGCCTCTTTTCCTTTCTCTCTCTATGTATATGTATATCTGTATGTACATACAGAAATATAGATATATAGATTAGATATAGATATAAAGTGTATATCTAGAAATAGATATGAGTATGTAGAAAGATATCAGTTATGTTGGCTCTTCATTAATTTTCTATATTCTGATTTTCTTCTTTATAATTTAGTTAATACTGAAGGAGTTGCTATTCAATAATGAAATTGAATCTCTTCTCATTATACTCTAGGCCTGTGGTTGGACATTTAATATGAAGATTTATCGATTTGTGGCTCGATGTGATTCTGACACTTTCTTATGGTGTAACATTTCCTCATGTCACTTTTATATGCTGAAGCTTGTAAATATAAAGCATCAGATGTTCTTGTATAACTTGAAAGTACTAAATCTGCCATTTGAGTAAAGTGCATCAGCTGATACTATAACTTTGATCCCTTGGAAATAATTTTATGTTTTAGGTGTAGTGAGATTTTACTACATACAAAATTGAACTTAGGAACACACACATCAAAATTAAAGAAACCCATATGTAAAGATGCATGGTATAAGGCAAGAAATAAAGAAATAAATACTTAGACATAAGCTAGGAAATTTCTCTTTATGTCTTTGGTATTATCCATGACAACCTATTTTAATCAAATTTATTTTCAACAAACTTGTTCAAAAAGCTTTTACACTCACATAGACACTTAAGAAAATGAATTCCTGAATCCATTATCTGTTGGCTCTATGACCAGGATGAGATATTTAATAACTATATGCCAACAGGATGTGGGATGAATTAAGTAAAATATGCAAAAGAATACATGCTAGCTTTTGCATTGATGTAAAAATTATATATTAAGAATTATAAAAGTACATCCAGTTTGAGGGGGCTAGTTAGTGAAACTATTGAAGAGAAAGTCTTTCTTGCTAAAGAAAAGAATAAATGGTAGAACAAATATTAGATTCATTAAAATATGATTCCCAGAATACAAGAGGTGGGATCCCACTCTTCTTTATGCAAAGAAAACATTCCAGCTTGTGGGTGTTGGTAAAACTGCATTTTATGAGAAATATAATTAAGTTAAAGCATATTCAGATTAAAATAATCACAAATATAAATAGAGGATTAATTGGAAGCCTGATCATCTTTAACCTGGAAAAAAGATGGAAGATAGAGTACAAGTACCTCATCTTAGGTATTTTTAAATCTACCATACAGAATTAATCTCCTCTATGATATGGTGTTGAGGAATACTATTCGATTTTAGAAATACTACTAATCAGCAGAAGCTACAAGATGCCAGAGTTACCCCAAAATGAAAGAAACAGCAATCAGGGTTTCAAAATGAAGTGCCAACGCTCAGACTGAAATGTCAATTGAAATATCTTATACAGAAAAATGAACCTTTGGTGAACAGTTTGAATCAGTGAGTAAATGGATAAAGAATAAATCACTATTCATTCCAATCAAAACAAAATTTGCAGAACACTGACATATTCAAAACAATGTGCTATGGCATAGACATACATAGGTATAGTAACAGACCACATTTATTTCACAATCAAATGAAAGGTCCCTGTATCTATAAAGCAATTGCTTCCAATATTAAGCTCCCAATATTAAATTAACTCTATCCAAAATTCCCACTTGTATGGGGAGAATTTTGATGGCATTAAGAGAAAACGGAGCACCATTTACTTGGAAATAATCAATAAAGGAGAACTTGAGCTTGGGAACTAGAAAATGGAGTAAACAGGTCAGCAGATCTAGAGTGAATACATTTGCAATGCACTTTGAAGAAAAAATAAAATGAAGCTTGGATAATTGCCCTTCCATCCCAGTTTGGAGGGAGGGAACTGAAATATGTGTGAGCAATGCCAACATCATGGGTTATAAAAAATGCTGGGATATAAAAAATGCTGGGATATTTGAGTGTTAGGGAAGAGGTAAAGAAATGTCCATTCATCTATTCTAAAATAGTTGAAAGAGAATACCATATTTACCATCTCTAGGGCTTCGTCATGGCCTGGGAGTCATAACATCAGAAAGGAATCAACCATCTGGGGATAGATCCATATTTTTCTTTTTTATAAGACAAAATATAAAGTAAAATGCCTTGTAATGGTTACATTGTGTGAAAGAAAGAAAAACAAATATACATATCCATTTTATTGACATAAAAAATAAATAGAATCAGGAAAGTTTACAGGAATCATGGGATTGTAAATGGAAATTAATTAACAAGATGACCTAATTAAAGACTTCTTATGCATAAAAGAAGCTTTATTTTAGTGAAAGTTTTATGTTACTACCTATAGATATTAAGACATACTTTTTCAACATTTCAGAACATCACATTCTCCTCCAATATAGAAACAATCCTTTCAGCAAGCAGAACCAAGACATAGTATTTAAAGTGTTTCAAAGAAATATTAATAAATACTGATCTTTACTTTACTTGAAACCTATGTTTCATGCTACAACTGTCTTGAGGTCTACATAAACTTCTATAATGTACTAAAGTAGCACTATACTAACAAGGAATCAATATTTTTTTCCTGTGTGCTAAGAATGTTTTATGTGGATGTTGCCTAAAATTAGAATTTTTCCTGGCCACTGAAACAAGGAATATTTGCTAGATATATTAGCCAGCCAAAGTGGTGCTGATGCAAGGTACCAGAACTCTGTTGGCTTTTATAAGGGGTATTTATTTGGGGTAGAAGCTTACAGTGACAAGGCCCTAAAGAGTCCAACTTAAGGTACCATAAGAGGTATTTTCTCACCCAAAGTCATTTGCCATGTGTTGAAGCAAGATGGCGGGCAATGTCTGTGGGAGTTCAGCCTTCCTCTGCTTCTTAAGGCTCCATTGGCCCAGCCTCTTCTGATCTCAGCTGTAGGCTGAAGGGCTTGTCTCTTTCCTGGGCTCAGCTGCTCAGGGCTCTGGTCTCTGCAGCTGCAAACTATCGGGCGAATGGATCTGCTCTCAGCCCTAGGCTCCCGCATCCAAAAACTCAGCTCTCTGTGTTCTCCTTCTCTGTGTGTTTACTACCTTGTCTTTGATTGAGCATCCTTTTATACCACACACAAAGGGGGGAGGGGGATTGGGGACTCAAACAGAGTCACCCTAATGACTTGGTCAAATAAAAGCCCTAATCCTGATTTAATAAAAGTGAAACCTCTGAATCTAATACAGTTTAATACCCAGAGGAACAGAGCAGTTTACAAACACAATCTAATATCTATTTTTGGAATTCATAAACAATATCAAACTGCTACACTAGACTTAGAGCAAGTGGGATGAAACAAAGTGGAGTCAACAACCTAGTTCCTGTATTTGCTTTTCTTTAGTAACTTTAAACCAGTTATCTTCTCCCAATCCTATTCTGTCCATTAATTACATGCAGATAATACCTACTTCACTGAGGTGTTTTGAGAACTTGGTCACAAGTTATTATACCTGAAGGGAGTAAATACTCAATGAATATTTGTGCCACACTAAAGCAGCACTGCATATAGAGTATAAGACTCCTGAAATATCCATTAGCTGCTGGGGTTTCCCATAAATGTTCTCCAAGGTGTGCAGGTTTTCTGTAAGTTTTTGTTTTGATTTGTCTTACTCTGATGGTAATCAAATAAAGTATACACACAAATCCTGGATCATGTGTATTACCACCTTATAACTCAGTGCTGTCGCCAGATTTCAGTGCCTATATTCCATTTGGGTTTATGATCTCTTTCATATCAAATAGTACTCTAGTTTTCATAGCTTAATACAAAAAGAACAGAGGTAGATTCAAGTATAAATGATGCAATCATTCTAAGTAAAGTCAGAAATAGTGTATAGTGAGCTGAAACAAGGAAGTTGTTTTTTAGTACTTTAAGAAAGAAAATTTCAAGAAGGAATAAGTGTTGACATGGTACACATATGCCACGCAAATTCAAAAGAATGAAAGTGCTGTTTTCACATTTTGGACAGCACTTTATTTTAGTTTCAGCAAATTATACAGTTAAAAATTTTTAAATTACATTGGACATATCAAGTTCCTTTATTTTTTTAGTAATTTATGGATGATTTTTGATTGTGTAATTTTAGATAAGCCGGAAGTGTAAAGAGTTTATACCTAGTTTATGTGAATGCCTATCTAAATAATATGGAAATAATGGTAGATGATTATTTTGCCTTTCATAGAGATTGATAGTTTGTACACTATTATTGCAGTTGAAAGAATGGTTACTGTTCTTAAAGTCAGAGTCCAGTATGAGTACCAACCCCTCCAGATTCTGTGAAAGTTTGGCATTAGCTTAACCTCACTGAACCTCAATTTGTTCCCAGATAATATAGGGATAATAAGATTCATTCCACCTCCTTTACAAGGTGTTTGAGAGATTTAAATGGAATCAAAGACGTTGGAGTGTCTTGTAATCTGCAAAGAACTGTATTAATGGAAGGGATTATTCAGTTCAACATTATTAATAAACATTTGAACTCCCTACATCACAGCATTATGTAAGGCATCTTCAGAGGGAAACATCTAATGCCTTGGAATGCAAATCAATTAATGAATTAAGTGTTCCCTTTCATGATTTGGAAGATTTATCTTGCACAAAACTCATGTTTTCTGCCACAAAGATGATTCTCCATTCTGAGAATTTTCAGGAAACTGCAGTTTGAGGAGAAAGCGTGGGTTGGTTTTCCGCATTAAGAGACTTTTATTGTAGGCAAAAGGCTGGGTTCTGCTGGGGACCTTGCACGAGTCACTTAATCTTTCTCTGGTTTTTAGTTATATCAAATCTTGGATGGAGCCTGACTCATTAGCACCCTATGCAGAGCTGGAAAAAATCTGCATAATCTTTAATATAAATATCTGCAATTTATATGTGCTGAAGTGAAACTAGAGAACATATATTTATAATAATAAATAAAAAGCTGTGTATTTAAACAGCTTCTAAAGAAAGTGATGCTATAAATTTAATTTTTATCTACATTTATAACTAGTTCTTTCCTAAAGAATTACTGGCAGTTACATAACATACTCATACAAGATCATAAAATTCAAGCAGAGGCAGAAGTAGAATATCAAGTCCAAGGAAAAAAATAAGAAATATGTAAATTTTATCATATAGTATTTCCCAGTTGCTTCAGACTTATATAATTACTATATTAACACGTGCATATTATTCTGAGTGAATATATGATGATGTGACCATTGATAGATATTTAACGTTAATCAACATTATATGATAAAAAATATAATTAATATATGTAGCCATATAGCTGTCTTTTTGTCTATCATTGACCAAAATATATAAACTGAGTTTGATATGGACATTCACCATGCTTACTAAAAGGGTTTATTTATATATGACTTTTCTCAAATAATAATTAATCTCTGAGTATTATTCTTTTTCTAACCACTATTTCAAGGGCTCAACCTATTTAAAATGCCATCTACAACATAAGTAATTGCTGATTTGGATACAGGCTTGCATTTATTAGAAAGTCATTAAAAATGTATCTCAGGTTATAAAAAAGTGTCTCATTCTTGTTTTAATTTTTTTCATGTTAGTCCATATGCATTGTTCTTGTCTTTACAGTAAAAATGAAATTTGCTTTAAAGCCAAGTATATTTCTTTTGAGTTTCTGATATCTTTTGGCATAATGTTTGGCATATTGTAGGGATATGCTAAAGACACAAATGCTATATAAGCAGCAAAATAAAAAAGGAGGTTCAAAATTAAGAGAGATAGTTTTAAAGAGAGTGGATGAGTTTACAATCAGGGGCAAATAAAACCTAAACATTTCCAAAGTTAAGATTATTTTGTGCAAAGCAAGTTCATGGAACCATCAATTTAGGATGAAGGAGTCAGGGAAGACTTCATGTAACAAGTTGGATTTTAGCCAAACTTTGAAGATTAAATAATGGTTGGATCAGAGGAAGGAATAGTAAAATTATGAAAAAATCATTCTCAAATGAAACCTTTGAGTTGGAAGCCTGGAAAACATATTCAGGTTAAATTTCATTCACTTTGGCTGGAGAGGTTCATTTACAAAATGCCAAAAGCCCAGTAGTACTAAAACCAATGTATGTCCAGAACTTTATGGTTTGTAGGTTTCTATTTTATTGCGAATGAGATCATTGACTCCTCACTGATGACCTTGATATAGTTAGGGCAGTTATGATTATGCCGATTTTACACATAGGATAAATAACCTCTCAGTCATAAAGTTTATATATGCATGGCTAGAATATCAGAAGTAATTTGAGTGTCTGAAAACACAGAGTTCTATCTTCCCCATTGTACAGACTCTGGGCGTATGTGTGTGCATAAAGAGAAAAAGAGCGAGAAAGAAAGAACAAAGAAAAATCAAACTCAGTATTCTATCTTACAATCTGACTTGGCATCTAAACTGTTATTTTGTGTTCTTACTATTCTACTCAATGTTTTGTTACAAAATGTTAAATATCACAATTTCCCCCCTGATTTTGCAGAGATGTAGACTCCATTAACTATTCTGGAGATGAAAAGGAAAATAAAGGTATAAAAGTAAAATTGCCAAACAAGACTCAATAACGTAGATGACATTTAGTTAAGCCCATTCACCTTGATAAAAGTTATAAAATTGAATTGTGAGGTGGTTTTATGGTTCATGATAAAGAAAGTTAAACTAAAGATTAATATCCATTTTTGTCCCACCCAAGTGTCACAGTATTAAATAAGTGCAATGATTGAATCATTTTTGTACAAATTGCCTAAATTATTGAAGAAGGAAAATGTATCCCAAATTAACCTTAAATAAAGAGAATGTATGTGTGTATATGTACCCATGTACTCATTTTTCCCACAGAAAGATCAGCTAGTGTGGGCTGCTGAACAGTTGTTGGCACATGCCATTGGTGAAGTACCTTGCATTTTCTAGTCATAAATATTCAAGAGATGTTGGTGATATTTCTTGTTCATTGACTGGATGCTAATAATGCAACCTAAGTTAGCATATGAATTCTGAAAGCAATGTGGCTATATGAATATATTTGCTATAGTGTCAACCTATGACTTGCTTTGGTTTGACTCTTAATTCTGTCCTATCCTCAACCAATAATTTTGTAATTTTCCTGTGTAATATTTCACCAGCTACTCCAGTAAAATTTTTGAATGTGATGAAGCTTCCCAGATTGTATAGACCATCGTGTGAAGGCCGTTGTGCTGGCTTCCTAGCATATATTTCTCCTCTTCTGGTGTCAACAGTTCTATTCTCCCTTGGAGAATTGCTTCTCTCCCCCATTTGCTTATGTTCTTGGTGGGAAAGTCAAAGAGCCTAGACCTTCCTGGATTCAATGGGTGCATATGACCCATGACTAGAAAATCAGTCTCCTTCCGCGAAGGTGAAGCCTGAACTGTAAAGGGAAGGGCCGCGTGTAGCAGAGCCGCTTTACCCCATGGTGGTCCGTAATGAAGCTGCTCCCGTGCCGACCCCCGAAACTCCCAAAAGGTCCTGCTCCTGACTCCTGTCCATTCTCAGTTCCAATTCTTCAGATTTATTTCAACTCTGTGAACTTTTCTATATTTTTATAATAAATATCTTTTCCTTTCTGTCCCTTTTCTCTTCTTTCCTTTCCTTTTATTTTTCCTTTTCTTTTCTTTATATTAGCCACAAAACCAGAAAGAAAAAAAAAAAAGGCAAAAAAAAAAAATAAAACAACACTTAATGAATATAGCTAATTTGGTTGAAAAAGCCCTATGATTGGATTTTATACTTTTCTACCACCCAGTCTAAGCTCAAAGGTTTTACTCTTATTGTTATTCCTCCATATTAACTGTGGAGAGGAGGTACCTTGTAATATAATAAAAAGAAAATAGCTCCTCATATGGGCTTGTATATGGAGTAGTACATATACATCTATAGTAGTCATATTTATATATCTTCCTTCCCTCTACAAATGAAGTGGCATCAGGTGACCACGGCTACCTTAGAGTGGTGTCCAGCAAGCATCCTTTAATGGCACTATAACCTACAGAAATAACCACAACCGCAGAAGCCCGTATTATAGCCTGAATTCTTTTGTTTTTACAGCAAACATTATTCAAATATTTTATATTGACATATGATACAAAGATTGTGGTTTAGTTTTAGGTCTTAACTGAGTGTAATGAAGTGTGTGCTCAGGAAAGGAGTTTTACTTATAACCCAAGTTTCAAAACTTCAGATTTGGGTGTAGAGAGTTGGTTAGATCTGAATTCTGTAACTTGTAATGAGCAAGCAAGTATACATTTGGCATAAAATTGAGAAAACAGCAAAATTATAAAAGTAAACAGTAACTGATTTTTTTTTTGTTGTTATTTTATTGTGCTGGTGGGTGGTATCACATTCATTTTATGATTATCATGTCATCAATGTCTTTAAAATGTCCATTTCATTGGTGAATAAACAGACTTTAACCACTTGTTCAGGAGTACACTGTTTTAGGCACATTTGATATTCAGAACCAGATAGTCCAACTATCAGGCCCCACCTGTTAGTCACTGGTTTAGACTGCCTTCTAGAGGAGTTATTAGAATGAAAATTGGAAAAAAAAACAATGGGTCACATTCTGGGAGTAGCTGTAGATGCAAAGAGAGGTAGAAGCTGCATGGAAAAGACAAAGTTGTAGACATACATGTCTTCATGGTGATGTGGATATGTAGGTTGGAAGGTGAGTAGGTGAGGTTGCGGTCAGTGTATAGATTTTTAAAAATATATTTTTTATATTTTTAAAATTTAAAAGTGAAATCTGTTTTAAAAATAACAAGCATCATTTAAGTCAGGGAGAGACAGTGAGCCCTGGTCAGTTAAGCAAATGTTTATTTGCCCAGAGTCATTTAGAATTTTGTCAGAGGGAGGTTTTGTTTGGATATACCTTTTACTTAAACTCGGTCTCAGTCTAGTTCCCTTTTGCCACTTACTTCATTGGTAAGGAAAGCAGGACTCTCTTTGACAGTTGAAACATATTCCTCCAGTTAAATTCTGAGCAACACTGAGCCTCCTGCTATGAAAATATCCTGCAATACAGATTTTCAGTCTTATAGAACCATGATGTTTATCTAAATTGTCTCAGTTTCCTGTCAGTTTGACAGACTAAGGGGGTAATAATACTGTCAATCTTTTTCAGTATTTTAGTAGAACTTTAAAGAAGTCACCAAATCTTTTGTAGTTTTATAATGTGAAAGTTTATTCTTTCTTCCGTTTAGGGAGAAACAATGATGTTGGATTTTGAGGGTGTTAAAAATGCATGGAGAGCTCAACAATTCACACTCCTTGTTATTCCCATGGAATTATGGTCCAAGAAATAAAGAGAAGAGAGCCAGTGCTGTGGGTTGGAAATAGCATCAAACTGTTAGGAGACCAGAGTTCTTATCCCGATTCTGCTGTTAACTTACTGAATAATCTTGGGCATGCTCACAAACCTGTCTAAGCCAAATTGCCTGCACATAAAATGAGGAGATTGGACTTTATAACCGATGATCTCTAAAATAGAGTCCATTCTGGATCAATGAGTACTTTATTTAAAAAATAATTTCCATTTTTTAAAGATTTTAAAAATAAAAGACACAGATTTCATGATCCACCAATGATCCACCAATGGAAACCATAAAATTGTTTTTATAAACATTTAAAATGCCAGTTTGTTTTCAAATCAAACTTATTTTAACATGTAATGAAACACGTTCATTTTTCATACCCCCCCTACCCCCCGTGCCTACCTTCTCAGTAGCAGTGACATATCTCATGGACACTGTTATCAGAACTGCACATTTAGGCTGAAGTATAAGTCCTTTGGTTCTATCATTTACACCTGGATTTATTGCCTGATATTTAGCAGACTTGGCTGAGGGATTTCCAGGTCAATGTGTCTGTTCCTTTAATATTTTCCAATGGTAATTTTGAAAAGTTCCTGATTAACAAAAGCGTTTGATTAAAGATTTTTCAGGAAAACTTAATGTCCTTGTTAGTAAAATAACGAAACTCGTGTTTTTATCCACTCATTTAATTTCCTTCACAAGTTTTCTGATGCAACCCTTGGTCAAGGTATCAATGACATTGAGAATAAGAATAGAGTTTTCTGGGTTTGTGACAAATTAGATAAATTTAAGTTATGGGGGAGCAGGGCAAGGGGCACAATGTCAGCTGGATGGCTCAAGATGGCAGTGTCTAAATTAATATAGACGTACTAGGACACTTTCAGGGAGGATTTTCAACATAATGTATTTGATGCAGTAAATGGTGCTAGTTTTGGCTAGTTGGTTGATTTTAACATAAATGTTCATTACATTGTTTCGTGCCTCAATTATAGTATTCCTCTTATTGAGGTATACTCATTTGTACACATTTCTTCCTCCAGTAGACTCTCAGTAAGAGTTTGAAACCTGGACCATAGAAAATTTCCCTTGTTAAGTAGGTGTTTAAAAGCTCCTATGCAGGCTTCTGCGTCCATCTTAAAGGACGACTGCCCTGATTTTCCCAGGCTAAGCCAGGCCCTTTTGTCATACATACAGGCAGCACCAAATGTTTTCCTTTACTTAGTACTTTGTAATTAACATTCATTTATGTTTGTCACACTCTTTAGGCACACATGAAATATTTCTTGAAGAATGAAAGAACAAGTAAATAAACAGTCCTGGAGTCAGTTTAGTATCTCCGCTTGTGTTAGAGATGCTTCGAAATCCCTACAGAGATTTCCCCAACATTTTGCTGAATATTCTATACCTTCCCCTCCTCCTTCAGGTAGCATACGTATTTACATGGAACTCATCTAAGCCAGAATGGAAGTTCTGCACAAACAGACAAGCAGATCCTTCTTAATTTTATATTTTGCTTTGCTCCTCTCCGCTGGAAATAAAGAACCTTATATCACTCTTAAACACAAAATACAGTAAAGCTAACACTTTGCTGCTAGTTTAGGATCCTTCCTTAAGGAAAGAGGCAAAGCAGACTTGTAACAGCAGTACCTAAATTCAGGTGATTCATCAACACTAGTATCTCATTAAGCCTAAAGAAAACCAATTTTAACCTAGCCATTTTCTCACTGAATGTTAAAAGCAATGGCTTCTTTAAATGAGAGTAATTCAGAGCTGGGTTAAATGTATGTTGTAGCCTAAATTTTTATGAAGAAAAATGATTCTTCTATTTGGAGAAATTTAAAATAACAAAGTGAGGAGGATCATTATAAATGATTATACTATGCCAAATGACCCTGGAAAGCTTTGGTGAAAGTGTGTATGTGTGTTAGATAAAAATTTCTTTATGTGCTTTTTAAAAATTTCCTCCCATCTGAGTCTGATTAACATATTTTAAAAAGTGTTGCATAAATCACAGTGTGACCCCCAAGGCCATCTCACTGATAACTCTTTATCCAATAGATCTTGTTTGAGAATTCCCTTGAAAGGAAGGAAGCATGTCAGATAAATTAAATGAAAGAACAGATGTAGATTAAGAGTGATGTACATTCTGAGCCTGAACTTTTAATTTCACTAAATATTATTTTCCATTTTCATGATCACATTACACTGAAACACTGGAACTTCAATTTCCTCTACTATTTCATTTAATAAAACCTTTGTCTCCTCTGAGCTCTTAAGGAGATGTTAGCTTTAAATCACATTGACTTCACCCTTTGCAATTTACATATGTTGAAGAAATAAAAGCCTTTTCAAGAGTCACCACAGGGGCTTGAGAGGCCTCCAAGGAGTATTAAGACCTTGAGTTTAATGTGAGCTGCCTCAAACCCAAAACACAAATCCTCCCCATGGAATACTAATGGCTTTGGTGTACAGTTACGTTTTCTTGTGAGTTTTTAAAGTCTAGGAGCAGCCCATATATAAAACAGCCTTTGTGCTGGAGTTTAGGAAATGCAACTCCAGCTCAAGGGCAAAAGGGCAGTATTCTATAGGTCAACATTACATAGTCAAATTTACCCTGGAATAATTAGGGGCAGTTTCAAAGGCTGAAAAGCCGTACACACTGAAACTGCACTTCATGGGTTGTGCATCACAAGCCTTGAGGAGAGACTCAGAAGATTCCTATGAAGATTTATTCCAAAGGCCATTTTAAATGCCTGAAATATAGTTATTACTTTGGTCTTTGATATCTCACAGTGAATTTATTCTAAGTTGTCTTTCTCAAAGCTCCCGTTGGACTTTATTTTCTGGAAGCCTGTGCCTGGTTTTAAATATCAACAGCATTCATTAGGAGAGCTCAAAAAGTTAAGGGGATGCTGATTTCCTAAAATGACCTCCCTCCTGCCTCATAGTAGATCTTTATTTTAATAATTTGCATGCTTATTAAGTGGTTCAGGAGGGTTTTAAACGTGATCGAAAGCCAAACATATGCTAAGGGGCTCTAGGTGATGTTTTTTCTTTGTTCACTTGGGAGCTTAGCCAAACCCAAAAATTCAAACAGCAAAATGAAAAATTCACTATGGAGCAAGCAAACATGTCTATAAATCCTCAATCCTGCTTGTTGCACAATTGTATCACTTCCAGAATGATGCCTGAGAAGTAGGGCTGCCTGAAACCCTCCCTAGATAATTTGATTTCTAGTCTCTAGGGCTGCACTGTCGATATAGAAGCCACTACCACATGAGGCTATTAAGGACTTGAAAGGTGGATAGACTGAATTGAGATGCTCCGTGAGTGTAAAATACACACTGAATTTTAAAAACCATGAAACCAACCAACTTACAAAAGAATATAAAACATCTCAATAATGAAATGGTATTTGGGATCTCTTAGGTTAAATAAAATATATTATTAAAATTAATTTCACCTATTTTTTTTTTACTTTCTTTTAAGGCTCCCAGAAAATTTTAAATTACATATTTGACTTGCCTTATATTTTTGTTAAATAACACTGCTTTAGGAGTAAAGCCTATGCATCAGTAATTTAGAAAGCATTTCAGGTGATTAAATGTGCAGCCAGGATTGTGGCCCTTAACCTTCCATCAAACTAACACAGGAAAAAAACCTCTTATACAAACATGTTATAGACCTTACTATGTGATAGGGATACTTATGTGAGCTCTATACATATTAACTTGTCATACATGTTATTATTCCCGTTATTATTCCCATTTTGTGTATGGTAAAACTGAGGCATGAAGAAACTAAGTGTCACAGACCTAGTGAACAGAAGAGTCAAGATTTGAAGTCAGGCAAGGTGGACTGAGAGTTCATGTTTTCCACTATTATTTCCTACTATTAGAGGTACTCAAACTAAGGTTATGTTTAGCTGATTTTATACTTGAAAGAGCAATATTAACAAAACCATTGTGAATGACCATGTATGGACTCTTTTACATACCAGCAATTTTTATAGTCACATACATATTTTCAGAGCTGTTGTTTTTGTCCCCGTTTACCAATTAGAAGACACACGCTCTGACTAATCAAACACCTTGCCCCCAAAGTCACATCAAACTTCCTCTCACATGTTTTTCCTGTACGGGGTGACCTGGTAGCCTTGTTTCCTAGTTTTCTGGTCTCCTTAGCATGATCACAAATGGACTATTTCAGTGGGTTTCTGATTTATGTTTTTAAGGTAAAACTCCTATTTCCTTTTTATTTAGATCATGTAACCCACCAGTATGGGCTTTTCAGCCAGCTATTTTCAGGGATTAGTCCCTGAACCTTTGCCTTGGTATTGGGTCAAGTATGGCCTGAAGCTAGGAACATGGGAAAAGGTGTTGGATCTGTTGATTAAGTCAGTTTGCGAGAGAAGTTGGTGACTAAGACATCCTCTACAATGCCATTCTCAAATAGTTAGTATGGTATCTTAATGCTTAACAAAAGCATGTGTATGAATTATATTCATGAAATTTGAACTCACAAATAGTGAATATGCCAGAAGTTGTCAACACTCCCCCAACGCATGTACATTATATTGTCATTAATCCAAATGCTACAGAAGATTGAGAACAGTAATAAAATTATGAGTAGATAAAAGAGAGTGGTCATTTGTAGAGTATCATAATACAAATGCCTTAAGATGCTGACTGTATTCAAAATACATTTGCAGCTGCAGCACATTTATTTAAAAATAAACAAGATTCATAATTTTGATGAGGGAGAGAGGCGTGTTGTTTGTTTATGTTTAAAAGTATTGCTATTTTCTTGGAGCTTGCATTCTTTTATCTCCCTTCTCTTTTATATCTAAATGCTTTTTGTGTTCATGTTAGCCAATTTATGTCAAATGTTTCCCTACATCCTGCACAGTTTTGTAACTCACAGCTTCCATTCTGAATCCTGCCCAGGAGATCAGATGAAATAAAATAATCTCCTGAAACTAAAACTTAGAACGGAAAGCCCATCTGAGGCAGGTTAGTATAGGAGTCAAGGGAAGGCTGCCGGTCAGAACAAAGCTGGGCACAGGTGGGACCCTGCAGAAAACATGGCCATGAGGCCCCACCTAAAAACTCCCTGAGGGAAGGCAGCTGCTGAAAATGAAGCTGTAACTCTTACAGCTGAAAAGCCCGCCAAGACTCTGGTCACCAAGTCCCATTTGAAACTCCCGGGCTCAAAAGAAGCCCTAGATAACTCCAAACAGAAAGGCCTCCCTATTGGTTTCCTGAAAGCTAACAGGTGAAGGTAGAAAGGCAACAAATCGCAACAGCAAATGGCTGGGATCCCTCCTTAATATGGAGAAAGGGAGGAGGAAAGGCCTTAAAATGGTCTCTCCTGGGGCCCCACATTGTGCGTCTCACCCGGGAGCACACCCACACTCTCGACTGTGTACTTCTCTTCTTTCTTGTTTCTCAGTAGGCTCTTTACTCTATTGCCTACCCTATGGCGTGTCCTTAAATTCCTTTATGCGACATAGCCAAGAACCTAGAAACTCGGAGCATTCCAGCAACCCTTCATGGTGGCACATCAGGAAAGCTTTCCTCTATCCCTTCCCTTTCAGAAAAGCTTAGCGCAGAACTCCTCTTACTTCAACGTACTCTGCTATGGAGGGTGTGGTAAGGACTTGTCATTATCTGTAAAATCCACATCATTCATAAACATAGAATTTTAGCCAGGCATATGGGTGCCCAGTGAGACATTATTTCCCTGTTTCTCTTCTGGAATTCTGTCTGACCTCTGCTGGGTGGCTATGCTGCTGGTATTGCCTGAGGTCAATGTTGCAGCTGCAATTACCTGGAGATTCCGCTGAGGCAGGACAATCCTGGTGACTGATTATTCTCTATTGACCTTACTCATGGGCGTGACAGCAGGTGTCTGTGCTTGCCTGAGCCACTTTCTCCATCTGGTGTCTGTCCACGTGGCCTCTCATCATTCAATGGTCTAGTCCAGGTCTCCTTACATGACATTGGAGGTACTCTAAGAAACTCTCCAGTGGGATGTGTTTGGAAGTAATGGGTTAAACTTCTAGGCTTGGATGTTAAAACAATAGTCATACTTCTTCCATGATCTCTTTTCTCTTCCCACCCACTAGTAGCCAGACATGGTAGTGACTCAGCTTCAGTCAAGTGGGGGATGCAATTATTGGCCTGTGTGTAGTTTGCCAATACCTGGGTCCTCCAACAATTATGAGGAGTGCAGGTAATCTACTGAGCTGGCCTGTTCAAATGAGGGCAATTACATGCTAGAGACATTAATCACTTTGTTCCTTAAGCCACAATATTGTTGAGTCTAGCCCTACCTCCACATAAAACTGGTGGAGAACAAGTCCTTTTAATAGCTAACATGAAGATAAGGTGTGAAAAGTTACACAATTTACAGCACCTAAAGAACAAAAGGCATATGCACACAATACAGCAATTAACGGAACCAAGGTAAGAAGGAAATGTCCCCCCAGGCAGGCTAAGGGCTTTACAACAAAAGGAAAGACCAGTGAAACTATTTTTACAAGGAAGGAAAACAGATAACTTTGTTTTGATAAGAAACACCAATATCTACGCATATTACGTATTGAAGGAAAAAACATATAATGGCTGAGGTATAATTTTATCTAATGACAATGCAGTTCCACTGTAAATGCCACTGAAACCATAACAAAAGTATTGCTCATTAAATGAATTTTGCCATTTTCTTTACAATTAATTCTATGTACTGCTTGGGAGAAACAATTGCCATTTGTAAGTTTTACAGAATAGTTGAAGGAGTTAGGAGATAGCATTTGAATAGCCCATAAAGCTTCTGTCCATTTTCTCTGGGGATAATTGCCTGTGGTTATTGAGTAAACTTCACTGGAAGGTTATTAGTATTTTGAGTGGGTCTCGAAACAGTCTGAAGGCTGCTCCTAGGAGGCGGGGAAATGGGGAGAAGATGGAGGAGTCCTGTTTCCTTTCAGAGTGATAGCAACCTTTAATTCATTATCCGGAGGCCAAATACATTAAATTCTGTCAAACTAATCTATTAACTAGGAGAAAGTGTCCTGAGGGAGGAAATCCTGGAAAGACGTAGTGAGTATTGTTTTAATGGTGAACTTAGAAACTGGTACATCTTGTTCAGTGGTCTCTGTTCAGTGTAGCCACTAAGCAGAAAGGAACCAGGTTTTCCTATTGTCCTAAAAGCTCTCATTAAAATATATTTAAAAAAAATTTTTTTTCCTTCATTTGGAAGCTATTTCATGGTTTTAAGTTCCAGTTTTCCGACTCATGAGTTTCACCACCTCTTTCCCATTGTGCTTGCTCATCTAATTATCTTACCCTCTCAAAATTATCTTACCCCCAAATTGTGCCAATTTGTGATAGGTTTCCTTTTCAAAGCTCACTAGCTACTCAAGAGTTTCTGGCCTTAGAAGAGTTGGCCTAAAAGTGTGCTACAGTTGGAAGGGATTCATGGATTCTAAGTTGCAACTGTCTCATTTTACAGATAAAGCAAACTGAGTTTAAAGAGAGCTAGAGCCTTGTCTCAGGTTATGAAATGAGATCTGGGTGAGGGAGAACCAGCTACCAGGGAGTGGGTTGTCAGCAGAGTTGGGCCATCAGCTTGCAGCCTCTATTGCTTCTCCCTACCTAGCCCTGAATGTAATCTTTACCAAAGACTTCTCAAAATTAACATTCAAGACAAACTCCTTCAGACACACTTTGAAGAAAAATTTCAGATTTTACTTCTCAATAGGTAATATTGATTAGAAGATTATGGTTATAAAACAAGAACATAGCCTGATTTTCCAACGTGTGACCAGCTGTTACTTACACTCCTACCAAAATCCTTTCCATTCATTAAACCCCTCCTTGAGAGGACCACCCCAACTACTACTGAGTTGAAACTAAATGAGAATCTTTTCCCTCCTCTGAATGGTTTTTCAGTCTCTCTTATGCTTCTCCCTTAACTTTTATATGAGATGATAGTATATTTCTCTGGGCCAGAAGTTGTATCTTATATATATTATTGATTTCCCTGTAATTCATGAATGGCATTAAACTTATATTTGTTGAGTTCTTATTATGTGTCACTTATTCTGCCAAGTATTTTACAGGTATCATTTCATTTATTCCTATGAAAAAAACAAAACAAAACATGAGTCAGGCCTTATTACCTTATTTCACATAAGAGGAAAACCGAAGCACAAACACCAGCTAAAAAAACTTTTCCAAGGACAAAAATTTAGTGAACATTAAAACAGGCAATTAAAACAAGGCTGTCTCCAGACAGTGCTCTTTCCACTAAATAGCACTGGCTGCATTTACTATCTTACATATAATACAAGCCTCCTAAACCCCTGACTATAAGAATATTTGCAATGTTTGGATATATATATCAATGTGTGTGTGTGTGTGTGTGTGTGTGTCGCTGTGTGGTTGTATGTGTATTTTTGATTCTGAACTTCTAAGCATGATTCAAGTCTTTGGAAAAGTCTTTCTAGATGTTCAGAATTTTTTTTAATGCTGATTATGATTGTCAGCTAAAGCAGTGGCTAAATCCGTATTTTGTATCTAATTTATGTGTTATAAGAGAATAATGTACTCAGATAAGGATGCTAACCAGTTCTCAGGGAATCATTTACAGGCACTCCACGCATTGCCTAAGAATGGTTTGCAATGCATGATTTAAAACAGAGCCTATAACAGACATTAAATTTGGAAAACTTTTCTTAAATATGAAGATGGCCATTTAAACAGTTTTAACCATGAAAATGCATTTAATTAATTTGAGAAGTAAAGCATAAGAGTATTTTTCTTTAGCAGACATTGCTGACTGATTATTCTCTATAAACAGGCAACAAGAAATGATTTTCTCAAACCAATCCAACCCACTTATTCAAGCATGTTCGAGCACATCCATGGTTAATCTTAAAAGTTGTTTCATTTTTATAGGCAACTTTAAGCATTCCTGCAAATATGTTTTGCACTATAAAACAGGGGTATAACAGACAGACTTAGTAGCCTAGTTCCTGGCAGAGGAATTAAGTCAAGCAGAACATACATGGTAGGACTTCGGAGGTTTCAGTATTCAAGGCAGAGCTTAGTTTAATCAGATTGTATAGCAATGAATTCTTATGAACAGAATGAGATTCAAATCTATCAGTCTAGGGAAAATGACTTCTCTGGAGCAAATTTCTTAAAATCAGCTCAAATGATCATGGACAGTCTCATTTCAGAATTAATGTGGCAGGGATAAGAATTAGGTACACTGAATAATGGGTGAATAAAATAACACCCCCATTCTTTAGCAGACAACATCTGGGAGGATATGATGAGAAAGCATTTCAAGTTACATTTCTTCTCAAATATAATAACAGTGGCACAGATAATTTAGTACTTAGTAATAGTAGTTTGGTCTCTAATGTACTATATTTTCTTCAAGTTACATTAACAATAATCATTGGGCATATATATATAATCACTTAGTACTTAATGACAATCAATTGATAATGATGTTTTATGTAATAGTGTTTACATTATTAAAAGGAACTTTCCCCCCTATTCCATTACCCAATATTTTAAGAATTTATTACTTGAGTAATATGCAAGGATTAGATCTAAACTTAGATAATTGAATTGCAAGTCCTTTTGGATATTGGGCTTTCCACCTAATTAGGATCTAGGAAAGATGAGAACTTCAAAGTAGCATATCAGAGGACTGATATTCAAGAAGCTAGAGAGGGCCAAGGATGGAAAGGTGATGTTTCAATTCTCATGGATTTGAATTGCGTTTCTTTTATTGGCTTTGTTACTTTGCAGGCTTAAAAGTTAAATTCAAGCAGAGATGCTTTCATGATTTCTCAGCAAACATAATTAACCTACTGTAGTTAGATGCCTCCCATTTAAAAAAAAAAAAGTCTTTACTAAAACTCTCCGTTCTACTGCACTGATCTCTGTACCCATTTCACATAAAGTGTTTATTCAACAGTCAACATTCAATACATATTTGTTAAGTCTAAAGCAGTCTCTGTGTTAAAACGGGGGATACAGTGGTCAGCACATCAAACAGAGGCTCTGTGCTCACTAAGCACACAGCCTGGTGTAGGTTAAAGTCAAGTAAGGGGGGATTTGCAAACCACACGGTAAGAGCCAAGATGTGGTGTGCCAACACTGAGAAAAAATAGAAGGGGCATCTTACCAGGCTTTGGAGGTCAGTGGCTGTGGAGGGTTTTGCCAACAAGGTTTCCAGGAAGAAATTATGTTTGATTTAAACCTTTCTAGCTAATACTGCACTGCCTTCATCTCAGCATGCACCATTCCTAGAGATGAATTCCACCAGACAACCACAAACAATTACTCTAAAGTATGCAATGTCTATATATTTTTGCACATTTTCAGTGCTGGTTTATTAGTTCTACAGACTTCCTTCCTTCCTCCTTCCCTTCCTTCCTTCCTGCTTTCCTGCCTTTCTGCCTTCCCCTCCCTCCCTGCTTTCCTTCCTTTCTTCCTTCCTTTATTCTTTCCTTTTTCTTTCTTCTCTCTCTCTCTCCTTCTTTCCCTGTTTCTTCTCTCTCTCTTTCTATGTGTGTCTCTATCTACTGATTATCTATCTATCTATCTATCTATCTATCTATCTATCTATCTATCTATCTATCTATCTTTTTCCTTCTTTCTTTCTTTTTTTATGCCAGAGACTTACAGATAAAATATTAAGTTGATATCTGAAAACTGAGTTTTATTAATGCTGACATACAACTGCTCAAAGTAATGTTATGCTTCAACTGACTCCTACGGTGCAAACAACGCATTGAGTGTGAATAAAGAAGGTGGGAAGATCACATAAGAAGATGCGTTGTGTGTTTTAGAAATCATTTATAATAGATCAATATTCAACTGACATCACTTCAATCATTAATCTCTCCTCCCTCAAGGAAAATAAAGATTGCCCAGTTGAAAGACAATGACATAAATGTAGAAATAATTTTAGTGATTGGTCTAAGGTAGTTTGTAGCAGGTCTGATTCACAATTCCTGGACTCTACATTGCCCCACGTAACAGCTAAAGCATGATCATGAAGGTATACTGTTTGTTGGACATGATATAAGAATTTTAACTTATATTTCTATTATCACAGTGAGTATAAGTTGTAATATTATAAATCAAAGTGAAAAAGATATCAAGAATGGTTTTCTGAGAGTTGTTTTTTTTTTTTTTTTTTTTTTTTTAATAATTCCAAGCAATGTATTTTTGGCCCATGCAAGGTTAGTCTGTCATTGGAATAACACTTGTGGGAGTCGTTTCTGTGGTTAAGCATTATCCATTCTTCTCAATTAATTAATTGATATTAAAATAGCAGAAGCCACCAGAAATCCACTGCAAGCCATCTAACTTTCTGGTTTTATTCCAGGAGATTTAAAAAAATTAATTATTTGGACTTGAAGTGGACGATGAGTCTCAATAGTAGGTGATTCTAAAGCTGTAAAGTTATCTGTAAATTATTCTCATAGGATAACCCATGGACATTTTGAGCAGATATAAAACAACTTGACTTTTATCTGAGTGATTTTCTCACGAGAAATTGATGTAATGATGTGATTTTTACTCAATGATGATTTTTACTCAATGAATTTAAAGAAACAAGATTTAGAATTTAGATAAATTAAAAGTAACAATTTTTATGTATCATATATAAATATGTTTGAATATCTGAAATTTCTAGGGTGAGAAATATCACAAGTATAGATTCTAGAGATAGTGTGTCTCATACTTACCCATTGAATTATATCTCAAAAATATTTCCTATTATTATTTCCATTAAATAGATTCTAAATGAACTCATATCTGGTTTGACTATTGAGAATCAAAATACTAATTTCATTAAAGATCACTAAATTTCAGGATACAGAGGACTGATTCAGGTAGAATGTTTCAAGCCTAACAATTATTTTACTAAACAAGAAGAAACAAATACAAAACTAAATGAAAAGAAGAAATGTTCTACTTGACAGAGCAACAGACTCCTGAGTTCTTTCTGCTTCCCTTTGTCTTCTGTCTGGATCACAAAACCAGGGTTCCAAGGAACACAATTTAGGAGCCTATAATTTAGGTTCTGGTATATCACAAGATGTTTGGAATGAAATTAAAGCTATTCTTCCCAAATAGGTAATCAATAGCTACATGCTAATTAATTTTAAATTAATAAAATTAAATAAAATTTTAATTTCAGTATCACTGACCACATGTCAAGCGCTCAGTGGCCGCATATGGCAAGTGGCTTCCACATTGGAGAGCATATATAGTGAATATTTCTGTAACACAAATTCTTTGGACAGCTATGTGAGCTTTGCAGGGGCAAAAAACATCTTGAGAAAATGTCACAGATAAGTGGAGATTAAAGAGGTGTAATGATTTGTTACAATGTGGTATCCTGGCTTGGCTTCTGTAAAAGGAAAAGAAAATTAGTGGGAAAAGCGGCTAAATCCAAATAAAGTTTGAGGACACGCAAGTTTGTTAAGCTGTATAAGTCAAATCTTCAAAGACTGACTCATAAATTCAAGAAAGGTATATTTTGAAGTAAAGAATTCAGTTCTGTTGATTGTCTGATTGTCATTCACTTCCAAACACGGACAGAAACAGATAATTTTTGCTTTCCTTAACCTAAAATTAGTGTGCGATACCAAGAAAGGTAAGTCGCTGAAAGAGCTGATGTGTTATATATGTGTTAGACAACTTTTAATTTTATATGTTTATAATCATTTTCTTATCAATGCATTCACAAATTTAGAACAGCTTTATCAGGACATTTCCTGACTTTTTATTTACTAAAGACTCATTTATTTCTTTCATTAATTAATCAAAAAACTTTTTTGAATACTTCCAGTTTATAATGACACAATCATCATATCCTCCCTAGGCCTTACCAGAAGCGCCTTTAGTCTTTGTATTTCTAGCAACATTTTGCTAGATGATAGGAGCCTTCCCTGTAGCCGAGAATCTTTTTCCATAGTCCAGGACTTTGCAGCCATGGTTCTGCCGTTGTAGTCATTCTTCCTTCATTTTGTCCTATCGCTGTCCCTTTCAGTTCAGGCTGGCAGTGTTTATGCTGGTATAAAATTCTCAAAAACCTTATTGGTCTCATGTGCAATTCACAGGGGTCCAAGCAGCAAACAAGCAAGTGCTCCATAGATCTTTCCTAGACAATTACATCTCATTCTTGGCCTCTGCTGAGATGGTTGATTGAATCCATGAGTCACATGCCTAATTTCTTTAGCAAATGGTTGTTCAGCCACAGCCTTGGCCCTGTTTCCAGAGCACACTTTCTAGACAGGCTGAGAATTTTCAAAATCTTCAAGTGTTGGTCATTTTGTGTATAACAGTTCATTCCTCAATTTATCCCTTACCTCTTGCACCTTATTATAAGTGTCAGGAGAGACCAGGTTATACCTTACACTATTTGCTTAGACATTTCCTCAGATAAATATCCAACCTCATGGCTTAAAAGATCTTCTTTCCACCTGATATCAGAACACAATTCCACCAAGTTCTCTGCTACTTTATAATAAAGATTACTTTTCTTCCAGGTTATAATAGCATATTCACTATCTCCTTCTAAGGACTTACCAGAAGTTCCTTTACTATTCATATTTCTAGGAACATTTTGTTCGTGATATTTCATGTATTCTCAAAGATCTTTGAAGCTTTATCTACAGCTCTCCTCACTTCTTTCTGAGCCTTTACCAGAATAATTTTAATATCTATATTTCTACCAGCAGTCTCTTCAAGGCAAGCTAAAGTTTTACTACCAAGTATCTTACTGACATTTTATTTACCTGTAATACCAATTACTGAAAAACAGAAAAGAGTTAATTCTCTAAATTTCATGGTCGATGTGTCTATTTCTCCCTTTTTCCTATCAATTTTTGTTTCATATTTTGAAGCAACCATATTAGTTGCTGGCACAAGTAGAATTGTGATGTCTATCGAAGAATTGCACCCTTTATCATAATGAAATTTTCTTTGTTTTCTCTTGTAATAATCTGTGTCTTGAAGCCTGCATTGCCTGATATTAGTATAGCCACACCAGGTCTCTTATGATTGGATTGGATGCCATATTGCTTTCCACCCCTTAACTTTAATCTCTATGTGTCTTTATATTTAAGGTATGGCTCTTGCATACAGCATAGAGTGGGGCTTTGCTTTGTTGACAATCTGGACCTTTTAATTTTTGTGTTGAGTCTCTTTACATTTAATGTAATTATTGATATACTTGTGTTTATCACATTTTGTCTTCAATTTTGTCATTTGTTTATATTTGCCCTATTTTTACTTTGCTTTTTGAATCCTTTTTCCTTCTTTTGGGTGTATCAATTTAAATATATACACACACATCCCTTGGTTTATCCCCATTATTGATTTTTTACCTAAAACTCGATGTTTTAGTGGCTGTTCTAGAGACTGCAGTATGCATCTTTTCACATATCACACTCTACCTTCAGACAATGAACAATGTTCTAACCTCACAAATTATAATTTCATTTCTCTTTTCACCTGCCATTCTTGCTCTTTTTTGCCATGCATTTTACTTCTACATATCTTAAAACACCAAAAGGCATTAATATTGCTTTCATTAAACAGTCAAGAATCATTTAGAAAAACTTAAACATACATGCAAAAATATCCTCTTTTTAAACTACATATTTCTTCTTCCTAGTGCTCTTTATTCCTTAATGCTTACTTGCTTCTTGAGATTGGAACTTAGTTCTGATACCATACCCTTTAAGCACAAAGAATTTCTTTAGCAAATTTTTTGTAGTGCAAGACAAAAGGCAAGCTTTATTGTGGTTCTATAAATGTCCTTATTTACCTTCCATTTTGAGGTATATTTTCATTGCCTATAGATTTCTAGATTGTGGTGTTATTTTCATTTACTTTCAGCACTTTAAAGTTGCTGTTCATCATCTTCTGACCCATATGTCCCCCACCTGAGAAGTCATCTGCTTTTATTATCATTGTTTCACTATTGAAATGTGTCAGTTTTGCTTTCTCACTGATTTTAAGATTTTCTCTTTATCTTTGTAATTTAACATTTTATGAATGATGTGACCAAATGTCTTCATTTATCAGGCGTTATGATTGCTGAGTTTCTTTTTTCCATGCCTTGATATTTTCATTAGGTTTTGAAATTTTTATATATTATTCTTTCAAGTATATCTTCTGTTCCCTTTTCTCTTCCCTCTCCTCCAGGAACTTTAGTTTCATATTTGCTAGACAGATTGATATTGTCCTACCAACCTGGAATTTTGTTCTCTTTTTCTTTCAATTTGGATATTTTCTATTGACCTGTCTTGAAGTTCACTGATATTATACACAGACTTTAAGGTGGCTCTATGATCCCCTTTTCCTGAAATTCAAAACTTTATGTAATTCCCTTCTCTTGAAAATGGGTGGGACATGTGATTTACTTCTATCCAATGTGTACATGATTACTAAGACTGTAGTACTACTGTGCTCTTATGATTAGGGTAGAAGCAGTAGGCATTTAGAGCATGTTATATCTCAATTAGACGTATAAATGCACTGCAGGAATTTAAATCTTAGTATAACTGATGCCAATCTTTTACTATTTGTAGTATCTTGAATTGCCTTCATCATTTCCCAAACACACCACCGAAAAACAAAAGGGGGTGGGATGATTAAACTTGCCTTATTTACAGCATTTGAAAAATTAGTAGATTGCCTATTTTTGTCCATTAAATTGAATGGACATTTAGTCAGATATCTTGTTTAGTAGCATGGGGCCTCTTTAGAAATGCTCTTTCATTTCATTTTCTGTGTTGCAAGTAGAATTTCAGTATAGTAGGAAGGAAGGAAGGAAGGGGGGGAGAGAGAGAGGGAAGGAGGGAGGGAGAAGGAAGGAGGGAAAAATAAAAATAAAACTTGAAATCATGACAAACTAAAGTCAAGAACACTGATTCACTTTAGCAACCAACAACAGTTAAGGAGAATGAAGCAAGCTGCAGGGTGTTAGATAAATGAAAGCAGACAGGGGGAAACAAAACAACTTGATCAAAGAATAAAATATAGAAGTGTGAGCAAAGAAAATAACCTTATAAAGAATACAATATTTGATATTCTACAGACACATTCAGAAGACAGAGAATATAGTCACATATTTAGTCAAATTGTAATACCAAATCTATATTTTATGAATATGCATCCTACTATAAATATTCCTTTTATTTCTTACAAAATTGAAAATGGAGTGGTTTTTTTTCTTTCTTTCCCTCCCTCCCTCCCTCCCTCCCTCCCTTCCTTCCTTCCTTCCTTCCTTCCTTCCTTCCTTTATTATATACTATGTTTTCATTTCTTATGTAAAGCAAGACCCCAGAAGAGGAAAAAATATAATTGCTTTGTTTTTATTTACACATACAAATAATATAGCTGACAGCTACAATTTAAGATAGACTAAAGAAAATCCAAAGTAGCAATTGTAATACAGACTGTATATAATTGGATAAAGTAGGCTTAATGATTTCAAAACTCTCACATTAACCCCCAAATCATCCAATTTGAGAAATGTACTGAAAATTAGTATAACTACTCAAGGGTTTACAGATCTTCCTAATGGACTTTACTTAAAAAAGCTGATATATGTTATGGTATTTTGGGGAGAAGTATAGGGTTTTAGAATCTATTATGTATGTTTATAGGTGCCAAATTCCATACCCAAATTAACTTTGATAAGCACTTTACCCATTTCTATTCTATATCCTCTAAAGGACTTTATATGGATTTAATATTGATAATGATCTTTCTACGGAGCTAAAAACACATGCTATCATTTTTCTATTAAACCGTCATAGCAAAATATCTTCTGAAAAATGGATAAGACTTAGAATCACTTCCTTAATACAATGGCATTCTCTACATTTTGCTGATTCATAGTACATATTTCTACTTAATATCTATACTTTCTTATCTTACAAACACAACAGTTAAAATACAAGTACAATTTAGGAATTAGTTAAGAGCTTCATTTATTCATGCCTGATTTTCTCATTTGGGTTCCAGATTTTAATCATACATACATTGTCATTGTTCCTTGTTTATCACATCTTACTTGTTTTTATCTTTGTCTCTAATGCTTGGTTCATAGTTTGCACTTAATAGACACTTGAGAAATAAATGAATGACTATTTATTCTGCTAGAAAATAATAGTTTTCTCTCTCTTTATCTATCTATCTATATATACACACATAAATATACATATATAGTATATACATATACTATTTAGAATTTATATATAAAGTTTTATATATAACTATATAGATATATAATAATTGACCACTGTTCTTATTATGTGTCAAATGTTATTCTTTTCTCTCTACCTATATTAATGCATTAACTTTAAAAACAGCCTCTTGTTTTATGTATTGTTACTATGGACATTTTTTTTTTTCTTATAAAGACCCTGAGACAGAGTAGCTAAGTAAATTGCCCAAGGTCACACAGCAGCTGATGGGAGCATTTGGATTCAGAGTTGAATCATTTTATAGATTAAATGATTAAAATCTACTGCCTCTCCAAGCATTCAAACAAAAATTAGATGTTTGCATATGAAGAGACAATCTTATGGAGGGAAGGGGAGTGGGGAGTAAATGTTTAATCAGTGCAGAGTTTCTCTTTGGGGTGATAGAAAAGTTTGGGGATGGATGGTGATGACGGTAGAACAATATTTTGACTGCGATTAATGCTCCTGAATTGTTTACTTCAATGTGGTTAACATGGGAAATGTTATGTTACATATATGCAACCATAATTTTAAAAGATACATTATTCTTGTTATTAAATTACTAGGTCATTACCCTATTCATTTTCTTTTAGCACACTGATACTATTATACTCAGAAATAACCATGAGGTGTAGGCATACAGTTAAGCTAGAAGTCTATAGGGGGAGGGAGATGCAGGAATTGCTATCAATTTTTCAACAGAATGCTATCTTTGCATTCTGATGAACTCAGTTTTCTAGCTATTTGGTGGGAGCTATTTGGTGAGAGCCTTTGGAAGTGGGCAGTGGGTATACCTTACTCATGTTGCTTAGGATATAGGATGTAACAGGTCCTGAAACAATGTTTAAGTAGCAGTAGGGCAGGAAAGAAGGGAAATAGGGAGAATAGGGATGGAGGGAAGAACAGGGAGGGCTGGTCAGAAGGGAACCTATCTTTCCAATCTAGAATTAAGAGCCCATTGGGCAGGACCTATTGTCTATAATTCTTTCAATTCCATTTTGTTAGATAGAATAGAATGCGAAAATCCATACAAAGACATTCTTTCTGAATGAGGACATTCACAATTTGCTTATTCTTTGACGGTTTTCCATGTGATCTGCCCTAAGATAATTGATGTGGACATTACTACCCTCATGTTTATTTGAGAAAAGTAGTGCTTGGGATTGGTAAATGAATGACCAGAGGTCACACTGCTCAGTGCTGGAGCCAGGTCTTTGTATCTGGTCTTCTGGTTTCAAAACTTAATAATCTTCCATATGTTGTATATTAAGTCTCACCCCAAGCCGGTGCATAATAAAAAATAATTAAATAATGTTTCTTAAATGTCTTGCTTTTCACCAAACTTAGGTCTGATTTCTTTTTAAAAGTTTTATTTTCAATAAAGCTTAAAATCTCTGACCTTTTCTGTACTCACTGGACATATCTGAGTTTCATGAACCAAAACAGTTAATCTTTAATCTCTCTATGAAAATCCCTTATGATGTGTTGTCAGAATTTCTTCCCACTTACAGTATCAGTTCAAACAGCTTTTCAGAGAGATAACTGCAATTCTGAGGAAAACCTGCGTCCCTCATGGCTAATCCTTCACGTGGTGCCACCATTCACTTTATTTTTAGCATCATTTGGTTCCAGCCACTGTCTCACTCTGACATCTACAGTGGCTTTCAGCTGCATCCCGTCTCCCAAAGGGAACTTGAAGGGAAGTCAGCAATGAGTACAGGTTTTGTGTGTGGTTTCTCAAAGTCTTACTAAATATGAAGCTCACACATTACCTTTTTTATTTTTTAGGAGGTACTGGGGATTGAAACTGGGACCTCATACAGGGGAAGCAGGCGCTCAGCCCACTGAGCTACAACCGCTCCCTGAGGACTACCTGACTTCAACCTAGAGATAAACTTTGATATTTGCAGGTAGTAAAACAATCATTTTAGGCTCTCTTTCTATTTCTGGTGGAGCTGTACAATCTCAAGAGTTCATACAAACAACGGAGGCTTTTTATGCAATTTCCATTTTCAGGGAAAGGAAGATTGACCAGGAGATTGAACATTTTGTGGCATCAGCCACTCTCTTCCATATATTTGTTCATTCATTTGTTCATTCATTTAATTACTATATTTCATCCATTCAACAAATATAAATTTAGCACCTATCATATATTAGATGTTAGATTTTTGGGGAATACACAATGTGTAAAAGTAGCTTCTAATTTCCAAAACCCATGGTACGTGGACAGAACTCGTAGAGCAATCCTTTATGGTTCACAAAATCATCACACTTACTACTTTCTAATTTTATTTCCCAAAGTCTGGGAGTTTTTTTTTTTCCCATTTCTTCCCTCTCCATAACATATTCTAAAGTATTTTCTTAGTGCATCAATTGGTAGATATTTAAGGTTCTATCCTAGGCATTGCCTGGTCTTATTTTTGTTATTATAAATGGGTATTTATTACATTTCCTAACCAGTGATTTGAAGGTGTATTGGAAAGTTGTTGATTGTATGCTAATTTTGTTACCAATTCCATTATTGGGCTCTCATTATTTTTGCCTGTTTTTTCCTAGCTGCTTTTCCTCATTTTCCCACCATATAATTTGCAAATAATGAAAACTGTACCCTTAATTAAAAAAAAATTACCTATTATTTCATTATCTCTTCAGATTTCATTGAAGATCACTTCTAAAGGAAGTTCAAAAATAAGGGTAGTATTGTCCATGCTTATCTTTTTATTTTTATATTAATGGAAATCTAATATTTTTAGCATCATTAATAATGCTTTTTCATATCTCTTTTTCTAACACACCCATTTTATTGTATTAAGGAAAAATTTTATAATTATTACTTTGTTTCTAGTAGGTATGGGTTTTGAATTTTAAAAATGTCTTTTGGTGTCTATTCAAATGATTCCTTTATATTGAACCATTCTTTCAATGGGTTATAACACTTAATGTCTTAATATTTAATTTCCCTGGAATTCACCAGGCATATTCTATTTGTTCGTGTTATAAGTCAGGCATAGGTAGGAAACTTACGGCATGCTCAAACCAGATAGGTAGGAAGAGTTTAATAAGCAGACTATTTACAAATTGTGGTCAGGTTTAAGGAAACCAACAATGGATACTATAGTACTCTGGAACTAGTAATAGTGGATAACCTTCATTACCCCTGAATTTAAAGGAGCAAGAGGAGGGGCAGGAGGGTAGCTACATAGAAGGAGAAGACTGCTTAACAGCGGTGTGGCCTTTATCAGAGAGATGATGCCAACCAACAGTGGCATTGTCTGAGGAAAGTAGGGGAATAAACAGCCCAACCTCAGTCTTCCATCTCCCTCTGTCTTCTCATGCTACCTGAAGCCAGATCAGAAAAGTCCCTGATGCCATCGGTAGGAACTGTTTTCCAGGGCACAGAGATGGATGAAGACTGGATCAAGAAGAGTGAAAAAAGACATCTCTATCTTTCTCTAAACAGAGCATCTATCTGAGCTACTATGTCCCAGGGCTTATACTGCAGATGGTTCTTCCCATAATGTAACAATTATCCAAACAAATCCAAGAGTCATGTGTTAAGAATCATGAAAAGAATGATCAGGATATTATGTTAATACACAGGAATGGGGCTAGACCTAATATAGGATTCAATGTGGTTAGAGCTTGGTGAACATGGGAAGAGTGACGCCACAAAAGGAAGATAATGGGGAGTCAGAAGACAATAAATACTCAGTGTCCACAGACCATTGTAAGAGGTTTGATTTTATTCTAAGTATAATGAAAGTCCATTGAAAGGTTTTACTTTGGGGAGTATTATGATCAGTTTATCTGAACTATTTATTCCTTAAAGAATCCCTGATAAAATCTCTGTGCCAGGTGATTGATTTCAATAAGAATGTTTGTAAGGTAACTACGTACTGTTCTCTGAGTGTGTGTGGTGGGCTGGATATGAGTTTCTGGTCAGGGGTAGATTTTTTACTACTTTCTCTGTTTTCTTCTTTAGTTCCAGATCTATTATTTCTTAAAATTTTCTGGAGATAGACTTGATAATTTGCATTTATCTGAATGCGAGGAATGAATCTGAGATGTAATTTTACTCTAAACAAGTAAACAGGGTTTTGTTATAATTTTAAAATGCCTTCTAATTTTGCATTCATATTCTCTACCATAATTTGGTGTATTTATATATTTTTTCCTTTACTAGAAAATTTTCTATTTTATTGATGATTATTTTCCTGAAGGGCAACAATTTTATCATTTCCAATGTATCTTTTTTATTTCCCACTTCTTCCTGCTCTTAGTTGTACTAAGTTGGTTTTTATTAAGTGTTTTTGTCCATGTCTAAAACAAACAATACCATCTTCTACTGTGTTTGGGGGTGTAACTCTTACAGTAATCTATTTTTATTCTGTTTTGCTTTTTAATAATATCATTTAAATATTATTAAGTTTATTGTGAATATTATATTGGTTCTCTTTCATATTTTCACATGTAGTTGTGAGGATAACCATTTGTTAACAATATGAAATCGCAGTTTAGGCTTCTGTAAACCATTGAGATATAATAGTAAGAATTGTGTTTTAACTTTTCAAGTTGCTTTTCTATGATTCCTCCAATTAAAAAATATACTTAATTCAATGCAGTGTTTGTTTCTCAATATAATTTCACATTTGAAAAAAAATGAGGGTTTCTGCATGGTTTTTGTATGATAATTTTGGAATACACGTCAGTAAAATTGCAAACCATGCTTACTCGGGTTGTGATGACAAATATTAATATTTACTGATGAAGTCAAGCTTATAAAGTGTGCTCTCTATAGCCTTGTTTACTTTTGTGTCTTTGGTTTTTTAAAGTTTGGGAAAGGTGTTTTGAAGTCTGCCTTTGTGATTGCAGTTTCATCAATTTCTTTTTTGAAAAATAAAATTTTTTTCAAAAATATGGTTTTACTCAGTGGTACTCAGATATTGATACACTTACATTTTGTATGAAAACTTTTATCCAACTTTTTTTACATTAGGCACTAATTTATTTTATACAATCTTTTTTATTGTTTTTTACATAGGAGAGAAAAAAAGTAATCCAATTTGTGGCAAACTTTTTTTAGACTTTATTCCAAGGAAGTTTTTGTTTTGTGTTTTGAACAGTGTTCACTTTTACAAAATTAACAGTAAATGGAAATGTTAAAAAAATCCTTCACTTTGAACTTAATATCTTTAAAGTGATTGTTTTGCTATTTGTAATAAAACAACAAAAATAAAAATAAAACATCAAAAGTTTTTCCCTTTCCTCCACAGTCGACAACAATGGAGTTTGATAGACACTTATACTGATGGTTTTTTTTGTTTGTTTGGTTGTTTTTTTGTTGTTGTTGTTTGTTTGTTTTATTTTTGAAATACAGGGGCTGGGATTGAACCCCAGACTTCATAAGTGGGAAGCGGGCACTCAGCCACTGAGCCACATTGGCTCCTCTGAATTGGTTTTTCCGTTTGTTTGCTTGTTGTTTGTTTTTTTTTGTTTGTGTTTAGGAGGCACCGGAGCCCCAACCTGGGACTTCTCATGTGAGAAGCAGGCGCTCAACCGCTTAAGCCACATCCATTTCCCCGATGGGTTTTTTTAGTTGCAATATTGTGGCCACAGAACCACAGAAAATAATATTTAATCTCTTCAGATTATAAACTTTATCACTCTGTCCTTTTACTTAGCATGGAGTATTTTTTTTAACTTTCTTTTAAAAGAAGTTTTAGACTACAGAAAAGTTACCGCAAAAATGTAGGGGACTCCCATATACCCACTCCTTCCCCCTCTCACATTTTCCCCTATTAATAACATCTTATATTAGTGTACCCTATGGTTTTAATTCCAATTTATCTTCCTTATTTTTACATTGATCTTTACTTTTTAATATTAATATTGTGATCCATTATCTCATATCAATTGCCAACTCCATTTGCAGAGACAGGCATATAAATTATTTTAATCTGCTTTACTGGGTTATGATTTACACACAATAAAATAGCTACATTTTAAGTGTAAAGTTGAATGAGTTTTGATAAATTTTAGATGTTTGTAAACCTTACCCTAATCAAAATTTAAAATATGATAACCCAAGAAAATTCCTTGTGCCTCTGTGCAGTCAATCTCTTGAATCCCTGCCTCAGATAACTACCAATTTGAGTTTTTCATGAGACAGTATTTTTGCTTGTTCTTAAACTTTAAGTAAATGGAATCATACAGTGTATACCATATATTTTTGGTCTGGCTTTTTTTATCTTTTTTTTTTTTTTTTTTTCGCTCAGCATAATGTTTTCCGGATTTATGCATGTCACATGCATCAGTGTTTTGTCCTTTTTATTCCTGAATTGTAGTGTTTCATTGTTGAATATACCACAATTGTTAAATGCATTTACTGGTTAATAGACATTTTCCCCATTTTTTGGCTATTATAAATAAAGCTACTATGAAAATCTATTTATAATTTTGTATGTGTTTATGCACATATATTCTCACTTTTCTCTATATATTTTCTATGTAAAGTTTTTTCAATCTTTTGTTTTTTAAAACTGAGTTCTTTATTGTCTTATTGGGTTATGGAGTTATCTATGTACTAAGGATACAAGTGATATTTCAAATGTATATGATGTCAATTTCTCCCAATGGGTGAATTTCATTTTCATTTTCTTAATAGTATCTTTTGAAAAGCAGTTGGTTTTAATTATGATGAAGTTAAATTTACTGATTTATTTTCCTTTCATGGTCAGTGCTTGTGTGTGTCTTATCTAAGTAATCTCTGCCTGCTCCAAAGTTGTAAATACTTGTTAATATTTCCTTCTATAATTTTATACACTTATTTTTATGTTTAGGTCCATTATCCATTTTAAATTAATATTCATGTATTGTGTTGTGTCAGGGGTATTAAGTACACTCCCAGTTTCAAAGATTCACTGGAAAGATTCACAAAACTCAGAAGAGCTATTATACTTATGGTTATGAATTATTACAGAGAAAGAATACAGATTAAATCAGCAAAAGAAAAGGTGCATAGGGCAGAATCTAGGAGTGGCCAGGCACAGGCTTCCAATTGTCCTCTCCCAGTGGAATTAAACTAGCACTTAACTCTTTAGGTAACAATGTGTGACAACATATATGAAGTATTGGCAACAAGGAAATCTCACCCAGGGTTTTATTGGGGGTCAGATCTGTAGACATAGAGCACCTGTATGGCTGACTTTAGTTATTCATTCTGTGTCCTGCAGAGGTCAAACTAATACACTGTGGTCCAAGATCCTTACCATATATCACAATGTAAGCATAAACTATCTGGCCTGGCCCAACTACCCAGGTACACAAGGACAATCTTATCAGACAGGTGGGTTAAAGGCCAGCATTTTCTTTGGAATGTGTGGGGTTTGTTGCATGTCTTCCATTTCCAATATATTCTCTGTGAACATTTTTATTTCTTTCTTTGTTTCATTTTTTTCACTTAGATGTTTTTCAGTCTTTCTTTGATTCCCCTTATTAAATTTTTATTTGAGTCTATTCACCCTTTGGCACCTTGTCATTTAGTCTTCATTTGTGAGATAATTTTGCACTTTTCTTCCATTTGAGTATGAGTTCAATTAATCAATTCTGCTTTTACTTCCCTCCTTTTTAGTTTTTAGTATTTTAATTTCAGTTCTTCTTCTTTGTTTTTAAATATCCTCAAACATTTGCTTGATGACATTTAATTCTGTTTTGAATGTTCTCTTAGAGTTACTTCAGCTTCATAGCTGTTTTTTTCCTGGAGAAATTTTCTTCAGTTGTTAAATTTTGAATTTCTATTTTCTGATTTTTTGGTAATACTATTGTATGGACTTGTTAAATTTCCTTGTTCATTTTTGTTCCATTTTGGTATTTCATAAAGTTTTCATTTCTCTTTTTGTTTAAGTTCACAAGGAACTCTTTCTACTTACCTGTTCTGTTTTATAACACCACTGCTCTCAGCTCCTAGAGACAAAGCACAAGCTTTATTTCCGTTTATTCAGTTTTTTCCATCTTATCAAACATGTTTCTTTTTCTTTTCTCAGATGGAGTCAGAGGTGAATGGTACTTAAGTGACAAGGGGAAGGAAAAAAGTCTTAATTTTCATTTAAATACTCAATCTGAGGATACACATATCCTCTAAATGTTCTTTGCAAATGACTAAATAGTCTTTTCACATTTTTCAAATAGCTCAGAATTTTAAGAATCTGTTTGATGCTATCAGTGGGGAGGATTTTTGCACTTTTTGCAGAAATGGAGGCATTGCTTATTGCTAATAGTTTTCTTTTTCATGTAACACCCAGAAGAGCAGAGAATCACTTACCCTTCTTCCACCATCCCCCTTAGAATTGCACCAATTTGTCCTATTTGCTCCCCCTGTGATTGTGATTCACAGTGATATGGGGGAGGGGGATGGGGGGACTGAGAGAGTTAGTCTCACATTGAAAGAAAAAGAGAGGGGTGAGAGTGAGAACTTTGGTGTGGACAAAAGCCATGTAAGGCTTTTATTTAACCTGGCAAGAAGGAAAAATGGATTGGACACCAGGGAGCAGGACTGCAAAAACCTCAGCTTTGTATACTCCCCATATTATTTGGTTTATAACTCCCTGGTGGGCTTCCCTTGTGATCAATAAAAAGGTAGTTCAGATGGAAAGAACCTACATATTTGTCTCCAGAGGCAGTGAAGAAGGGATCACTGGGGATTTTTCCTTCCATACCACTTCTGGGCTTCGGGGGAGGGCAGGCACTGGAAAGAGTAGGTGTTGGCAGCTCCTGAGAGCAGCAGCGGCTGAGTCCTGGGGCTGAGGCATGAGAAGAAAAGAGACCAGGGAGTGGGGGAAGGAGGTGGGAAAGAAGGGGTGGAGTGATGAAGGAAGGAAGGAGGGTAGTTCTTTCTTTGCTGAAGTAGGGGCAGCGTGGGATTATTGAGCAGAAATTATTCCCAATTTACTGATGGATGCAAGCAAGAGCATTTTAATGGCATTGCCTTACTGAAGCAAGTGACTAAATAAAGAGAAAATTTCTTAGACTGCTGGGCCGAGAATGTATTTCTGCATCAAGCATAGATAGAAGGAAACCTCATACATCCTACAATAAGCTAGTATTCCCAGACAGTGAGAAATGCTCACAGTTCTACACTTTCTATAAATTCCCTCTAGTTTTAAACAACAATGCTGGAATGAACTCGTTGATGGGTTTATCTCAGTCTACAGTTAAACACATATATAAACATCTCTTAAATATCACTTATTGTCTACATACAGATTTCTTAATAAGATTTTGGAATCATATACATAGTGGGTAAAACTACTATAACTTAATTTTCTCTTATCAAATTGCTTCCATTGAGAAACATCCCTATGTACACCTGGTATTTGGCATTTATCAAAGTATTTTCACTTGCATTATGTTATGTGGTTGATCATACATATTGCAATCACTAAGAATATGACTCTTCAATCTAGTGACGGAGCCTTCAGTCCCTTGGCATCAACCAAGCCACCCTGGTAGTTGTCAGAGAAAGAGTTAATAACAGCCTTGTGTGAAGTATGTTAATGATCAAAAATAAGTCCTCTGCTCAAGGATGTTTTGCTTGTATGAACCAGAAATAGAATCAAATGTTCCAAGTCCAAATGCAAAGTATGATACCTTCAGTGCCAGACTTGCCCCAAAGTTTGTATGGGGGGAAATAGGTTGAGGAATTGACAGATAAACATGTTGCTGCTATATTTATAACAATTACACAAATTGAGCACTTAAGATGCTCAGGGATCTGTGCTAAGTAGTTTCAAAGATCACATCCTTATCACAGTTGCTTTACAAGAAAGGTAATTTATAGGTAATGTAGTAACAACATGGACAAGATAAGAAAAAATGTGACTTATCTTCATATCTAGATAGCAATGGTTAGTAATTTTCTGCTGGGTGATCTAGAAGATGTCTGGCTTGGCAGGTCCCCTTAAAGTCCGTCCTTCTTCAACTCCCCAGCCTCCTTTTCTGTGTGTATGTGAAAGCATAAAAGAAGATTCTTGAAAATCTCATTGAAAATCTCGGTATGGATGATTTCAGTTTCCAAACTTCTCACATGCTAGTGCATCTTCTGGATCATTTCTCTCTCTCTCACCAACCGATTCTTCTCATACTGGTTCCTTGGCTTCTTTCTGATTTTCTCTTTCTCTGCCTCCCAGTTTACTGTTTTTTTTTTATTTTTTTTATAAGATTGTTTGACAAGAATGTTTATATCAGCATGTTTCAAATTGTATTCTATGGAGCAGTGGCCACACAAAATAATCTAAGAGGAAAGCACTCTTTAATCAAATAAATTGCAGTGAGTTACTACCTTCTACCTAACTTTGGAGAATAACAATCAGTTTAAGATTAATATTTATGAAAAGTCCTAAAGCCTTCTTTAGAAAAATAATGTTAATTTTATTTAACAGAGCATTTCCAACCATTATTTAAGTGCAAATCCCCACACGTGCCTTTACTTTTCAATACCATTCACTAATATCCTAAAGAATATTTTGTTTATGTCCTTTCTTGTCTATTTATGTATGCATTTAGATCTGTCTGTTTTTATGAAATTCCATACAACAGAATCTTAGATTTCTTATTGATGTTATTTCTTCCCTAAGGGCCATCATAGAATGGTTCTGCAAAGGGTTTACCTTTGACATCTTTGGTATTAGATTTCCACATCCCGCTTAGGATCACACAGTATTCACCATATGTTCCAGTTTTTCCCCTTTACGCAAATGTTCTCATAGCCACTGATTAATTCCCCCAGGGATGTTGTATTCTCACCTCCATGTACTCCTTTCAAAAACTAAACCAGTTATGCAGAAAGAAGAATCCAGAATATCATTTTAGAGGACTGTCAGTGTTTTCCAGGAGCACTGTTTTGAAGAGGATTCTGGGAACACACTGGCCCTCTGTGTTAAGAGTTCCCTGCTTCTAGTAGGATGCCTGTTTTAGATTCTAGAAAAGAGGAGATCCACTGTCTTAGTTGTCAACAGAGCTGCCAACACAAAATACTAGAAATGGCTTGGCTTTTATAATGGGAATTTTATTAGAGGAAAATCTTACAATTCTGAGGCTGTGAAAATGTCCAAATTAAGGCACCTGCAGAGATGCTTTCTCACCAAAGTCAGCTACTTGTGATTCTAGTGTCCTGCCACATGGTGAGGCAAGATGGCAGCTGATCTCTGCAGAGGTCCCTGCCTTCCCCTGTGGGTTCACCATCTCCCAGAGCCCTGCTGTGGGCGATCAGGCATATGGCTCATCTCTTCCGCCTTGACCTGCTCCATGGGCCTAGCTCCTCGTTCTATGCCTCTGTACTCTGCTGATTTCAGACTCTGGAACCTCTCTCAGTCTCCCAAAGCTTCTCTGTCTTCCCGCAGTCCTCTCTTTCACATGGAAGGGTCAAAATGGCAGAACTCCTTTTTCTGTGTGTCTTGTTTCTCTCTGAGTCTCCTTTTATATAATGCTCCAGTAATAGGGTGGACACCCAACCTGAGTCACATCTCACTGACATAGTACAAACAAAAGTGATCTAATCAAGTGATCTAATCAAGTTCCCTTAACTGAATCTAATGCAATCCAAGGGAACCACACCCACAGGAATGGATTAGTTTAAGAACACAATCTTTTGGGATTCAAAAAAGAAATTCAAACTGTCACACCCACCCATGCCAACTCTTTGACATTCCTAAGCATAATCAGTTAGAATCCAGTTGGGATTTTTTTCCTGGTAAAAATATTCAACACAAATGACTTTTCACTGTAGATTTGAAAGTGGCAAATTAATTATCAAATACTCGGGAGGGAAGGCAATGACATTAAATCAACTGAAACAGAATTGGGTTTAAATATCCTTATGCAAATCATTTAGGTCAGAAAATCAAGGGTCTTGTTGCCCATATCTTCTTCCCCACCTTCCAATTCATTGCTAACACTGTTAGTATTAACTCAAAGTTTGTCTGAGTCCTCTGTAATCATCTCCATAGAAAAAAATCTGATTATTTCACATTTGTGCTTAAAGCTCTTTGATAGCTTCCCATTGTTCTTGAAAAAAAAAAAAAAAAAAAAAGGCCACAAATCCTCAGGGTGGTCTCCTTCTGCTCCAAGCAGAGCTGATCTTTCCAGCCTGGCCAGCAACTGGCAACTTCTTCATACTCCACCACATAGGCTTTCATTTTAGTTTTTTTCCTCAGAACCTTTGCACATAATATAACATTTTCCTGATATGTCACCTACTCTTCCAGTCCCAACCTGAGTAATGTTTGTTTAGCTTTCAGATCTTAGCACAAAAGTTGAGAAAGTCCCATCTTAACCACTGACCTACCACCCTACAAGATCCAATGACCTGTTCTTCCCCTTCGTTGATCTTTTCTCAGTTGCAATTAAATAACAAAATGAGGAATTTTTAAAATTTCATCTCATCTTCAAAAATCTTAGCTCTATTCATTTATGAACCTTTTCTTGTTTGTGTCCTGCCCTATCCCCTGTTCCTAACACTACCATTCATAGCAAATGCAAGTGATAAATGAATTAATTAATAAAAGAATGGCCAGTAAATGTCTGGAAGTCTCCTTAGTTATCTCACCTTTTAAATGAGAATGATAATTCATGGGTTTTTTAGAATGCATCTGTGAGTATTATGCTTAAATGATATATAGAAAGAGCATCTGTCACATTTGCCTGACATATAGTTGGTTATCAATAATAGCAGTCTCCTTTTGATTATTTTTAAAGAACGATAATTATACCTTGGTCAGTTATTTTTTATTGATTGTTCTTCTATTTTCTGGCTTTGTAAATATTTACAAGTTGGACAATAATCTACAGAGTACTTGGTCTTTGTTTGCATCCATTCCATTTATTTAATTTTCAGTCATTCAATTTAAAAAATTGCAAATAATTCCAGAATGGAGGATCTCTCTCTCTTTCTCTCTCTCTCTCTCTCTCACATACACACACACACTCAAACCTCATACATAGGACACTGTCCCTGTTCCCTAAAGATTTCAATTCTAATGGGAAATCCGCAAAATAGGATGGTTATTTTAAGACCAAGGGACTCTGATAGCCCAAGAGAGAACAACATCCTAGGAATTTAGGCAACATTTATGGAGGAGGTGACCCCTGAAAGAGAAGTTAACCAGGGAAAGAAGGGAGGTGGAGGTGAGAAAAGGCATTCTTTCCTGAGAGCAACAGGACAGATAGAAATGAAAGAGTAAGGCATATTGCACACCTGGGAATTTACCAACAATTGAACACAGCCTGAATGTGGGTTGCCTTTGAGCAGTGACAAAAGAGCCTAAACCTAGAGTCTGTTTAATAATAGGATCTTTCCATTAGAAAGGACCTTCTAATGCATGTTGTTTAATCCCACTTTTGAAGTACAAATTCCCACATCCTTTGCAATCCAGCAATATGAGTGGGGGCATGGTGAGCACAAGCTGAGCAAGCAGTAGAATCAACCCTCTCTTACATATTTATTTTCCCAAATCACAAATATTATCTGATCTAAGCATGCAAGAATCACTGTCTGGGAAATCCATTGTGTGAGCAAAGGAATCAACCATTTCTGGAGGGGAAAGCTGGCCTTGACTAGCTCTCAGAAGAGAGTTCCTCTTTCCTATTAGTTGTCATATTAATGAATAAGTATATACCACTTCACACTATTGAAATATAAAGACATTTTCTTCAATTATGCAGCAAAATAAATGTACACTTAAAATGACAGAAGCAGATTTTAGAAGGATGAAGCAGAGGACAAGGGTGGTTGAACTCAGTTGAACTCAGTTTTTGTTGTTGCTTTTTCTTTTATTTTTGCTAGTCATTTCCCAAATGATCCTATCTTCCTACAAGCTGCATATTTCAACATGCATGGATTGTAATAAAGATATATTGAAATACCTGACATAGAGAGTCCCAATGTCTGAGCACGCAACATAACTAGCATTCTATTTTTTAAAAATATACTTTTATGTGTGTTAGTTATTGGTTCTTTAAAAAATATATACTTGCTATGTCTTACCTGAAATATTTCAGTAGCCTATCAACTAACCCCCAATTCTGGACTCTAGTTTCAAAGATTCTGCCCATTTTTGCCAAGTGAATTATCATGTATTTAAAATAGAAGGTATCAGAAACCTTCAGTGCCTTTCCTGGCTCTTAATGCCATTTGTCATTCCAAATAATGCCACTTTTCTCTTGTATTATTGGATATCTCATACATTCTGCAGTTTTCCAACAACTTTTCCAACAACTTAGCCTTGCTCATGCATTTTCTCCACCTGGAATTCTCAGCATCCTCATCTCCACCTTTAGGAGCTCACCTGACGAACTCTATCTTTCCAGATATATCTAGTTTGAATTAAACTTCCCTCTTCCTTACCCAATCTCCCACTATATTTTTTCAACCTTTGTAGTTTTAATGAGACACTTCGAGCAATATACCTGATATCCCAATTTATCTTACTATATTATGATTTCCTGAGAGAGAACTCATCTCTCTTTCCCTTTCCCCAAATCACATGCTCATGTTGCTTTGCTCATGGTAACAAGTTCAATGAATGGTGGTTTTGAGTCTCAGTTATGTCTCCAGGAGGGTTCACAGGTTGAGCAAGTTCCAAATCAGTGAGTGGCCTCTTTTTAGTTTAGATCTTCCCTTCCTAGGTTAATTGCAGTATGGGAATGATTAACTGCTTGTGTTTGGTGGGAGGTATAGTTTAATGATATCATCATTGAATGGTCGCAAGATTATTCATGAAAAGACAATGTAGAGGAAACCACTTGCATATTTTCTATATTTGCACCTAGTTTTGCCTCCCTTTCCTCTTCCTTTTGTTCTTTTCCCTTTCCATCTTTCTTTTGTACATTGATTAACCTTTATTCTATAAATCTGTTGGAAAAAAGTGACGAAACCATCCTCTAACTCTCCGCAATGTAAAATATTTAAGCACTTTATTATGTTTTATGGTTTATCCACAACATATTATTAGTAGTATTACTATTCATTTGCAATTATTATAGCCATAATTATGAATTGCAAACTCTTTTGAGTCTTGGAGCTATTGTGGTTCCTTTGGGGATTCTCTACACATGAGTTTTAGGAAATGAGATTCAGCTTAACCTGAAGGAATTTTCTATAAGCAAAAATTTATGCTGATCCTCTCTTTTTTTTTCCTGTTACCCCTCCCCAACTCTGAGTCTAGGTATAAGTTCACACCTAACCTAATTCTTCAAGGTACATATGTGATTTATAGATCAACGCTTTGATGAGAAAATGTCAATATGGGCTGAAAGGATGTTTATCTTTTCTAACTTCCTCAGTGCATATTATTTCTCTTTACCCTATCCAACTAAATTTTATATCAAGAGGAATTCCAGTTTTATGGTTTATGAAGCAGATGTTTCACAAGGAAGTAAAGTTGTTGTTGTTTTTATTGTTTTCAGTATTAAAGAAGTATATATTTCCTAATGGCTTTTTTTTTTTTTTTTAATCTTGAGATATTTTGGCCCTACACATACTTGCCCTAGTGCATATGATAGTATGGTTTACAAACTAGCCGTGTCTTTTTTTAAATTTTAAACAAACTATTTTGTGGAATAAATAGGTTGAAGGTGATATCTAAGGTGTCTAAGGTGTCATATAAAATGAAATATGAGAGGTGCTATGCACAGGGCATATGCTCAATATGTGTTTGTTTGTTTCTTTGTTTTTGCTTTATTCTTGGTTGCATTTGGATAACACATTGTATTAGTCAGCCAAAGGACTGCTGATGCAAATTACCAGAAATCTGTTGGCATTTATAAAAGGGTACTTATTTGGGTTAAAAGCTTACAATTGCCAGGCCATAAAGCATAAGTTACTTCCCTCACTGAAGTTTGTTGCCACGTGTTGGAGCAAGATGGCTGCCAACATAGGCTTGCTTCTCTCCACAAAACCAGCTGTAGACTATCAGGTGAATAGCTCATCTCTTCCGGGGGCCTTCTCTCCTTCCTCATGACCAAGCTTCTCTGTGTGCTTATTTCCCTGGGCTCCAGCATTAAAATTCAGAATCAGAACTCCAACTCTGTCCTTTGCCATGTCTTTTATCTATGAGTCAACACCCTGATGATGTGGCCCTATCAAAGCCCTAATCATAATTTAATCACACCCAGAGGAACAGACCAGTTTACACACATAACCCAATATCTATTTTTGGAATTTATAAATAATGCCAAACTGCTACACCTGTCATAGACAAGAAGGAAAACAGGTTTTGGTACCACACAGATAACGCAGCAAGCTTCACAAGATGAGGAGCCACAACTGCCCTAGTCTCCTCTGACTCCAAAACCAAAGGGAGTGTACCCAGAAAGAATATATTTGTTGAACAAAAAAATTGACAAACATAATAGGGTCTAAATTTTGTTTCTGGCGTTTACCAGCTTTTGAGATAAGGATTCCGTTCTCTGAACCTTTGTTTCTTCATCATTGACATAAAGATCAAACTTCCTATTTTCCTGAACTGTTTCCAGGTTAAAGTGAAGTGACTGATAGGTGTTCCAAAATAAAACAGATACTCAATAAATGTTTATAGGATGAAAGGATGGAGGGATAGGTTAAAGGACAAGATGGATGGATGAGCCAGGAAGACTCAAAAAAGAAGCAGATATTATGGTGTGGGAGTATCTATTCATGGGTTCAAGTTGACAATATTGCTTTGGAGAACAAGAAAGCTATTCTTGGCTTTAACGTCCGGCATACTCCCCCAAGTTATTAGTAGAATTCCATTACAGTCCTTGCACATGCACCTTAAAAAACAATCTCATTCTGTGTGATCACCCCCAGTTCTCTCACTCAACCATTGCTAACTGCATTCACATTAACAAAGGATGAAATTATCAATGCAAGCATAAGGCACTTTTCACATAGGTTCCACCTTTGCATTTAGGATACACTGCTTACCTTTTCTTCAATTTAGTGCTTGACAGATTTGTGAATGGGAACCAAAAATGAGACAATAATTGAATTTTAAATAATATCCCAGACTTATGAAAGTCTGGGATATAAACTAGACTTTATATTTCATACAGATTAAGAACGTTTAGCAAGAACATATATTTCTCCTCTTCTAAGTTAAACCTTTTAAATTTATTTTCATATTATTTTTATTCTCCTGATGTTTATATTTAATAACAACCTTAGATTATATGGACAATTTGGTACTTAATTTTTCTCTGCTTATCTGCCTTACTTTATGCGTTTATTGATTTTTTGTATACAATTATTTTTAATAGGCAGAGGATGTATTCAAATATGTATTTTTGTATGTTTGTGTATATGTGTGTGTGTGTAGATGTGGATGCACACATTAATGGTTGAAAGGGGCTATATCATTTTAAGAGGAACTGAACATCAAGTGTCTTATGTTTTAGACTATATGTGGAATTACTTAGTGGCTAAGTTCATTAGCATTTCAGTAATGTAGCACTTTAATTGTGCTATGAAATTGCTTTAATCTTCCTCTCCCCAGTAATGAGAAATGTCTCACCCTATTGTAAAACTTTTGAAGTATTGTGCACAGTTCTGGATCTTTGTGACCCCTTTAAATGGCATCTCTGTGAGGTAGAATGTGCCCGAATCTTAAGCATGACTCCTCAAGCCCTTCACAAACCTGCGTCCAGCCTGCCTTCTCAACCCATCACTCCCAATTCACCATTTCCAGGCTCTAGCTCTCTGATGGTGAGCTACACACCTGGACATGCACATATTTTATCCTGGTACCTAAACTTCATGGCTTTTAATAACAATTTATTATTATAAGTTCATGGGGAGGTGTGTGTGATTATTTGACCAATATCTGTCTCCCTCACTAAGACTGAAAGCTCCACAATAAAAGGCAGAGATCATTTTTATCTTTTCTGTGTTTGGCACATCCAATAGGTGTTTTTGTTAACAAAGAAATCAAATTATTATTTAAATTCCAGACTGTACATGTATAATTTTTAAATTCCTGATCAGTATGAAGTATCTACTTTGACCATCTGAATTAAGATTCATTGAGTAACTACATAAACTCTCCAAAGGCTTTTCAATTGATGATGTCTTGGCAATTCTGAAAAGAACCAAGAAATAAGTCAATTGTCTCTTCCAGCCTTTCAATTTTGTAAGGGAAGAATTTGAGGCCATGGAATATATTCATCCAAATATATCTGCTAACTTCCAGAAGCTGCTTTTCCTGCCAATAACACCCTTGCCTTTTCTTATAAACAGCTTTATCTCCCTTGCCTCAGCCTCTCTTCACTCTCTTTCCATTTATGTAGCTATTGTAGTCTACATGAGCCATAATCATTGGTAGATATTGTGTTTTTCACGGCTTTACTCTCCATCTGAGCATTGTATCTTCATTCCAGGTTGTTTTGCACTTATTCCATGACAAGTTTTCCTATACTGGTTTCACTGATTTATAGTCATGTGTTCTATATGAGTCTCTTAACCTCTCTGAGCCATAATTTCTTTAACCGAGGGATAGGGACAGTGACTCCTAACTGAAGGGATTATTATGAGTACTCTACTGAGAATGATCACTAAAATAAAATGAGAATCATAAAATTGAGCAATAAACATCCTATCACTGATGAAGTCTCTGATATCCAACATCTACTTTTTTATAATCTGCTGATACAAAAGATAAGAGAGAGAAGAAGAGAGGGACTAAAGAAGAAAAGGAGGAATGGAGAGGGGAAAAGAGATAAAGAATAAAAGAAAAGAAAAGTGTCATGTGTACAGAAAAATAAAAAGTAACTCACAACAACTGAACTTGTAAATTAAATGCTATTTGGGAAAAAGGGCAAGAGTCCTTTTTATTTTAATTTATTTTTGGTAAATTGAAATCAACAGTCTTTCAAAGTATAGACTAAATTCTAATTGAAGAAAAGCTCCTAAAATACATGATTTGCACATGTATTTAATATAGTTACAAGAAAAAATGACTAATAAATAATGTATTGGGCGAATTTTATTCGTCTTAAGTCACTGACCTTTCTCTACAAAGATAACTCTGGTTGCCTCTAGCTACATGAATTACTTGAGTTTTTTTGTTTTTTTTCATTAGTGACAGCAGTTTTGGGAACTCTGTTCTTGAAATGAGATGTCAACCAAATGCTCAAATATTTACGAATTGACATTTTGTGTCTTTTAAATATTCAGTCTTGCTAGGTGCATCCTTCCTCCCCAGTGTATAGCTATTAAGAATCAGTTGCAAGAAAAAATAAAGTCATAGAAATAAAAAGGAGGCTTTATAACACATGGCATGAAATCATAATGTGGTTCCTTAGATCAATCAAAGCAATGAGCATGAAAGTTCAGTTTCAGCATCAGTATTTTTATGATTCTTTTTCTTTTTCTTTTTTTCTATTTTCTCCTGTGGCTGGGTTATAGAAGGCTGCAGGTAATGTTTGTGTTGTAAAATTGAGGCCAGTAATTTAAGCCCCCTATAAAACTCACTCACAATTACAATAGCATTGAAATGGTACATAAATGAGTTCTTCATGAAACAGAAAAGAAAAATGGTGTAACAGTTAAGCTTTTTAATGATGGGCACTAAAGCAATGCTGCTGATTAGATTCTTTGCTAATTACCTTCTGTTACTGAGATTGGATGTATTTCAGCAGAATAGAAACATCTATTCATAAATAATTGTTTTCTTGGTAGCACTATAGAAACATTTGATTTTAAAGTTGGAACGTTCTACTCAGGGTCATATCATCTGGTTGCCAGGCTATAGACAAATGGGATTGCACCACCTGAAAAATGGCCACAAGGCTTCCATTGAGGTGAACGGTGTCTACTATATCCAAGGTGGCAAAAATGGCAGAGCAGTAATATTTAAGGTGAGACATGAGACCAAAAATCTAGATGAAGAGCGTTCTGAGAGTGGGGAAGTAGGACGTGCAAATGCCCTGAGCTAAGGCAGAGATCAGTGATAAAGGAGAAGGTAGTGCAAGGTGAGTTCAGAAACTTAGCAGGAGTCAGGTGCACAGGGCTTTTCAGGTCAGGCCAAGATGTTGGAGTTTTACTAAGAGTAATTCAAAACCTAGAAGGTTTAGTAAGAGGGATGTACTCATGTGAAGTGAGTCTTAAGAAATTACCTGGTTGGTGGGTTGGTGGTGGGTAAAAGCGGAAGTTGGGAGCCACATTAGTAGGGTATTGATGGGCTTTGGTAAGTGGTGATGGTAGTTTAAACTATGTTGATTAAAATGAAAATGGAGAGAGTTAGATTTTAGGTCCATTTTAAAGGTAAAGCATCCTACCTGCTTAGATTGGGTTTAAGGAAAAGGATAGAGAAATGGCATTAATAGATCCACCAGTTATAAGGTGGTATCATTTCTCTATTCAGAGACAATTGGAAGAGGAGTACATTACGGGTTGAAGGGAATTGGTGGTTCTTTTTCTGACACACTAATTATGAGATCCTAGTGGAGAAATAAAGAAGTTAGTTATATGACTAGGAATCTCGACAAGATATATATTTGGGAGTCATTGTTAGCTCCCATAAAAAGCAATTGTATTCACTTGTTAGTTTTCTGTTACCCAGACTTATTACTTCCAGGAATAAATCCCAAATACACACACACACACGCACACACATACACATATGCTAAGGTGCAGCAATATTTATTCCCTGGGGAAACAAAGGACCTACTAGCTATTCAAAGTTTACAGTCTAGAGGGGGTGTGGACTAAGTATACGAATGTATAAAATAGATAAGGAAATATAATTTACAGGATGATGAATGCTGCCATTGTATTACACACAGGTCAGAATGGGACTTCATTGTAGGGGTACTGTGGTAGGCAGACTAAACCCGCCTCTTCCCCTGCCCCCATAAAACACACACACACACACACACACACACACACAAATGCCCTAATGTTCTAATCCCCAGATCCTGTGAAAGTTACATTATATGGCAAAAGTGAATTAAAGTTGCAGATGCATTTGAGTCTTCTAATGAGCTGACCTTGAGATGAGAAGAGTACCTTCAATTACCCAAGCATACCCAATCAAATCGCAGGAGTCCTTAAAGGTGGAAAAAGAGAGAGAAGAGAGGGTTTGAGAGATGCGATATGCAAAAGACACTACTTACCACTGTTGGCTTTGAAGATGGAAGAAGGAATGTGGGTCATCCCTAGAAGGTGAAAAAGATAAGGGAATGAATTATCAACTAGGACCACTGGAAGAAAGACAGCCCTGTTGATACCTTGTTTTAGTCCAAAGATACTCAGGTTGGACTTCTGACCAACAGAAGTGTAAAATAATACATTTGTGTACTGGAAGCCACTAAGCGGATGGTAATTTTTTTTATAGTAATAGAAAATGAATACATGTACCAAATGCAGTCTTCAGGATCAGGAAGAGTTTTCTTTAACAATAACACCAAAGTTGAAGCCTGAATGATGAATAGAAGTTATTCAGTTGAAAACCTGGAGTGTGAGAAGGGGTAAGCAAAAAAGTTGATCCTAACAGATGTAATAGACACCAAACTGTGGATTCAAGAGAAAGCACATATTGCACAATCATATTTGCACTATTATTTAACAAATGTTTCAAATAAATATGTTCAAATCATATTTACAATATTTTAGCAAATTATTCAACATAGGGAGTATTACTATAAACTGAAAAACCATCAGGTTAGATTAAGTTATGGTAATACCTGGTTCCATATGAAATAACACTTTTTCCAGACCAGTTCTAGAAATGTTTGTAAACCTATAAAAAAAGGTTAAAAAAAATTAAAGAATGCACTCATCGATGTCACAAGTAATTGAAACCTCATATTCATTAGAAGCCTTGAAGAAGTTTATTATATTCTTTGAAGATTTGCACTTACTTGAAAGAATATGGGACGGAGCGGCATCGAGAGGTGTAAACAGCCCGAGAGGAATATGAAACCGGAACACAGACTCCGGTACAACAGAAGTGTCAGCAGATGACCACTTTACTACTTACACAACACAAGGGTCCAAAAGAGCAGGGAAAAGATCCACCGTGGTCAGTTCATGGTGAGGCCAAAGAGCTCAGGTCTGGATCAGTCTATGGCAACTCCACAGGCTCCACTTTACATCAGAGTGGGGATACCCTGTGCTGTGCTATTTGATGTGACGTTTGTATCTATTCCAAGGGGAGGGGATCCTGCCACTGAGAATTCCTGACCTGATAGGCACCTGGGGCTGCTTGTTTCTGGTTGCTGGGTTAAAGGTCTGGTCACCCCTTTTCACAGATCTAACATCTCCCCAAGGTTGTGCAATGGGCACAGACTGGAACATATTTGCAAAGGCAAGGGCGGGGAGAGGGCTGCTGAGTGTGTGTCCATGACTTCCCCAGAAGAGGGTGAGTTCATTAGCCAGACAATTGACAAAGTAATCTTGAAGAAACAAGCAAAAAACACCCACATATTTAATATATGAAATACTGGAACTAAAGAAGAGGGACAGAACTAGAAGATAATCCATGGTGATTTTCAAATAGAAAGCAAGTCCCCTAGTACAATAGAATCCCATTAGCACACATTTGTTCATTTCAGAGTTTCTAGTACACTAAGAGTTAAATCATACAATTCAGAGTATAAGGTCATTCAATGAAAGATAACTTGGTCTAAATCGGAGGCCTTCTCATCTCAAACCAGCCTTATAAAAGGGCACTATTGTTGTTGATGTAGCAGTGGGAAGAACATGAATTCTGATCTTTTTAATCGGAATAGCAAGTACTTAGCTATTAAATGATCAAAGACTAGCAGATATGATAAGCATAGAAAATATTAAAATGTGTGTTATTATTCAGGGTTATAATAATAGAGATCATTTTTGTGCTGCCCCATAATAGGGTTTCTCAATGTTCTGTGAGATTCTCAAAGAGGGAGGGGGTTACAGATAAAAGACGTTTCCAAAATAAAATACAGCTGCAATCTCCCAAGTAAACCCCATCACACCTGGAGATCAACAAAATATCAGAGAATTTTCCCTGTAAGAAAAACCGTTTAAATTCGTTTAACACAGGGTTCAATAAATTTTCTAGACTCTAAAGCAGTTTTTCATTTATTACCTATTCTAGAGGGACTAATTTTTGTGTAAGGACAACATAAGGCTATTTATATCTATAAAAACTGGTTAAAAATGCAGAACTCTGAGAAACTTAAAACTCTTTCTGTGATATTTGTTTTTACCAATGAATAACCAATTATTTTAATCAATGAATTGCCTATTTTTCTGTTTCAAGACTTTTGGGTTTCATTAGCCCCAGTCAACATCATGCTTATGATCCAATTGGGTTATCATAAGGGAATGTGAGACGGCAAGGTGTATAACAACCCCTTTCTGTGGATACAAATCTGTATCACCATCTATCCATTTCAACCAGTGACAGGTAACATAAAACAATAAGTGGCCTTCCCGGAGTAGAGGTTAGAAAAACAAAAACAAACAATCAAATTTCACAAAGCACAGTAGATTCTGAACAAAGGAAAAAAAAATGTAGTAAAGTACAAAAAAGACAGATTAGGACAAGTTTTAGAAGGTTTAAACTTCATGGAATAGACACAACCCTCAAAAATAGGAAATTTGCATAACTCTCTGAAGTATTGTTTTTTATTTAAACTGAAATTTAATAAAAAAGAAAAAAACTTTAGCACTGCAAAATATTGGAAAAAGAAAAAGAAAAAAGGAGCATGAATGGAAGAGCATTGGAAAGACACCTACGTTTAAATTATTCTTAATTTTTTCCAGTGGTCAATGTTTTATGGGAAGAAGAGAATAGATAATATGGGTATCTGTACAGATTATTTAAACTGATCAAATTTGTGTTTTTTCAAAACCTCAAAATGTTTTTTTTTAGTTCCTTGGGAAATAGATAGTACATCCATTATGTGCTGATGTGGAAGAGATTTTATGAGCATATTAAATGTTAGTATTAGTAGTATCAATAGTAAATATAGTTTGATGGCATTTATCTCTGTATCAGCTTATAACTTTTTGAATCCTCTTAATGGTCTGATAAAATAGGAAATATGATCCCCATTTTGCATATAGTGTAAATTAGTCACAACAGTCTTTTTTCTTTTCTATATTATTCTTTCTATTTCTTCCTTCATTTGTTCTGCCTCCCTCCTTTCCTTCCTTCCTTCCTTCCTTCCTTCCTTCCTTCCTTCCTTCCTTC
>JAKSZT010054017.1:10001571-10251047 GCA_026826555.1 Tolypeutes matacus | reverse complement strand
CCTTCCTTCCTTCCTTCCTTCCTTCCTTCCTTCCTTCCTCCCTCCCTCCCTCCCTTCCTTCCTTCCTTTCTCCTTAGGCTTCTGTTTAGTCATTTGCAAAATATATGTGATTATAAAATCTACTATAGGGATAATTTGAGGATTAAATTACAAATGCTTAACATATAGGGTAATACTATTATTTTTAGAAGAGATATTACTTTGCTAAGATCACCCACTTAGTAGATGGAAGAGATATTTTGGAAGCACAGTAAGTTCATGTTTGTAAATGATCTCCTAGTGTTCAAATATAGTCAATATAATGAGTGGCAGAGTAAACATTGTAATTACCCTGACAAGAGATCATGTTAGCAGTTTTACTCTTTCACTAAGGTCCCTGTCACATTGGTAAAGTCACACAAGCTTCCTGTGCTTCAAAATCTTCTCCTGTAAAATATAAATTATAAGGAAGTGTTTGAAAATTGCCTTCCAGTAGGGTGGTGGGGAACTCACCACAATGTGCAATTCTGAAGGACTTCATAGAACCTGTTTCTGAATGGCTGCTTTACATGCAGCTATATCAAAGATTAGTGGCCAAAACAAACCGTCCTCACCCATCTGGACATATGTGGTGTCTCACTGCCTCCTGCAGCACATCTATAGCTAAGAAACCTAAGAATGTATGCCTACTGTTTCTGAACAAAGTCCCCTATGAAAAGCTGTAGAATGAAGTATTCTAATTTATTTTCAGGGTAGAAATACTTTTTCTAACCACATAAAAACAAAACAAAAAAACATTAAATCTTATACACATAGACCCCCATAAATAATCCACCTGAACTCAAATTGAAATAAATTGAGTTTGGGATCAAGATATTCCAGTTACTAATTTCATTTCAGTAATACTTAGAGAAATGAATAGACTATTTGGTCATTATTGCTTTAGCATTGTTATCTCTATATATTATAAAATGGTAGACTATAGTAATCATGATTTTCCCATCTACTATGTTCTATATTTCTCTAAGTTGATAATATGTGTGTATATATATCTTATAAGACACCTGAAGGGTAAGCATTTCATCAATGAAAAAATAGGTCCCCAAATGTCCTTCCATCTTCTTTTTCTTCTTTCCCCCTACATTTCCCCTCTCCCTTGCCCTCTAACAACCCCTTCCTTCCTTCCTCCTTCTTTCTTTATACCAAATATATATTTCTCAAACAACTGCCACATACTACCAGGAAGCCCTAGATTGCAAACATCGTGACTTATGGGAATTCAAAGCTCCTGTACCATCCATTAAACCTTATTAGGATTACCTTGTCCCTTGCCCATTCTGAACATAAATCAAAGACTCTAACTTATTATTTTCTGCCTTGTACCTTTCACTGTCATCTGAGAATAAAGATAAAATATGTTAGAAAAGTAAATAGTCTAGGGATATACAAAAATGGATATACAAACCCCACTTTCTTTTGCATTTGGTACTACATTAAGGAGATGTAGCCTTTCATGCATTAATTCACAATGAAGTACTGAGCACTGACTAGGCATTATGAGGGAACAGTGAACAAATAGTTCTGCTTTAATGTCCAGTGGAAGGGGACAAATAACTATTAAGATTGTTATAATGATTATAAAAACCATTAATAAAGAAATATTGTAAAGAATAAAACTGCATGTGCATGGGGCACAATAATGGAATTGGAGTGGTGATGGTAAGCCAAGACCTATCTAAAGAAATGACATTTGAACTGAGAAGTAAGTGATGAGAACAGGTCAGCTATGCAGAGAGACAGAGAAAAGACATTTGAGACGAAAAGAATAGCACACACAAACTCCCTGAAATACAAAGGATTCGCATTATTCATAGAAGAAAATGAAGGTAAGTGTGATGAACAAGTGGCCTCCAATGATACTGCCACTTGGTATGCATACTCTTTTGTAATCCCCATGTGGCAGCTTGAGATTACTTTATGAATCTCAAAAAGAGAAAGATTATGTTGTAAACTAATCTGTTCCTCTGCATGTGATACCCTTTGATTGCATTAAATGCAGCTGAGTGGACTTTGATTAGATTACCTGTTAAGATTACTGTAGGACTATGTCAGTGAGGCAGGACTCAGGTTGAGACCCTGCCCTCTTGCTGTGTCTGATATCAATGGCCACTCAGACAGATAAGGAAGAGAGAGCTCTGCCATTTTTGATCCTGCCATGTGACGAGGCTCAAACAGCTGAGGCCCTGGGGAGAGATGAGCCATTTGCCTGATAGCTTACAGCTGAACTTGGGAAGAGAGTAGAACAGCTGAGATGGATATAAGAGGCCCGGGAGAGAAGCAAGAGCTATGCCAGGAGAGAGAATACTACAGGGTCACTTAAGTCTGAGCCCATGGAGCTCAAGAGGAAAGGGTGAGCCCAGAGGGGAAGGCTGAAACCTGGACAGAGGTCAGTGACCATCTTGCTTCACCATGTGGCAACACACCGGGATCAACAGTAGCTAACTTTGGTGAGAAAGCATCTCTGCTGATGCCTCAATTTGGACATTTCATGACCTTGGAACTGTAAGCTTTTACCCCCAAATAAATCACCATCACAAAAGCCAACAGATTTCTGGCCCTTTGCATCGGCACCCGTTTGACAAACACCCCTCCTCTTGAATGAGGGTAGGACCTGTTGATTTGCTTCTAACCAAAAGAATGCAGCAAATATGATGGACTGTCTTTTCAGTTAAAATGTTTTATCACATTTTAACTTCCATCTTGCTAGCAGATTCCCTCTATTGACTCTCACCCTTGCTGACTTTGATGAAGTTGAATAGGAACTGAGGAGAGTCACCAACCAATAGTCAGCAAGGAACTGAGGCTGTTAATCCAATAGGCCTGCAAAAAGCCATGGAATCTGGGAAGGGGATCCTTCCCTAGTCAAACTTTCAGTGAGACCCACTTTGGCCAAAACCCTGTTTGCAGACTCATGAGAGGTCCTGAAACAGAGGCTCCACAGCAATGTGAGATAGAAAATATTTTTAAATCGCTAGGTTAACGGTACTATTGTTACACGGCAATAGATAACTAACACAGTAAGAGCAGCTGGAGTGGAATGAAAGTTAGAGAGGTGCAATGATAGAGATTGCAGAGGGTCTTTTAAACTATAGTCAGGAATTTAGCTAATATTCCAAAAGCAATGGGCAGCCATTGAAGGATATAAAGGAAGAATGTTACCTAATCTGATTTGTATTTTTAAAGAATATTCTGAACACTATATGATGAAAACATTGTGTCTTATTAAAAGTAAAAGAATCATGAAGCTAGTAATTCACATATTTCTGTGAGCTTCAGTAGTTAGAGTTTTGCATAGGAGAACTTGAATTAAACTTTGGAAGTTGTATAGGACAGGGAAGTACCAAAGAGGAGTATAGCAAAACTATATGATAGGAAAGAAAATCTGAAGTAGTTATAGATGTGGGAACCTTACACAACAAGGGTGGTTATGCTTTGATTGAGGCAGGGAATCCACCTCAAGAGATATAAGGATCTGGATGAATAAGTAATTGACTTTTACCATCATATCAGAAAAATAGCCTTGGAATTGGAGAGTCTGAGACTCAGGCTGAAACACTCGTAAGTTATTAATAATGAGTCTTCCAAATGTACCGATGTGATCAAGGTAAATACTTTCATCATTCACTTATATAGGGAGAGGGTACTGAAACTATTAACAGAACAAATTCTTTGTGAAAACATATTATGTGCATCATATGATGAAATATCCATATGGAGTGAATTACATCAGGACACCACAGGGGTTTTAAACATGTGAACGATAGAAGATAAAAGTTTAACAGTCTCCAATTTCCAGCCATTTCAATGGGTTGCAGAATCAAACTGTGGGTATTTTATTTCTAAACTGAGTGCAGAAATAGAAGGATTAAGAAAGCAATAGAAAATGCATGGAAAGTTGCATTTGAGAACCTGAATGAAGAAATGCCTCACCCAGCTTTGTAACAACAACAAAAGAAAACAAGCAAGCAAACAAACAAAAATGGGGTTTCAGACTTGAAATATGATTGCCTCTCTGGATGAGTGTCACTCTATGTGGAGAGTAGAAAGACTCTCTTATTTCTATCTTATGTTTAGTCAGAGGCAGAGCGAGAGCCTCTGTTTAACCCTTATCTTAGGCTTTGAAGGTTTCTGAGAAACATTGTCTCTATGTCCACAGTGAGATTGTCAATACACCTCATCAGATCTCAGGCGCTTGACAGCATCTCCTCTTGGGAGAACCAGATAAGGGCATGAAAGACTTCAGGTTCCTGACATTTTAGGATACCATATATTCCCAGGGAGGAGCCAAGCAAATGCAAGTGAGAAGAGCCAGTTTCCCACATTTGCAAAGAACCTGTTCTACATTTGGGGGTCCTTGACTTTTCCATTACTTTATTATGAAGTAAATATTCTTTTTTGGTTCTGTGTTTATCAGACTTATGCCCTGCCATTTAGTTCTCTGATTTTACCTCTGAACTCTAAATGTTATTTGATGCTACAGTAATCCTTAGAGAGAAGAGCTTGAGTGTCTTATCTGATTTTCAACAGGATCTCACAACCTTTTCTTGCTCTAGCCCTAACTTGGAAAACCAGGAATGTGGCATTTATAAATAGTCAAAATACACATTTTCCATGCAGCAGTACTTTCATACTTTCTTCAAAAGAGAACCACTCATATCATCACTTAGCCAAATGAAGTTGAATTTAATCATAATTCTGATTGACTTGGTTAACTGACTTCCAACCAACAGAAGCCTGGAAGGTTAAACTCAGAGAAAGAGGTATACATAGGAAAGGGGAAAAGATATGATGGCTGATATCCTGAAATGGAAGACACCAAAGCAGACAGACACAATAGGTCATTTATCATTGTTTTCTGTAGGTCTAAAGGATACATCTTAACCATACACTTGAGTAAAAACCATGTTATTAACTTTGAATTTAAAAATGTAAGAAAATCAAATGTGTAAAAAATGAGAAATGGTCTCTTGAACTACAATACTTTCATAAGTCACATTAAATTTAAATCCTAAACCACTCCTATAATTGCAGAGATGCTAGCTTTAAGAAGCAAATTATTTACTATTTTTTGTGTGTGATTTCTTAAGGCCATTGTATCAGTTATAAATGCCACCGATATTTGAAGAGAATAGAGCAATTCTATCACTTTCCTTCTATCCCGATGGCTCTCCATCTAAATTTGATGAATTAGTTTAAAAATATTGAATGCTATCAGGTAACAACTATGTCATATCTGACCTAATTGCTTTCTAGCTTTAGGAATTTGGGTAAAAATTTAATTCCTTAGAGCAAATGTCTGTAAATTGGGACAATAATTCCTTCTCATAGAATTGTAGTGGTGATTGATTATAGGTGAGCACAAATTTAATTACTTTTCCTATCACCAACTATATTAGGTAATTTTATTTTCATATTTCACATAATGTTTACATCATCCTTGTAAGTCAGATAATATGATCCTCATTTTTATAGAAGAGGAAACAATTAAATAAGTTTACACAGATTTATCCTGAATTTTAAGCCTACATTTATTCTCTATTTATATTCTATGTTCAAAGTTAAAAAAAAAAAAAGGAAGATATCAATGAGAAAACTGTTAGCCATACCTTTACCACCCATGGGTTACAATTATTCATATTTTAGAGCATTCTACATAAACTTCACATCTACTTATATATCTAGAATTATATAAATGTGATAAATTTAGTATTATAATTTATTCTTTTCAATTAATAGCATAATTTGTTCACCTTTCCATATTTATATTATCATTTTTATTTTTCACAGATATTCCCTAAGCACCCACAGCAGAGCCTTGCACATATTTGACATGCTATAATTTGTTTTCTGGATGAAATAATGAATACTCTCTGTTATTCCATTGTTTGAATTTATCATTGTTTATTTAATCAAATAACAGTTGAACATAAAGCATGACAGTGGACAAATGTGAGCCTATACTTATCTGATTATTTCCTAAAATTCCTATATTTCTAAGGGTATTTGCTGGAGTTAAATTAAAGTATAGAATAATTTTAAGGATCAAAACCTTTTTTTTTTATCATCACTGCACAATGCTGCCATTCCAGGCATAATTTATAAAGTATAAAGAATGAATATTCTCAATATTCTCGTTATTTTTGAAGTAGAAAATCCCCATCTATAAATTCCACTGGATTTTGAATTATATGTAAATATCACATCCTCACTATTTATCAATTAATATTTTCTTCTCATATTCGTGTTTTATTAAATTAAAAACATATTTGTGGTTATTATATTAAAACATGTGTTTCCAGAAAAACAGATGTGCAGAATGTGATGCCTATAGAAGATGTGCACAATGTGATACCTGTGAAAACCACCTGACACAGAGTTGATATTCAATGAGCAGCATTCATTACTATTTTTATTTTGGTTGGCTGTTTTTTTGTACTTAATCTGCATTTTCTTAATATTATTATCATTAGTAGTAGTAGTATTTTTATTATCATTATATAAATGTTGGGTCACAACAAACATGGGGAATACTAATGAAAATGTTAGTTTTATACAAAAATATTATCAAGTGACCAAATCCAGTATGTGAATATAAATGGTAGCCAAGATTTTCAACAAATAGACTATTTCAAAATTATTTTAAAAACCCAAGCACACCAAAAAAGATGTATAAATTACCCAGAAGCTCACAAAAAGATGCTCAACATCGTTAGTCACTAGAGAAATGCAAATCAAAACCAGCATGATACACCATTTCTCACCAACTAGGATAGCTAAAATAAAAAGGCAGACCATAACAAGTGTTGGTGAGGATGTGGACAAATCTGAAGCCTCATATATTGCTACTGGGATTGTAAAATATTGCAACACCTTTGGAAAACAATCTAACAATTGTTCAAATGTTTAAACATAGAGTTATCATATGACCTAGCAATTCCACTCTTAGGTATATACCCAAGAAAACTGAACACATATGTCCATATGTCCTCACAAACACTTGTCCATGAATGTTCATAGCAGCATTACTCATAAGCCAAAAAGTGGAAACAGCCCAACATCCATCAACTGAAGAATGGATAAATAAAACACATATGTCCATACAATGGAGTGTCATTCGGTTATACAAAGAAATGAAGTACTGATTCCTTCTACTACATGAAGGAACTTGGAAACATTATGTTAAATGTCAGATGCAAAAAGATAAATATTACAAGGTTCATTTATATAAGAAATCTAGAATCAGCAAATTTATAGAGACAAAAGTAGATTAGTAGTTGCCAGGGGCAACACTTTACCTAATTAATTGTTTTAGGAAAACTCCTATTAAATAGTAGATAGTTTAATATCACTACTTTGATATGACTCTTAGTGATAAGATAAACACGTTTATGAGTGTGAAGTCATGTTTTAATATCCAGTCTTCTAAGTCCATACCATCTCTCTGGAAGTGATTATTGTATCCATGAATTTATCAAAGATACTGTGAGCAATTCCAGAATCACTTGGGTTTTCCTTTTTAAATTGACTTTATACTGTATGTGCAGAAAGAAAATGAGAATTACACTTAGCTTTGATCAAACAATGAATCAGAGGAGCATCCCATCATAAATGGGATGCCATGTTCCCTCTTGACTTCCTTTCAACATACTAATGCTAATGCCTGGAATCATCCTTCCTCTCCCCTCCCCCATCTCTCTTAACCTGACTAACTAGTGTTAACCATTATATACAAGTCTTGGTGTCAGTTTTTCTAGCAATTCTACCGACACTATCTGTCCCATGCTAGGCTCTATCTCTGAGTCACTGCTCTGCCATAGATGAACAATTGTCCCATGCTAAGCTTTTTTTCTGGGCCACTGTGATTGTTTCATTCATACTGCGTACAATATTGGGCTCTCTAAGTGGTAGGTTTACTACCCTTTCCACTTGGCTGTGCAGACTTTGAGAAGAGGCACTCATGGTATTTTACACACCAGAAAATTCCTTGTACCTAGCAGAGTGCTTGAAATCTGATAAATACTCAATAAATATTTGCTAATGTAGTAAAAAATATTTAATTTGGTTTAGAAGTATACATTTATAAGAATATTTTCACGGTTGCTAGTGTCCTAGTTGACCGTGGTAGTATATACCAGTAGGTAAGGTAGTTAACCAACAAAATAAGCTTCAAATATCAAAACATAAGTTATTCTCTCTTACATGACCTTTCCCAATGAATTATTAATCCTTCAATAATTGAACTTTATTAGTACCCACATGTCAAGTCAAATCTTTGAGAAATGTCAGCCATCTAAAATAAACAAGCATCATCCCAATGGTGTGACAATGTCAGAAAAGGAGGCAAACAGGGAGAGAGGCATGCCTTAAGGAAGGAAAATATAAATTAACTACGACTTTATCAAAATTCCACAGGGAAAACAGATTTAATAATCACCTTCAGTCATTTCTCTCTAAACAGCAATGCTATCTCTTCCTAGTATCTATTTAATTAAATAGTATTTACAAAAAATCAATAATTAGTCACTATGAAGACAGTTGAGGGATTTTAAGGTCAACACAAGTCATAAACTGTCAGCTTTGGTTTGCCAAGTCATACCAAATCACTGAATAAATTACAAAGGAAACTAGACTTGGGGGGGGGGGCGGGGAGTGGCTCTATGGAACTGAAAGTATTTTCTAATTTTTATTGATCATTCACGAGGATAATAGGGACTTTTGCCAATCCAAAATTTACTTCGTTAAAGAAGGACACATAGAAGATAAACAAACCATTTAATAGATGTGTAACATTGCTTTAAAGTTAGTCCCTTGACTTATTTCCTTCTTTAAAAAGTTGGTAGCATTAGTAATAGATATTCTATTTACTGCGTACCTATTCAATGCCAAGTATTGTGCTAGACACTCTTTACATCTAATGTCTAATATAATTGAGTAAGATATTATAATCCCACATTTTGGAAATAAGTATGATGGTATGAGGATACTTTACCAATGCCATAGCCCTATTAACTGGAAGGGCTGGAATTCAAATTCAACCCCAAAATCAAACATTTCTTCTAGTAAATCATATCAAATGAATATGTGAACAAAGGAATAGTGAATTAATGGATGAGTTATTTTATGAACTTTGCTGTACAGTAGATGTCATGGGGTACACTGTTTTTTCAATTACTCTGTAAAATATTATCACAGAAATTTCCAACATATGCAAAAGTAGCACTAAAGTTTAATAATAATTTAATGATCCTCTAAATACCTGTCATGGATCATCTTGTTTCATGCATTTTCCCACTCTCCATACTCTCTTCAACTTTGGGTTATTTGGAGGTAAATTACAGACATATTATTGTATCCTTAAATATTGCAGCATCATCTCTATAATATAGTGGTATAGGATATTTAAGCATTCACAGTATCATTATCTTACATTAAAATAAAAATTTGTTAATATTACCAAATATTTGGTCAGTGTTTAAAGTTCCCAATTGCCCCATCTATATACATATGCATATTTTTTTTGGTACCAGGGGGCTGGAGATTGAACCAAGGGTCTCATATATGGGAATCCAGCACTCAGCTACTTGAGCCACATGTGCTCTCCCATCAGTTTTCTTTTACAGTGTGGTTTTATGGATCAGATCTATATTTTGATTGGATAATAAGTCTCTTATGTCTCATTAATTTGTAGATGTCTCTCTCCTTTTCTTGCTCACTTTTCTCTCTCTCTCCCTCCCCTGTCTCTTTCTCTCTTTTACTCTCACCGCTGTTCTAGTAATTTATTTGTTAACGAGCCAGGTCTTTTGCCCTGCAAAATTTCCTTCAGTAAAAATTTTACTGCTTGCAACACTGTGGTGCATTTAACATGACCCCTTATCTTCTGTATTTTCCATATATTGGAAGAGCTAGATAAAGGATTCTCAACCTCAGCCCTGTTGATGCTTATTATCAAGTCATTAGGATGATTTTTTGTTGGGGGAAAGAGGGGCTCTCTTGTGCATTGTAGGACATTTAGCAGCGTCCCTGGCCTTTACCTACTTGATGCAACTAGCACCACCCCAACTGCAGCAATAAAAAATGTTTATGGGCTTTGCTGAGTGTCCCCTGGGGGCAAAATTGATCATGGTCAAGAACCATCAATCTAGATTAGTTTGTGTTGTTTTATTCTCAGCATTTAATGTGGACTAATTCATAGGAGATGCTAAGTTCTCTCATCATGATTGTCTTTTAGTGATGGTGAATGCCACAGATGAACAATTTTCATATTCATGATGTCATTAACGGTTGCAAAATGGTGATTTCTAGTTCTAACCTTCTTTATTGGTTTTTTTTTTTTTTTTTCTAAGCTGTAATACAACCATAAAGGAAAAATTTCCCTCGTTGAATATTCGATTAGCTTGAGATACTACTTGTATAGTAAAGGCAGGATAAATGCTTGATTCTTTCCTGCAACCAGTTTGCACAATATTGAGTCTTAGGGTGCTACAACAGTGGCTAAAGCAATCCAGTGATATTTGCTTTGTCTTCTTTTGTGTCATAATGAAACTATTGATAAAATTATATTTGATTAATTTCAATCCACTGCAGTTATTACCCTTATTCTTGATCAAATTTTCTTATTCCTAGTCTGACTCCTGAGTCCTTTAATTTTGATGTGACCCTGGTAGTCTTTGATCATCCTTGATTTCTTGTAAAAGAGATGATTTCAGTTCATTCTTTATATTTACTGCTCAGGTCTGGAATCAAGCATTTCTCCAAGGAACTCGTGTTCTTTTCTTAAAATCTATTGCTATTTAACTGTTAATAAATATATTTTATTTCCTTCAACTTGTAGAACACTGCCTATACTGCTTAGTTGGGATATTAAGGAAATGAAAAATGCTAATTTTATCAAGTCTTATTTTAGCAAAGAAATGGAGACAGGACACTTGCTATTCACCCTTGTATCCTCAGCAGCTAATAGTGTTTCTTGTGAATAGTTGGTATCTGAAAAAATGGTTGCTACATGAAAAAATAACTGGGTTCCAACTGAGTAGCCTTAGTGACATTAACATCTGTGAGATCTTCATCTTAAAAGGGAAGACATCAAATCAACATATCTCAAATAACTCCTTTTTAGTTAACCAATAGACAAACTTGGTTGCAAAGAAAGCCTCCATTTTTAAAAGGACATAGTTCTTCCTTATTAAAGCCACCAAAACCACAGTAAGCACAGCAGCTATGATTTTAAGTAAAAATAACACTATCTGTCCACATTAAAAAGGAATAAGAGTCAAAGGATATAGCATTAATTTGTACTACCTGTAGAACAAATTAGCAAATGTTGTGACCATCTGTGAAAGACACCAGGGCCACATAAGACATAGAATTATTTAATGTGTTAAATCCATTTAAAATGTTTGTATCCTGTTAGTTCTAACATAATTACTATGTTAATTCTTGTGTGTTTTGCATATTAAATAGAGCACACTCTGGGAAGCTAATGGCCGCTATGTCAGCTTTTTATTAAATCACAAAATAAACACGCACAATCCTGCTTCGAAGATAATTAGTTTACTATTTCTGCCAGAGTTTAAATATTAGGTATGCTTTGAAGATTTGACTTCTATTTGGGGTGACAGTGGGCATGTGGTAGTTTCTTATTTCCTCAGATGATCCTCAAGGCAAGAGCATTTTCAAAGAGAAATAATTTGAGAGGTTTTTTTTGCTTTTGTTTTTGTTTATTTGTTTTGTTTTGTGGTTTTTTTGCCTTATTTTTTAGCATTGCTCAGCAATAAAAAAAAAAGACATAATTTTTTGTTCTCAATTAAAAGCAAGTGTTTATTTTGTATGAAGAAACTTGCAGAATACTTGTCACAGGAACAATTTGCCAGTTGCACTGAGTAATTATTGTTCATATACTATAATATTGTTTTACATTTATCTGGTCTACTCCAGCTTTTTCCAACCTTTCACTTTTAACCTGGTTGTCTCCTTATGTCTGAGATGGGTTTCTTGTAGACATCCTATCAGTCTGTGTCTTTTGGTTGGGGTGTTCAATCCATTATCATTCAGTGTTATTACTGTAAAGGCATTTCAGAAATTTACACCACGTTCTGTATTTAACTATAATAGGCATTAGGGAGTGGGCAGAGAAATATAAAACCTACTTCATTGGTGCAAAACATTTCAATCAAGTTGGAAATACAAGATGCAATGCCCCAATCCAGATTCCACCTCTTTTAAGCAGGAGTCACAAAAAGGCAAACAGGAAGTCCTGGCCTATTTCAGTTCCAGACAGAAAATGTATGTTTGTCAGAGGAAGATGAAAAATCAAACCAAAACACCATCAGAAGCAAAATCAGGACCAAATAAGCCTGTGGGCAGCAGCAAATATGAACCTCATATTCTCCCTCTCCATTCTGCCTAATAACTGGACTGATCCATATAGGCCTGACATAGCCTCAGGCACCGCAGTCATTTAAAGTAGAAATCCCTGCTTTAGGAAATGTCGAGTAGCCCATGTTTTCTCCTTCACTTCGCACACCATCTCTGAGCAATAAACTAGACAGGTGCTCTCGTGTGTGGGAAATGTGCTATTGTGGAGCTTCTGATAGACTTACTTCAACTTCAGCTCCATTTTTTATATTCAATATTTTCTCAGCCATGGTCCTTTAACTCTGAACTCTTTGAGTCTTAGTTTCCACTTGTATAAGGTAGAGTCAACAATAAATGTGTCATATTGCTGATGTGAAAATTAAAGTGAGAAAATTTATGTAAAGAACAAAATCTTGTTCCTGGTATGTGGAACATGCTTAATGAATATTAGGTTATTCCTTAGGGAATGGCCATTTATGGGGACAGCAGGGTCTAGTTTTATTTATTTATTTTTTTAAAGATTTTTTTTAAATTTATTTATTCATTTATCCCCCCCTTGCTGCTTGTGCTTGCTGGGTCAGCTAACCACGCCGTGCGGGCAGGCTTGCCTTCACCAGGAGGCCCCGGGAACCGAACCCGGGGCCTCCCATATGGTAAACGGGAGCCCTACTGATTGAGCCACAGCCGCTTCCCTAGTTTTATTTTTATTTTTAATTCCAGGTCTTCTAACACTAATTAAAAAAAAAAAAAAAAGTTAATCATTAAGTTTTACTAATATTAAAGTATTTTATTGAATTTGATGGGCTTCTAAAGTATAAAAACTAAAATAAAAATACCATTTTTAATAATTTTCATTTCCTTAAATATTTATCATTATTTCTATAGTTAAACAATATAAAACATTTGTTTCATTCTCCATCTGCTTTATCCTTTTAAAGATATTTTACATATGTTTTTTTCATTTGGTCTTTTTTTTCTCTTTTTCTTTTTCACGTCAGACACGGGTAATGTGCCGAAGACCTCCTAACAAGGTTTGAGGGAGACACATCTCACACAAACGCATTAATACCCATCATGCTTATGAACCACAAAAGGATCCTCCTTTGGTCTTAAAAAGAAATTCGGAGTGATGAAGTTAAGTGACAATGTTGAATTTTGCCTGAACCCTGTGATCTCGAAAAAGAGCATAGGTTAAGTAATCCCCCACCCATTGCGCATAGCTTGACTAAACTTTAGCTAGGCTTCCTTCGGACTCCCTCACCTTGGTCCTTAAGAATCTAGTTAGAGCGTTCTACCTGGCCTTCACAGTAAGCTCAGGAGATCACATCCTGTAATTGACACACCCATTGCATGACCTTTCCCCTCCAGTACTTTTCCATTAGCTCATCCCAGTCCTTAACAACTCTCCTGCCCCTGCTTCAGGGGAGTTTGAGCCCCCTCTTTCTCATCCCTTCTATTTCTCTATAGCAGTAGGCTTCTGCTCTCTATTCTCTACTGCATATAACTCTGAATAAAGAACTCCTTGCTTGTTTCTAATTATCCCATGTAGAAAATTTTTCTTTGACAAAAGACAGGTACTAATACATTTAGTAATGTATATAATGAACTCCAGAGTAGTTAAAGGCATTCTTCAACGAATACAGCTACTTGATGACAAGGTCAGGACCAAATCCCAGGTTACCTTTCACCTAACTCAAGATTTGTTTCACCATCCAGATGCTGACTTTTTGAAGGATGGTCCAGTATAAAGAGTTTTATCCCTTCTGACTGCACATTTCTCCCCTCTTATTTTCCCCTTATTCCCCTTTTTGGTTGTTTTCACTTGAAAACTCTCCAAAATTCAGCAAGTGAAAAGAACGCTTTCAAATTTATGTGCATCTTTTGTACCTGCAATGACCTTAAATTTTTCAAGTTTTACTTAACATTTTTACATAAAATTATCCTGAAGCTTTTGCCTTCCTAAAAAAGGCTTATTAATTTTTGTTGACTCAGGCTCATTATCATTTCCATCAATGACTATCTTCAGCTATAATGAAGTGATGCCAAAGGCATCCTAAAGTGGATTCTGAAATGCCTTATGGAGCCTTCCCAGTGGACTGCATGCAAAATTAGCTACCTCTTTCCCAATGTTTCCAGAGTATTTAGCTCATAACCACTAACACAGCTTTCATACCATTGTTATCCAAATTTGTCTATTGAAGTTCTGTAAAGGATTTAAACAGTTGTGAGTCTAAAGGGGGAAATAGTAAATAGAAGAGTTTTTACTCCTTAGACATTTCAAAATGAGTCAGATGGTCATTACAGAGGTTACATTTATGCATGTCTCAGGAGGATCTCTTTGACTGTCATAGTAAACAGTGCCTCAAGCTCCTGAGGGCTCTAGAGACATCTAGATACTATAGGCAGGACAGACAATCTCAGGAATTCGGCACCTTGTCAGTGGGCCTTACCTTGGAATATATGTTCCCCAATGTAACAGAGTTAGACTCATTTATAATTTCCTTATACGTGGCTCTTCTGCCCCTTTTATTTGAACCTATAAATTAGTACTATACCCATTAAACATATTTTTCAGAGACTTAAATCTTTGGTCTGTTCATATGCCAGTTGAGCCCTGAATCTCAGCAAAGTTGCAGCCAACACCTACTCTCCAGTTCATGAGACTCACCCAAGACAAAAGGATGATGATGGACAATGACCATCCCAAAACAAAGGGAGTATCTACAACTGCATGCAAGGCAGTTCCATCCCTCTTCCCCATGGGATCTAAGCTCCCTCTCATTCAGAGGCAGAGTGAGCATCACCATCTCCAAATCCACAAGATTGAGGAATAAACAAACATAAGGGGAAAATGCAATCAGGGACCAAAGTAGACTTATTATTATTCTAGTAATGGAAGAACTTGTAACATTGATAAAAAGATAGTGGTTACCAGAGGTTCTGAGAGGAAGGGGAGGGAAGAATAGGTGGGACATGAGCATTTGGGGGATATTGGAATTGTTCTTCATGAAATTGCAGTGATGGATACAGACCATTATACATTTGTCAAAACCTATAAAACTGTACATTGCAAAGTGTAAACCATAACGTAAACTATAGACCATGGTTAGTAGCAATGCCTCAATATTTGTTCAACAATTGTAACAAGTGTGCTACACTAATGAATGATGTTATTAATAGGGGAAAATATGAGGGGGGGTAGGGAATATGGAGCCCCCTATATTTTTGATGTAACTATTCTGTGATCTAAAACTTCTTTAAAAATCAAGTTAAACTATAATGAGATATCATTTCACACCTATTAGAATGGCCACTATTAAAAAGTTTGTAAACTACAAGCGTTGGACAAAATGTGGAGTGATAGGAGCACTTATTCACTGTTGGTGGGAATGTACAATGGTACAACCACCGTGGAGGACTGGCAGCTCCTAAGGAAGTAGAATATAGACTTGCCATGTGACTCAGCAATACCATTATTAAGTATATACCCAGAAGAACTGAGAGCACACTGATATTCATAGCTGTGCTATTCACAATTTTCAAAAGATGGAAACAACCCAGTGTCCATCAACTGATGAATGGGTAAACAAACTGTGTTGCACACACATGATGGAATATTATGCAGCTGTAGGAAGAAATGAAGTTGTGAAGCATATGACCACAAGGATGAACCTGGAGGACATTATGTTGAGTGAAGCAAATCAAACACAAAAGGACAAATACTGTATGATTCCATTATTATGAACTAAATATATTGTGTAAAACTCATGGAATTAATAACTAGATAATAGGCCACCAGAAAATAAAATAAGGGTAGAGAATTGAAAGCTGAGGGTTAATGTGTGCAGAACTGGTAAAAAGGCAGTTTGTAATTCTTTGGAAATGAATAGAAATGGTGAAAGCATACCATAGTGTTTGTAACTAGCAGAGCTATTATATGGGTATGACAGTGATTGAAAGGGAAAGTCCAAGGACATGTATATTAGTAGAAGGAAAGCTAAAAAATATAACATGGGAATGTATAACATAGTGAAATCTCATGTGAAATACAAATATGGGTGATATTGCATATATAAGACTGTTTTTACAAAATATAAATACAAATAACCTAGAGAGATAGAAACAGAATAGCAGCTATGTACAGCAGGAGAAGCATAGAGAGATTGAGAAGTGATGAAATTTTGGTTGCTTGTCTGTTTTTTGTTTATTATGATTATTATGATCGGAACAATGAAAATGCTCTAAAAATGATTGAAGTGATGAATGCACAACTATGCGATTATACCAGATACCATTGATTGTACACTTTGGATGGATTTATGCTTTATTAATATGTATCAATAAAATTGCTTTGTTAAAAAATGTTTTGAAAATGAAGAATGAATGAATGAATGAATGAATAAATAAAATAATAGTTGTGAGTATTATGGTCAGGTCAACTTCCATCCATAACATTCAGTCTCCTGGCTGAACAATATGTTTTTATTGAACTGTTGAAAAGATTTAGAAGGTAAATTATGCAAAATCTCTGGCACAGGGCCTAGCATTTAGAAATACTCAAAATATGTTTACCGTTTACTTCTGTATCCCAAGTTAATTTTTAATGCTTTCTTAAAAAAATATTGAATAAGTAGATCAATTTTGTTTGCTGGTCATTGAAGAGTGTTGGAGAAGTAAATTTCTAAACAAATACTGCATTATTATTCTAAGCAAATGTTTCCTTGGATATATTAGCATAGCAGCAAAAATAAGATCACAAAATATGATTTTTTTCTGCACCTTTATCTAGTTGCTCTAGGGAACTTTAGTTTCCATTGTTGCTCCTCCCCATTCACTTCACTACATCCCTCTTTGTCTCCAGAGCTGTTTTCACCCATGCTTCCCTAATGAGTCATGTACAGAGTTAGAACTAGACATTAGTCGTCGCAGAAAGCCATCTCTCACACATGACACTGCCCCACTATCCTTGAACCCACTTCTTTAATTCAATTATTTTGACCTTTGGAAAAGTTGTTTCCCAACAGGCTTTTTGATATCTCATTTAAATAAACACTGGGCAAACCATCTCAACTAATAGCCCAGACAAAATAGTATCCTGAGTAAATGCATCTTAGTTTTAACCTGGGAACCTCCTCTTAATGGCTCCCACTTTATGCATAGGTAATGCCCAATATTCTTAATGCAAAATGCTCATGGAATTTGTAGAGTGACCAAATGTCTTTTACTGTTAGAGATTAAGAATGGTCCTGGGACATGGGACTTTCAGTGCTAAAACTAAGAATATGCTGGGTAAAATAAGGTGAGTTAATCATCCAGTGATAGAAGTGGCCATGAAGTTTTAATGCATAACACCATCAATTTGATGCATAATATGTTTTCCATGTAGCTTTTTTAATTCCATCCCACCCTCCCCAGAATGTAAACTCACTGAGAGCAGGGTATTTTAGTCACTATGATAAGCCATAATAGTCACATGGTAAGTGCTCAAAAAATATTTATTGAGAGAAGAAATAAAGGAAGGAGATAGGGATGGAGAATGGAAGAAAATAAAAAGGGAGGGCTGAGTATATGGTTTTTATCTGTCTCTTCCAATATCTTTGTCACAAATGATGGAAACAGGTACACAAACTCATCACAAGGATGCTTCTAGAACCCCAAGATTTTTTTCTGGACTTGGGCGATGAGTGACTTCTTGAGTTCTGAATCACTGGCAAGCAACAGCTGCTTTCAAACTACTGACACCATGATTGCAAGGGATAAAATGCTAAAAATTTCAAAAACACATACTTCGTTCTCTGAAAATGTTCATAGGCGATAAAAATCGTATTTATCTAGATCTGCTCTCTTATAAGCCTAAAAATTCAGACTGATATATAATCATTGCTAATGCCTTCTTTTCAACTGCTTACTGCTTAACTCTGTCATTTATTTTTATCCCGACTAAAATATTCAATTCTGTATTACATCTACTTCAGTCTGTTGGCCTTGGTTCCTTGACAGTGTTTTCCATTTTTCAGGCTAATTCAAAAAGGAAGTGACTCTGTGGGGTTCAATTGCAGCTGAGGTGATGGTTCACATCCAGGGGTGTAGTATCCACAGCCCTTCGACATTGGAAGCTGAGTGACTTCTCAGTCCTGTCTCTCATCAGTCAGAGCAGATGGGCCAAGCTTCAGCAGCATGAATCTTTCTAATCATTGCTTAACTACCTTGCTTTGCTAAAGGTTGTGACATCAGCATTACGTCTTTGGTCAGTTCCAAAACTTAAGAAAAACTTTACATGGCAAGTGCTCTGTAAAGCTGCCCATCAAAAGTGGCTGTCCATTACCCAAACACACTGTGGCATTTAATATATTAAATTAGAATTATTGATTAAATTCTGCCTTACTCATTGGACTATGAACTCCATAAGGGAAGAGACTCCCATATACATCATTAAATCCTTGGCATCTGACACAATGTCTACAGCATAAATAGAACCAAATCCATGTTTATTAAATAAACACCTAAACAATGCACCATAAAGTTCTGTGAAAATATTAAGCAAAGTAAGATATTATTAATTGAAAGGCATAAAAATTACTAAAAATCGTAAGTGTTTACTAAAAAGGATGAGTACATTTTTACAAGAGTAAAAGCTCTTGCTCACCATTTCATTTAAAAGCAATTTAAAAATTATTGTCAATTCAATAAATTCTTTAAAGTTTATCTGACATCATTAAGCATTAATATTCATTAACATAGCAATGAAGTTTACATAATTGCTAAATTCTTTTTCAAATTAATTTTATGTATTGAAGTCCTTTTGAAGAACTTTTAAGATCTAGATGCAAATAAAGAGGAAGAAACTTGCACTGTAGCTTTTTAGCTTTTCACTTCTGGGCAACTAACTGAATAAAGGAGTCGTGATGTGTTTTCTTGTGCCTCTCCAGTTCAATAGGATGTCATATGGGCCAGCCCCGGAGAACGTGTTGCAATACATTTTCAAAGTTAACTCTTTAAAGTTATTGCAATATAATAAAAAAATCTTTGGACAATAGACTCAGTTTGCTGCACCTTTAAGACAGGCAAGACTTTACATAAAGGTGTAGTGCTATGAGTTTATAAAAGTGATATTAATGTTAATAAACCCTGCCTTTACTTAAGTATTCTAATCTCCTGTATCTCCTTAGAATTCCAACCTGGATTTGCCATGTATTAACTGTGTGGCCTTGGCCAAACCAGCAAAACTATGCAAACCTCATTTTGCTCTTCTGTAAATGCCTATGAATAATATTTACCATGAAAGATTTCCTGAAGATAAATGAAATATAGTATAAATTTATTGCAGAGTGCAGGCATGCTCTCAAGGAATAGTCGTTTACACCTACTCCTCTTTCCCCTCCATTTGTTCCTGACATTTTATACTCCTGCATTCCCCATGAATGCTGTTTCTCACACTTTTCCCTGCCTGGAATTTGGCATTTCTCATCTGCTATTCAGAAAGACAACCCCTGGCTAGTTTTCCTGGTATTTTAACTGAGATGTGTTCCTGGTCTCTGTCTTTTGCCTCTGTCTTTCACAGCTCATTAAAAGTTCAATATACACAAGATATATAAACCCTTTCTTCTAATATGCTATTGCCTTTTCTTTGTTACATGGTTTAATCTTTACTCATTTCACAATGTACAGTTATTGGAGAGGAGGCAAGATCCACTACTGTTTTAAGCATTTATTTTTTTATATCCCTACTGGCTTGCATGGCTTTGAAAATGGCAAAAGCTTTTTGCCAATTCATAGAGCTTTGCCTTATGCTGGCCTTACAGTAAGTTTCAGTCTCGTAATTTTGAATACTGACTCTTGTGGCAGTTCTCAATGATTAAAAATAAACATGAAGTCATATACACGTACACACATACAAACACACATGGAATTTTTCTGTGCTGTCACCTTAAATATGGCCTGAGAAATGGAAGATAGTGAAATGACATTCTATTAAAACTAGCAATGGCTGATAAAAGTTACCCCCTTAGGTATATATATTCATGAAATCAGATTGGTTTATAGTCAGCAAGTCATAGTGTTCTAGAGGAACGCAGGAGCTCACCAATTATAGAAATTGAAGCCTAGAACAGGGAGGAGTTTTGAATGAGGATACACCGCCTCTTACTAATCTACCCAGGCAAGACAGTCAGAATTCCCTTCCCTGCATTTGTCTTTGTCTTCCCTTGACTATTCTCTTTTATTGAAAATGGCAAACTCATGTTTTAATTTCCCATAAATCTCCTGAAGACCCTTCTTCAGATGATCTCACACTTCTAATCTTTATAAAGGGCACATCGTATTGCTATTTTAATTAACATTAAAAATGACAACAACAAATCAGAACAAACGTTTTGCCTGAAGTAACCCAGATAGTAAAGGGTAAAGACACAGTTTCACCATCTGAAAATATTTCATGTACACCTACCGCATGCCAGGTATTATTTTCGAGATTGGAGACAAACATGCGATTAAGATGGTAAAAAATCCTGCCCCCGTGGAACTGATATTCTAGTAATCAAGTGATTAACTTGTATGCAAATCAAAAAATTTTCACAGATTGGGAGGAAACTATCACAGTGATAAGATTTGAGGATGTGAGGAAAGATTTACTTTGTCTGTTGGTCAGGGAGAGCTTTCTGAGGAAATGACATCTGAGATGACAAATAAGGGGAGAAGGAGTCAGGCTTGCAAAATTCTGGGAGATTTGAAATCCAGAGATAGGATGGGGTAGGTGCAGATGTGCCCAGCTGTACTGAATGCCTACTCTTCCAAATCTCGGTCCAGTGCTCTGTCCAAAATCACTGCTGACTCCTCTTGCCACCTCTATGTAGAGAATGCATTTGTAGATAATCTTGTATTTATGCGGATCCCATATTTGTTGCTACTTCACATGTGCCTCCAGAATGACTCATTCCATTTATAACATGCTGCCATCTGGAACTCTCTATATCCATAATGGTACAAGTTGGAGGATGGAGCGCTTTTTCATTTATCTTCCAACCTTATTGCCTGCCCAGTGCATTAACATACGGCTCAATTAGCTAGAACATGGCACTAATGAGGCCAGTTGTAAATTCAATTCTTAAATGGGCCACTTGGCTTTTTATTTTGTTCTGCCTATTTATAACTGATTGCAGTCTCATTAGTCACCTCAGGGTCAGCAACTTTGTTAGCCTTTCTGCTTCAGTGTCGTCCCCCCACCCCCACCCCCAGTTTCTACCACAGGGCCCTTCACAAATTAGAAGTTCAATTAATATGTTCCCTGTCTGTCTTTTTCATCTTATTTTATTTTTTTACATTAAGGATTTGAAGAAAGATGCTTTGTTGTGCATCAAACCTTAATATCTCTATAGACTATTTCCTTGAAAAACTTAGAGATTTTGAGGGGTTGTACTACTGAAAACCATCTTTCTATATAGTTATCTTTCCAATCTCTCCCCATCACAAGGTATATCTACAACCCAATCATGTGGGTCCTTGGCTTAATACTATTCACCTCTTTTTATGCTCAGATCCACCTATGCTTCAAGGAAAATTTGAATCCCACCTCCGCTGAGAAGCTGTTATGATCCTACAAACTTCCACCTCCATATCTTCCTTACATATTCCAAAATGCCCACATTTCAGGGGAAAAACATGAAATTTGGAAGCATTCAGAACCGGGTTCAACTTTTTTTTACCCCTTTAACTTAGACAATGTCCTTTAATTCTGTGAGCTTCTGTTTTATCATCTTAAAAAAATACATAATAACGTTCATTGTAAGGACTAAATGAAACAAAGTACATAGAGACAGAATTGTATAACATAATAGTTTTGTCACTTCTTAGCTCTGTGATTTAGGAAAATTATTAACCTGTCTGAACCTCAACATCTGTCCATAAAATGTGGCTCTTTTTGGAAATTAAATGAGGAAATGAATACAAAGGACCTGGAATTATTCTCTGCACGCATTAATTGTTTAATGAAAGTGAAAGCAGATTTATTGTTATTGTAGTTATTATCTTGTGTTAATTTGTAACATTGATATAAAAATTTTAAAAAATAAAAAATAAAATAAAATGAATCTGTTGTTGCTGCAGCTGTCACTGTTACTGATGTATGTCAATCTCAGTGCCTGATACATAGAAGGAATTCAACAAATACTCTGTTGAATATTGTAGTCAATTCTTGAATATTTATTGGGTATTGGCTATGTACTTCAACTATGCGAGATGCCCTCTGCTTAACATTGTGATACAAGGGTGAACATAAAAGATGCATTTGCTGCCTCATGGGGTTTATACTTTTGCCAATAATACATATACTAAATAGATAATTTTATCACTGTACATATATTCAATATATGGAGTTGAGTAAATTTGTGATTTTATGGGTAAATGAGATATATTGGGGAGAACTCAGATTACTGTACAGATTCTGGGTCAGAAATAGCATCCTACCACATGTAAGCACCCTCGTTTCTTGTTAAGAAGTAAGAATATCACTATGGATGCTAAACTATCAATCTTGGAAAACAGACAGTCTCTACATTTGGCTCAAAGAGCAACAAATTCAAAGAATGCAAAGCACATTTGCTGGACAAAACTCTCTCCACACACCAAAGCAAAATGGAAGAAGGAGCATTCCTGGCAGTTTTCCCCAATCTTTTATTGTCTATACAAACTGCTTTTGCAAGATGTATTTTGGACAACTGAATTATGAAGCTTAACTTTAGCATTGTTCATCAATTTATCTTTTGTGACTCAACAGGATCTGAGTGGGAGCCAAAGTCGTAATTCAGTTGTTCTAAACACATAATATCAAGGGGAAGGAAAGCATTGTGCAAATGAAACTTTGGAAAGCACAATTCTTTAGAAGTATGTTTTTTGTTTGCTTGTGTTTTTTTTTTGTTTGTTTGTTTGTTTTGTTTTGTTTTTACCTTTAGCAAGAGCGCAGAGGTGCTGTACCACTGGAGAGAGATGGATTTAAGAAAGAACACAGAAAGGATTCCTGTCTCCTATTACCAGGATTATATTTTAAATCACTTTTTAAATGATCATTCCTCTTCCTTCCCATGTTGATATATTTAATTTACTTCTGCATGTGCATATCCCACTTTCCCAGTACTGTTTGTTGAAGAGACTATCCTTTCCCCACTACATGTACTTAACCCTCTTGTCAAAAATCAATTGGCTATAGTTGTGTGAGTCTATTTCTGAACTCTCAATTCTGTCCCACTGATCAATTTGTCTATCCTTGTGTCAGTAACACACTGTCCTGATTACTGTCATTTTGGAATACAGTTTGAAATTCAGAAGTGTGAGTTCTCCAACTCTCCAACTCTGTTCTTCTTTTTAAGATTGTTTTTGCTATTCGTGCCAAAGCAAAAGATTGTATTGGCTATATTGCATAGAAATTTGAGGACTGGTTTTTTCCATTTCTGATAAAAAGGCTGCTGGAATTTTAATAGGGATTGAATTGAATTTGCATATTGCTTTAGGTAATATTGACATTAACACAACAATGCTAACTCTTCTAATCCATGGACATGAGATGTCTAGAATGTTCTTGAGAGAAATTTTGGTCATATTGCTGGCTCAAAGGGTAGGCAAAACTCTGGCATTAAAGTGGATAAGAGCCTTTCCAGGATGGAGCAACACACACTGCTCAATGATCTCCACATCATAAATATTCCCCCTCCTCTGACCCTCAGGGGCAAGAATATCCAGGTTCATATTCCTATGAGAAAGTTGTCCAGGTCCTACCTAGCCTATTCTAGATCTCAGATGAGCTCTCCAAACTTTAATAGCTCCCACCCTTTCCTTCTTCCTGTCTCTGTGCTAGGGCTGAGTGATGTCTCTGTAAAGTTTTTCAAATGTTAAATCTGTGCACCACTCACTGCAGCACCATATCAGGAAGATGCCCCTGAGTGCATTCAAATAAAAGATGGTGGACCCAAAGCCTCAGAGCCCAATCTATTGTTATACAATTTCTACAATTCAATATGACCCTCTTTTATAATTACCTCTGGGAAAAAAAACATAGTGTGCATATGTTTTCTGCTTATTAAAATAACTGAGAAAGATTTTAAACAAATTGCCAATGTATGTCAATCTGATGAAACCAGAAATAGTGAGTGTTCTTAATGTAACATGAATATATGCATTATCCTATAAAATTAAGAATATATATATACATTTTTCTTGTTTTTTAAATTTATTGAAGTATATCCACTCATACATAAATATACATAAATCATAAATCATAAGTGTATAGTAATAGTTGTGAACTTAAAAAACAAACATATATAACATCATACATGGCTTTCATACCTTACCCTACCACCAATACATTGCATTGTTGTGAAACATTTTTAACTAATGATTAAAAAGCATCCTGAAAATATTACTAATAATCAAAGTATCTTATATTTCACGTATTTTCCCTTCAACCCACCCTATTGTTATTATTATTATTTTATATCATTTCTATACATGAACATACATAAGCAATAAATATATAGTAAAAGTTGTGAACTTACAAAGCAAACATATATAACATCAAACATAGGTCCCATCCATCAACTCACCACCAACACCTTGCATTGTTGTGAGATATTTGTTACAAATTATGAAAGAATATTGTCAAAATCTTACTACTAACTATAGTCCTTATCTTACATTTGGTATATTTTCCCCTAACCCACCCTATTATTATTTTTTAAATATATTTTTATGACAGAAGTTGTAAACTCACGAAACAATCTTGCACATGTGCAGAATTCCCATACAACACCCCTCTATCTACACACCACACCATGGTGGAAAATTTTTTACAGATTATGAGATAACATCAGATTATTACCAGGTCCATAGCATACATTTGGCACACTTTTTCCCTACTCCCCCATTATGAACCCAGTACATCTTTGGAATAGAGGCAAGAATATCATACCATTACTGTTAACCACAATCCATAGGTCACTCCAGTTGTATTTTTCCCATGCCTTCTCCACATTTCTACCACCCTGCATTAGTGATGTACATCTGCTCTAGCTCACAAAGGACACTCTTGCATCTGTACCATCAATCACAATTCTTATTCACCTCTGAGTTTACCATGCTATTCAGTCTCTAGATTATTCTCTAGCTTTCTGTCAATTGGCATTTACATCATTAGACTATCCTTTTCAGCCATCTATAAACCAGATGTTACTCACTATAATGTGTTACCATCAACTCTATACATTTCCACACTTTTACAGTAAAGTTAATTAAAACTTCTACAAACATTAAACATCAGTAGCCCATCTCAGTCCTCCTCTTATCTCCTTTAAGAATCCACCATCTATGACCAGGTCTTGAAGACATTTTCCTAAATTTTCTTCTAAAAGCTTTATGGTTCTTGTTTTTATATTTAGGTTTTTGATCCATTTTGAGTTAATTTTTGCATAAGGTGTGAGGTAGGGGTTCTCTTTCCTTCTTTTGGCTATGGATATCCAGTTCTCTCAGCACCATTTGTTGAATGGACTGTTCTGCCCAAGTTGGGTGGGTTTGACAGGCTAGTCAAAAGTCACTTAAGGGTCTGTTTCTGAACCATCAGTTCTGTTCCATTTGTCTATGTGTCTGTCTTTATGCCAGTAGGATGCTGTTTTTACCACTGTAGCTAGGTAATATGATTTAAAGACCGGAAATGAGTCCTCCAACTTCACTTTTCCTTTTTAAGATGTTTCTGGCTATGCATGACTCCTTACCCTTCCAAAAATTTTTTGATAATCATGTTTTCCATTTATTTTTTTTAAATGCTGGTGGAATTTTTATTGGGATTGCTTTGAATCAATTGAGTAGAATTGACATCTTTTTTTTTTTTTTTTTTTTTTTTTTAGAATTGACATCTTAATATTTAGTCTTCTAATATGTGAGCACAGAATGTTCCTCTAATTATCTATGTCTTTATTTTTTCTTTTTAAACAATAATAACTACCATTTATTGTTCCTATGCTGGGCTCTATGCTAAGCATTTTATGTACTTTGTCATCTAGCACTCTCAACAGGCTTACCCTTATTTACAGATGTGGAGTACGTCTCACTTCTTGGAACTGGATATCAATGTCCTTCTATAGGGTAGAGAAATTTTCTACCATTATTTCTTCAAATATTCCTTCTGCCTCTTTTCCCTTCTCTTCTCCTTCTGGGGCACCCATGGCATGTATGTTTGCATGTCTCTTGCTATGGTTTAGTTCCCTGAGACCTTGCTTAATTTTTTCCATTCTTTTTTCCATCTGTTCTTTTGTATGTTTGCTTTCAGAGGCCATTTCTTCAAGCTCACCAATCCTTTCTTCTGCCTCCTCAAATCTATTATATGATTCCAGTATATTTTTAATTTCATTTATTGTGTCTTTCATTCCCATAAGATCTGCTCTTTTTTTATATATGCTTTCAAATTCTTCTTTGTGCTCATCCAAAGTCTTCTTAATATCATTAATCTTTTTAGCCATCTCATTGAATTTATTAAGGAAATTGGTTTGAACATCTATGATTAGTTGTCTCAACTCCTTTACATCATCTTGAGGCTTATCTTGTTCCTTTAACTGGGCCATATTTTCCTGTTTCTTGCTATGGATTTTAACTTTTGGTTGGTGTCTTGGCATCTGGCTTAGTAGATGTATTTTTTCTGGGTGCAGTTTCTCTCTTTAGTTTAGGGTTTTCTTGCCCTTACTCCCTTGCTGTTTGTGTAGTAAGAGACAAGGATATAGTTGGTGTCATAAGCTGTGGAGGCTCAAGCTGCCCGCATTGCCCCAGGGACTGATGAAGCTTATCCCAACTTTCTCCTTTGCCAGGGGTAAAGACAGAGACACAGCTGTGTGTAATAATCCAAGTCGTGCAGGCTTAAACTCTAGTTGCCCAGAGAGACTGATGAAGCTTCACGCCCCTTTCTCCCCTGCATAGGGTGGGGATGGAGTTACAGGTATGCGCAGCAATCTGTGCCGTACAGGTCCAAAATGACTGCAGTTGCTGCAGTAGACTTCCGACTATTCAGTCTGTGCCAGCCAAATGTGCTTGCATTTACCAGGAGAGGCTAGTGCAGGGCCTGCCATCTTCCTTCCTGCCAGAGGTGGGGCTGAAGCTTAGGCTAGGGCTGTAGGCTGATCTGGGTGAAAGCTGGTCCCTTAACCAGGCTTCCCCTCATGCTGGGAGAGGAGTCAAAATGGCAGCCACTGGCTTCTTTCCCACTTGGACAGGTTCAAACTTTAGCTATTCTTAGGTTTATACTTTATCCAGCTGAATTTACTAATCAGTAGCTGAAGTTGGTGGCAACTGTCTCTTCTTTCCCCATTTTTGGGAAGTGGAGCTTTCAATTCCAGCTGCAGAATAGCTCCTGAGGCAGCTGTGCCACCAGTAGAGGATGGGCACCAGCCTCTGGATCATGGAGTGCTCTACTTATGAATCTTCTCTGCAGATGGGCTGCCTCCTCCTTCCATTCTTTCAAGCATGTTGCAGGATGCTCTTCTGGTCTCCTGGAACCCCCATACAGGTGCTTTAGATAGCTCTGGGTGATTACTAACTGCCCTGTAGCACGAGCTGACTCTAGGAGCTCGTTACTCTGCTGCCTTCTTGCTGCTTGTAAGAATATATATTCTTGATAAGTGTGAATCTTCAATAATATTATTCCTTATTTATGCTTTGTGAGTAATGAATATATTTGAGTGAGAGACAGACAGAACAAAAAAAGGCACCCATAGTTCTATAATCATCATTATATACATTTTACTTTATTCAATCCAGTTTATTTTCATTTATTTACTTTTCTTTCTTCTTTTGTATCACCTAGTATTTTTTAGAATGCTTGTGTTTTACATTGTAGACTTTTTTTGTATCTCCCTTTTAAAATTTAGTATTATAATAACCACTTGTTCTATGGTACTATAAATTCTGAAAACATCTTTTTTATGACTAACATCCATAGAATGTTTGCAAATGTGATAGAATTCATAGAAGTTCTCATGCCCATTCCTTGGAATCACTCCATCCCAACTCTTGGTAGGAAAATATCATCTAAGCATATAATTAATTGAGCTGAAGCTATGTGAAGGCATCCAGGTTTGAAGGAGAGAAAAAGGGTATTTTAGATGCTCCATGCCTAAGAGCCCTTACTAACTCCACTAAAAGGGCCAGCAGAATGGAATGGGACTTACAGCTGATGTGCAAAGTGGGAGGACAAAGATGAACTCTAAATAGAGAGGGAGAACAATGGAGGTGGGAAAGGAACCTAGGATAGGCATCTACTGGGTACCCAGAGCAAGAAGACTAAGCTTCATCCTGTGAACTGGCTAGGGAGATGCAAAGAAGTCTGTACGATCTACTGGACTCTGGTATGTTTGCAACCATCATCCTGTTAAGTTTGTATTCATTTTGAAGATGAACTGAGCTCAAATGTCTTTCTAGCAGTTGTAAAATACAAGAGCACAGTCATGAAAGCTTTCATTTAAACAAGAGCCCTTCAATAAACATTTCTCTTTGTTTGTTGTGTATCATTTTTTTGTTTACAACTCTAAAAGTCTATAAACCTTCGAGTGTTCTTGATGACTGGGATAGGAAGGGCTGGGGAAAGAAAACAAAAAACTCTGACCTAACAGTTACAGGTTGTCATTTTTTTTTCCTGAGCTCAACTTAGAGTTTGCATCTGCTGTATTTATTTATTTGTTTATTTATTTGCATGTCTGCCTCCCCTACATGCCTGATGGCACAGTCTTCAGCACATAAATCCTGTCCTATTATTTATACATTTACAATTGTATATTTTTCCTTTTGTTTGATAAATGAGACAAGGGTTTAATGATATCATTAAAACTTTTGTCCATGTGTCAGTGGATCAACTGAACATATCTTGGCCAGACAAGTAGTATAAATATAAAGGAAACAAATAAAAAATAGCCAGTTTAAATAAAATAGGTTGGTCTTTGACTTTAAATCCCTGATGTGTGGAAATATCATTTGAAACACACAGTGCTTAGGAAATCTAGGGAAATGAGTAAGTACTCATCAGTTGGTCAAAAGCTTTCTCTGCAACCAGTGTAAAAGCAATTAACAGGTTGGGGGCAGGGACAGAGATGGAGATTGTTCTTTGAAGGAAAGAGCTGATCTGAGGGGAGAGTCCCTTGGAAATTAATTAGAGCTTGGTTGGAAGTCAAAAGTAAAGAACCTAAATGATCCTGTGCTCTTCCACCCACACCACTCAAATGATGTTGGAATGCATTTGCAAAGCCTTCCCTGATACCCCCATCCTGACTTAATCACTCTTTCCACCGGGTGCAAATGACAATTTGCTTCAAACACCAGTTAGAGTGCATATTGTATTCCTTTGTTTTAAACTTGGTTGTATGCTTGTCTAACTCCTCTACTGAATTAAAAACTTTTCCAGGCTAGAATGCTTATCTGTAAGTATATCTCTGGTTTCAAGTATAGTATTTGAAGTGTTTGTATTTAATTGATACGAACCGTTTAAAATTAAAATGGTATTTTTTCAAACATAATAGGTCATTCGTATTTGAGAAAAAAGTAAAATGTTTAAGCTTATTTAATAATACTGCTGATATGACCTGCTTTTTGAGAAAAGGGAAGGCATATGTGTCTACATTTTTCTGTGAGAAAAGAGTGGCAGAAAGCAGCAGACGGGCAAAGAGACAGAAACACATAACTAGCTCAATATGTCTTTAAGGATTTTTTATACTAGCCTGTAATTTTATATTAAAATAGCATTATTGAGTAATTTCCCAGATACATTAACTCTTTAGAATTTATTAAAAAACAAGCATGGTTTATGTTTTTAAACCATGATTGATTCAGGACAAATATAAGAATAAATAATAAGATACATAGTATAAAAAATTGACTGTTCAAAACAGAATATACTAAAATGTTTCCCCAAAATCCAGGTGCCACACACAAATTTAGATATTAAAAATATTTGTAATATTAGGTTACATTTGGTTCATTTGAAGGACAGCAAAAATGTTTCCACTGCTAAAACAAATAATAAGTTCCTTCTTTAATGATTAGTGTGTGAATGATAATGTTATCAGTTGGGCACATTAATTGGGATAACTATCACTCATCTATGGAGCTTAAAAGGGTTAATATGATTCCTTTCAAAACACTAAAATGTGACAATAATAACAATGATATTGATAACTAACATCTGACACCATATTATAACTTATAAAATACTCCCACATATTTATCTCAGTAATAATACATAACATCTATTAAGTACTTACTGTCTGCCAGACATCTCTTAATTTTGGTGGATTATCTCATTTAATTTTACAGGATCCCAATTTAACTGATGGGAAAAATGTCTCAGGGTGTTAATTTGCCAATAGTTGCACAGTGGTGGTTATATGAACAAGGGCAGTCTAATTCTACAACCTGTACTTATCAATATCACAGTATGGAGCCTCCTTTAAACCATATTATGAGTAGAATTTAGCAAGGAAATATTCCTTGAACACATACTCTCTGCTGAACATTGAGCCATTTTTCTTTAACATGGTATTTTAAATTCAGAAAACCTATGAAAGATGGGTAATGCTGCCTTTATTTTGTAAATGTTCATACTAGGACACAGATAAAGGATTACATAGCTAAAAACTGACCTTGTTGGTACTCAAATTCCCATCTTCTAACTTTGAAGTGTTTTGACTGTGGCTAAGAGTTGAACACAAATGGGAGTGAAAAGTAGAAAAAGAAGAATGAAGAGTCCAGGACAGAGAAGACTATTCTCAGAGTACAAGCTTTAGGGAACTTGGGTATTATGGGAAATTTGAATTCATCATCTCCATAGACAAGTTTTGAGAACTGCACCCTAAATTTGCTAGACAGTAAAAGGCACTTTTTTAGTGGACAAAGAATCATCATGTAGTGAAATTAAACTCATCTACTAAATGACACAGCTATTAAATGCTAAGAGAAAAATTTTGGTCAATGATGCAAAGTCTCTTAGATTTGCTGTAGGATATGTCTATTTAAGAGACATTGATGAATCTTTACACAGTAAGTCATAAAGATTTTAGAGACAAGCAAGATCCCTTCCAACGCATGGCAATCATCAAGATTCAATCTTGTTTCCATTCTGTTTCAGTTCTTTCCTATTGCCATACTCACTTTACTCTAAGGGCTTCAACCCTACATCTTTTGGTATGATCTAGATTACTGGGATATTTTTATTCTTTTTTTTTTTTTTTTTATGTAAGTGAACTCTAAGAATTTGGGTAGTATATTCTCTCTGACTTATTTATTCCTGGTTACCTTGGTTCATGCAAAGCATCGTGGCATTCACCAAATATTTCAAGCTCTCAAAAGTCTAGGCAAATGGGGGATTGAGTTTTCCCATTCCCTTTGAAGTTCAGAGTGGGCATGTGATTTGTTTTGGTCAAAGAAATGAGAGATGAAGTGATGTGTCACTTCTAGATGAATTTACTAAGAGAGAGGTCACAATGCATCGTGTTGCTTTTGCACCACTGTGGTAATTGTAGAAGCACATTTTTAGATAAAATGTCTTTCAGTCTATAGCTCTGAGTGGCCACAATAAATAAACCCCCGATTTTCATCCATATTAAACGTGGAAAATTCCTGAGAAATGCATTTTTTATTTTGTAAATAATTGTAATTTGAGTGTTGTTTGTTACTCAGGCTTACCTTAACCTATACTGACAGAGACAGGTAGACTGACTCACCCTAATCTTGGCCTTTAAAACAAATTTTTAAAAATCCTGTTCTCTTTGTGGGCTTGCCCAACCCAACTTTTAATGAGTATATGTTCAGGATTATGAACATATGTAAATATTAATTACCATAAATTATAAAACCATTTGAATTAAAAATTTAATTTTTTCAAATTAGTGTCTGGACAGCATGCCCAGACTCATTTTTACCTTTATAAAAGTCATACTCTTCAAACACCCATTTTTTATACTCCTGCTTCTTTGGCAAAGGAGAGGATGCAACACAAAATCCTTATTATAACACTATCTATGCAGAAATGCATTTTCTTCATAGTGGATGCACTTATCAGTTTGTGCAGCATCAAAATCAACCTTTTTAGACCCACTTATCATTCATTGCAACTTTTCACTTTCCAAAACTAAAAACACAGATCTTTACAATGTATCTTTGATATCAACTAGCACTTAAAAAACATGCTAGTATGTTCATTGTAAATGAATCAGTGAATTGCTTATTTAAATTTCCATTGAAGCTGAACATTTTAAAGGCAAAGACAGGAGGGAAAAACAGAGAGATGAATGTTGTGCTTTGCTTCACACAGAGCATTTGGAAATCTGCCTGACCTCTTATTTTTAATTTTTATTTATTTAAATTAACAGCAGCAGCATTCAATGCCATCTGGCCCCCAGGCACAGTGAGCTAATTAAAAAAAAAAAAAAAAAAAAAAGAACTTCACAATATCATTTAAACCATTTTAAATGATTCAGCCGATGCAAGTGTTGAGAGAGCATCACTTGGGCTGGTAAACCAGAAGAACTAGGCCCCAGGGGTTCGTAAATCTGGATTTAGCCAGAGCTATGTGTTATTTGGGACTTCCCCGGGGGTAATTGCACTTTTCCAAAGAAGAATTTGGGATGGAATGTAAGCTGGTTCTAACGCTAAATTCGTCTATTTGGAAGACTTTCTAGTCTTTTGTCTCCTCAGCTGAGATAAATTGTTAACAATTTCAGTTCTTGGTCTGAGTCTCTACATATTAATCCCACTTGAAATTATATTCCACTTTGGAAATACATCCTATATTCTATATTCCTATGTTCATTTTCCATTCTCTGATAAGTCACTGAAAGTTTTTCATTTAGTTTGAAACCTCTTGAAGTACATATGAAAGGTGATGCTAAAAGAACAATTTTAATAAATCACCTAGTTCTTCTTTCAGTCCACATGTATTTTTGGCAGCATAGGAGTATTGCTTTCTTCCATGTATGCATAACAGAATTCGGATTTTTGTTCAGGGTCAGTTAAAAGGTGCTTAAAACCCAAAGCGTATTTAGGCTTTGAATCTTTCTCTAAACTCTTATTATGTGTTCTTCAGAATTTAAAGTGGTTGCACTAAAATCTTCTTTCTCTTCTGTGGCTGACATGCTGTACTGATAAAGTTCAACATAAATTACTTTCAGTTGTTTCATTTTTATGGCAATCTAATCTAGCAGTATTTCAATCAGCTCATTTTTAAGACATATCCTAAGAGAGGAATAATTAAGGATCCATGAAAATCCATGAAATCCAGTCATATACACCAACATATAAACACAACAGGTGACTAAGATACATTTATCCACAAAGAAAATTTCTCACTGTAACCATTTGAGACTGATATTATTTCTATTTGGACAGATGAAGAAACTAAGGCTCAGAAATGACACAAAAATACTAACAAGTAGAATTGGGTTATTACCTTAGGTTTGTGTTGTGCCAAAGCATACATCTTATTTTTAAAGGAAACATATTCCAATAATATTAATTTATTTTGGATGGAAATGCACAAATTCTTATATGTTGCAGATTGTACTGGGAAGCTTTTTGAGAAGAAAGCAACCAAAGACAGGAGATCTCATTCTTTCAGAATTTGAAAATATAAATAAAGAACACATAGAAAGTGATTTTTGTATCCTTCAAGGATGAGTATTCTCATACATAAAACTAATTATATACCACTTTTTTAAGTATCCTTGGTGTCTCCCTATGTCTATGGAATAAAACCTTCATTAGTTAATATGACATTAATTGAAACCCTGCTTATGTGTCCAACTTCACCTCCACAATGTTAATCATATGTCCTATGTTCCAACTATACTTGTATTTTCCCAAATATGACCCCCCCACACACACCCCAGTTCCTCTAAAATTGTGCTCAGTTCTGATTTTACTACCCAGGATTTCCTTACTGCTTTTTAATGGTAAGCATTTACTTATTTATCAAGAATCATTTGAAATTTTAGCTTCTTCATGAATTCTGCTCTCTTTCATTCCCACAGAACCACATCTATCCTTCTGTACTGTAGCTTGGTAGCACTGATATTCACATACTTTCATCCTGGGTAGATTGAAGTTGACAGCATCAGGTTCATGTTCAGGATATGTAGTAGAATAAAAACTATTAAATTTTGTTTCATATGTAAAAACTGAAGAACAGGAAAGAAAGGGTGGAGGAAAGAAAGTTTTTTAAAAAGTTAAAAATATTAGAAGAGACCATTGAAAGCTACCTGTGGGAGTGCTATAGGAAGCTCCACAATAAATCTTATGAAAACTCAAAGCAAATAAATTCTATCAGAAGATTAGCTAACTAAGTTTTTTGAGGAAAGTTGCTTTTGAACAGGTCATTTATTGAATGGTAAGTCACTGATCAGTAAAAAAGACACAAATCACTTTAGTTGTTACGTTCAGAGATAGAGGGATCCATTGTATTTTCCAATAGAAAGTCTCTTTCAATTCCAGCAAACACACTTTAGTTATTGCTAATAGAGAGAAAAGCACAATTGTCCACTTGGCACTTTAGCCTACTTGATCGTCTCCTGCACACACACACATACACACAAACACACGTCACAGTGCTCTTTTAAAATAGATTGTGGTACTTATAAACACAAGATGATCAATATTCTGCAAGCTGTAACAAAACTTTGATTTTATTTCTTAGATTTCCTAGTTGTTTCCTTTCCTCTCTCTTTTTATTTATTTATTTAGTGACGGTAATAACTAACATTCATTTAGTATCACTTCTGCTTCAGTAAATTCCCTTAGCTTTTCTCTGGGGGGGAACAGAATAATACAACTAAAACTCGAAGAAAGGATGTAATAAGCTCTAGAACAATATAAGCTTTGCACCAAGATAGGATTAGTTTCTTCTAAGAGTTTTAAGGTTTAGTACAAGAGAGATGAGAGTGGGCCCTGGGGGAGCTGCTTAGTGCAGGCTGTCTGAGGATTGTCACTAGAAAAAAAGGAAAATAGCAAAAACAAAAAGGTGGTGGGTGGCAGGATGAAGAAGCAAGCACAATGTCTGACATGTCAGCCTGAAGAAGGAGCAAGTGCGGGTGTCTGAGTGAGGAGAAGGGATCAGGCAATTGAAATCCTACTAAATCCTCAGGGCCACCATTTAGAAAGATGCAGCATTGTATTTTTTATTTCTTACTTTTTAAAATGAAGGCCCAGCCCTGAATCCAGACAGATTTGGGTATAAATCCTGGCATTTCCAAGCCCTAAACATGTTCTCTGACACTGTATCTGTTTCCAGCCTCATCTTACACCAATTTCGGGTAATTAAGTACACTCTAAACTCATGGGCATTTTTTCTTATCCATCAAGTCCTACCTCAGGGCTGTCCAACAAAACCATACTACAAGCCACACATGTGAGCCCCATGTGTGAGTTTAAGTTTTCGAGTAGCCAGATTGAAAAAGTAAAAGAAAGAGGTGAAACGGATCTAATAGTGTTTTACTTAACTCAATATATCCAAAGCATTCACATTTAAATATGTAATCAAAATAAAAGTTGAGGTATTACAACACTAAGAGACACTCAGTGCCTAACGAACAGCCATTCCTTAGTGCCTTCAATCTTTCATTTCCTCATCTGTAAAATGTGTACAAAAATGAAAAAAAACAAGCTCATGAAGCTGTAAAGATTTAAAATGTGTGTGTGTGTGTGTTGATGATAACATAGCATTATGAATGTAATTAACAGCACTGAAATCTATATCTGAATGTGATTAAGGGGGAAGTGTTAGAGTATAAATATGATAACAGAATAAATATTTTTAAAAAACAACAGCCATGAACCTGCATTAGACAAACAGTGAACCCTAAGTTAAACCATCGACGATGGTTAATAGTACAATTATAAAAATGTGCTATCATCAGTTGTAACAAATGTTCCACACCAACGCATGGTTTTAATAATAAGGTGGTATATAGGAACACTATATTTTATGCATGATTGTTCTAGAAATGCACAACATTTCTGATGAAAAAAAATGATACAAAGGTTCATTTGTCATTACATTTTCTTAATAAATACATTTTCTTTAATAAAAATTATATAAATAATATATTTGCATATGTGACTCTGTGAGCACACTTATGACTGGCACATCATAAGTTCTATATAGTGTCTGTCTCTTGGTTATAAATTTTAAAAAGGCAATACTGCAAAGGGTGTCTGGCATATGATTATTATTAGTTGTTTTTTTTTCTGTGCTCAGTCTATCAATTCATGTATATGTTATCAAATTTTCTTTATTAATTAAATCTCTTAATATTTCTGCATGATCCCTGTCTTGTTCTTAAAATATTCTTAAGAAGTCCAGGAAAAAAGAGTACCCCTCATTTAACAATCGTTGGCACACCTAATTACTAGAGAAATTGCAGAAAGAGGGCTTTGATTAAACTCATACAAGACTGCTGGGTGGGCTAAGAAGTAGGAACACTTAATCCTACCTTTTGCATTGATGTACTATGTGACTTATTAACTCCTTAAGTTTCTGTAATTTTATTTATCAAATGAGTGGTATGACTGGTGGTTCTTCGTTGCCCATATATGGTCAATCAAGAAAATTTGTCTTCATAACAAACCCTTGCTTCAACTCTCCGCAGACTCAGACAGTACAGATCAGTTCATTTTACTACCCATCCTTGCATCATCTTCACTCCTCCCTTCTGAAACAGAGATGTGCAAAGTCAAGTCTCCTGCACACTATGTTGTACTGGGAGATATTAGACTACACCATCTGAGGCCCCTTTGGCTTGCAGGTGCTGATATCATAATGGGTAGCCAGTCCTTGTAACAGAAAAATAGAAATCCGATAAGATAAAACGATTTTACAGAATATCCAGTGCCCCAGTAAAGGATTTAAAGATCTTTCTTGAAAGCAGATGATAATCCTCAAGGGGGCACTATACACAACTCGGTATACTATTCAGTGACTTCAGTACTTTTTTATTTTGAACAGAAATCTGATGTGTTTCCTGACTTCAACAATAAAAATGCCGGCTGCATGGTGGAGTTAGCCTGATGTTCCTTACTGAAGATCAACGTGGCCAGAACGGACAAAGTGATGCAGAGATCTTAGGGGTTTCAGGCAAGTGCCGAAGGTCCCCTTACCTGCACCTGAAATTGTCACCATGAGAGAGGCTAATGGTTTAATTATAAAAGTCAAGATAAAATGGGGTTTCAGAATAAGGGCAGCAAAGAACTGGAGCACTGTGGTGGATGAGAAAGGAAGGTGAATGGGGAAGAATGGTTATTGTCCACATTTGGTACTTAATATCTGATGCCTCTGCATTTGATAAGAGTCAAAAAAACTTTAAAACACTGTAGAAGAAATGGCCAAAAAGAAGGACCAAGCATTTCTCTTCTGAATCTTCCTTATTATGATGGAGTAATCAGGCATCCTGCAAAGACAATGGTTGGGATTCAGTCTGATGTGATTTTACTTAAATCTAGAAACCACTATTTAATAGTTGTATAACCTTTTTCTATGTAATCTTGATAAAGCTTCTGTATCCTCACCTGTAAGTTTGAAAATGCCATGATACATACCTGTGGTTTCTTTCTTTTAGTTTGCTTTGGGTTTGCTTGTTTTCTTTAGATTGCTAAATGGCACAGAATAGATACGGACAATGGTATGTTTCTTCTCTGACCCCTTCTTTCTTTCATCTGAATGACATTGTGCTTGTACAATTCTGCATTTAGCTTAATCAAGACTTTTGCAGATTTCATACTTCATACTTAGGAATATAAAGCAACCCAAAGAAGAAAACATGGCAATATTGCAATGGTGTGTGTATTGTGAAAGTCGAAGGTGTTGATTTAAAAAGTAAATTTTTAAAAACTATTTCTGGTTCAATTTTCTAGATTTTCAGGTGCTTTTATGATCTAAAAGTTTGGTCTGTACAAACAAAAGACTATTTGGAAATAGAAGAATAAACATCTTCATTCGGAAAAAGTAAATTTACAATACTATTAAGTATACTATAACTAAGTACTTGAATCACTTTTATGTATATTATCTCAATACACATGGAAAACAGCCAAGTGGGGTAGATGTTACTGATTCTATTTCTCAGGTAGAACTAATGATCTTCACCTTAAGTTGAAAGAAAATGTATTTTGCTGATCTGGAATATGAATATTACCTCTTTCTTTAAATCTCATCTCTTCCCATAATATCACTGCTGCCAAATTAATCAATAAGTTTTGGCAGCAAAAATATCACATTTTAATTTCCCTGAAGTTACAAGACCACAGTTGCTGGGGATGGAGGATGTGGTTGACATTAAAATACCTGAAAAAAAGAAGTAAACACTCTTCCTAGGGAATGCTTTTCCTATATTTGAAAGCCCATGAATCTTAACAAAGGAAGTACAATGGAGACAGGAAAAAAGAAAGCAATTATTACTTGGGAGATATTATTTAAGATTTACTTGTGTATCGTTTAGGTCTACTGATAGTGGTACTAAAAGCAGTAAACCAAGCATAATTTGAATATTCAGGACATGGTAGAGAAATACCTGACTCAAGAAAAGTTTTTTCCAAGTTGTTGAGCTTTTAACAATTAAAATTGAACATTACATAATCTGAATATTCAGGACATGTTACAGAAATACCTGACTTAAGAAAAGTTTTTTCCAAGATGTTGGCTTTTAACAATTAAAATTGAGCATTGCTGGTATAACTGCTAAATTAAACAAATCACAATATGATGTATATTGAGTAAATCTTTGCCACCTATAAGAAAAATAACCTTTCACTCAGTTTTAGACAGTTCTGGGATTTGCTGAGCATAATCATTGCTATTCTGCAGTATACTGAGAAAAAAATGAGTGTGGAGAGGAAATCATGTGTTTCAACACCAGCTGGTTACCTTCCTCTGGCAAGTTATTTGTGATCTCTGACCTTGCATTTACCTGGGATCTTAATTTCTGACCTGCCTACATCACAAAACAGATGTGAATTATCATGGAAATAAAATTCCCCACATTGTATAAAGCATAATAAGATTATAAGAAGTTGTTATGCTCAACACAAATTAAAAAGATTCAGTTGTTTCAATCCACCTAGCTCATTATTTCTTGAAGCTTGTTATTCATTCATTTAGCATATATGTATTCACACCTATTCGATTCTAGAAGTTATAGTAGGCACTAAAAATTCATTTTAATGGGAGAATGGTTCAGTAAGTTGATGTGAGTATAGTTAGTGCTGGGAGGGTACTATGGAGCATTTATCAGGAGATCTTATTGGTTCAAGGTGAAAGAAGAAAAGGATGGAGAGGTGGTTAAGAGACTCTTGAGACAAGTGGAGAAGTTTTAAAATAGTTGTGAATAATGGATTCTTGGCTCCTTTAGAGTCAGTTAGTGAAATTTCAGTAAATTGGGTTTAATGCATGGTATAGACTGTCTGGCTCTATAAAGATTTTGAGGATGTCAGTTTAATAATTTAAATACAAGGTGGTGATGAGAAGGCAAATGAACTGAAGTTGTGCTATGTACCAAGGACTGTGTCTGTTTCTTTGAACTTATTCATTTTTCTGATTTATCACCCCCAGCAAGTCTATACTATAGGCATTATTAACCTAGGGTTATTAACCTAAGGTTACACATGGCCCAGTGGAGGCTCAGGAGAGTTAAATGACTTGCCAAAGATCACAAGGTTGCAAGTGATCAGAGCTGGGAATACAGCCCAGATAGACCCTTCTCTAAAGTCCATGCTGTTTTCTCTCACTATGCATCTCTCTACAAGAAGCACACTTTACATTATCCTACAAAGAAGAAAAATCATGACACACACAGGTGCAAATGACAAGAACACCTATCTTCCAAAATATCCCTTAGTGGACGGGTCTAATCTCTTCAAGCATTCATGCAAATATGTGGTTGATGCCTCCTCTTCTGTTCCATGAAACATGAGAAAGGTGACCTTGGCGTGGAAGATTTTGAATATAGTCACTTCCTGTGATTTGCCTCTACACTGAAAGCCCCTTGAAATGGCCCTGGTAGAGCACTGGATTTTGAGCATGACCACATTTTGATAAACCTGCCAGGATACATTAGCTGGAAAACACTTTCTCTGTGTTGACCTATTGACTTCATTAGTGGCTTGGCTCAACACTATCCATCTGGAAGCTGGAGCATGTCTGCCAAACACAATGGTCAGATTTCTGGCAGGGCTGAAATTGAGCTGTCCTTCCTAATGGTGCCTTGTTAACAAGTTCATTTACCTCCTAGAACCATTACTTGAAAGGTACAGTAATGTCATGCTTAGTAGGGTAGAAAATACATAGGCTTTGAGCTGAACAGACTAGAGCTTGAAAAGCTTTGATTAGTAAACAGTTTGGACAATTATGGTTCCACCCTGAGGATCAGGTTTTCATATCTATAAATTGGAGACAATGATTCCTCTCTTATAGGATTGCTTTAAGGAATAGAAAAAATGCCCTATAGTAAAAGCAGAAGCCACTTATTAAGCATTGATTGTTGCTAGATATTATGTCAAGTGCTTTACAGAGATTATCTTATTTCATTATGAAGATAAGACTTTGCTTAGGCACTATTAATAATAATAATCATAAATATTATTATTATAAGCACCTTAAATATTACTATTTAAGAATGAAAAAGCAGAAGTGAAAGAGAAAATTCTTTGCCCTGCAAGGATAATCTAGATGGATTAATAGACTGATACTAGAATTTCTATGATTCACCACTAGCTAAGACTGATTCCTGATGCCATCATTGTACTTGTTTTCTCCAGATTTGGGGAAAGGGCTAGAAATCATGCACCGAAATTTCAAAAGAGAGGGGTAAAGTCTTCAAGAGTCTGGGCTAGTTTACATCAGTCAGTGCTCAATTCATTGCAAACAAGACAGAGAAATATATTAACTGATCTGCTGAGGTCCTTATCTGCCCTCAATTATGTTGTGCTTCCTTTAGGAAACATTGGCAGAATCACTTGAGCTCAAAGTAATTTAACATTCACTGGGCTAAATGTTTTGCAGAAGAGGACTCTACTGATGTTCATTATTCTTAAAGTGTGTCGCTTTGGTGGCAGATGAATTAAATATGGGAAGCTGTGCTAAAGCAAAAAATTGGCTGAAACCATGCTTTTCAATGGGAAGTACAGACGTATTTGGGTGTGTATGTTGTGTGGTGCTCTCAGTTGGTCTAAGATATTCCACTTGCTAAGACAGGTCCTCTTTAAGATGCACTATAATAAAGAATCTTCTTTGGAAAAATTGAGTCAAAACATGACCAAAATGAATGAACTGTCACGGTTCAGGAAACATATTTCCAAACACATCAAAAGACGCAAGTGCCAAAGGTATTTGGTGACCAAAGTTGTTCTCTGCAAACTTAGCACAAAGAGAGCTCAAATCTAAACTACTCTGATAATACAGTGAAAGCTTGAATTGCCATGTTTAATTTTGAGTAAATATTTTCAGTAAAGGCCAAGTATATTCCCCTTTTATGAAAGAAGTATCAATGTGAAGACTCCAGCTGTGATTGGTAATTGAGTACTACCCTATTGAAAATGCACTCACTCTGCCACTTATTTGATATGTATCCATGAGTAAACTGCTTAATCTCAAGATTCTGGCAGTTAGGTGTTTATTTGTTACTGAGGGGTTTGGACCACATGATTGATAGAGGAACATTCTAAAAGCAAAAGGATTTTGAGGATTTCAGACTCAAATCTCAGCTACATTGCTTACTATCTGTATCCTCAACCATAAATAAGAAAATACTTTTGTAATTAGAATGATGTGGAGATGAATTTACAAAGCACATGCCATGGCTTGACAAAACACAAGTAATCAATAAATGTCACTTCTCTTTCCTTTAAAATCTCACCTCCCACAACTTCACAATTTTATAATTCTAAACCTGGAAGGGCAGAAATCTCAGTTCTCATGGAAAAGTCACGTAAATTTCTTTGGCCTCATTTTCAATATAAATACAATAAGGAAATTAGATTGAGATTGTGAAAGAGGTTTTAATCCTTCTAATGCAAAGTCTTCTGGAATATTCTGTCAAAAATATTTCCAAGGCTATGTGGAGGCCCCATAGAAAAACAGTGTTGTTAATTAAACTTGCTAAGATACAGGTAAGCCTCCTATATTCCATCCTGGAATAGGTGATTTCTAATATGCTCTTTAGACTCAAAGTCCAGGATTAAGGAATTTGTTGAAGTTTGCAACTGGAAGTCAAGTTTAAAGGAAAAATGGCATGTTCCTTTTCTCATAGTAGAGTGACAAGGTGATATAAACAGAGTGACAAGGTTAGTAGCAATGCTTCAATATTGGTTCATCAATTGTAACAAAGGCACCACACTAATGTAGTATGTTAATAATAGGGGAAGCTATGTGTGTGTTAGGGGCTATATGGGAACTCCCTATAGGTTCAGCATAATTTTTCTCTAAATCTAAAAATAAAGCTTATTATTATTAAAAAACAAAACACATATGATGTGCTGGGGCTTGTGTTAGGGTTACTGAGAGATAGAAATTTGAGAAAGAATACCCTTCCTTCAAAGAACAAGCTGCTATCTACTTAAGCATTAAACAGTGGACCAATAGACTTTTCCAGGATACCCAGCACTAAAGGGTCAATAATGTTATGATCAGCCTCATACTCACAGAATAGACATTTACAAACACTAGAATGAATATTTCTACTAATTAGACAATTAATGATGATATTTGGGTTGATGAACCTTTTTCATGTGCCTGGAACTGGTATAAATTCAGTAATTCATTTAACATGACTAACATCAATTTAATCATGAATTAGGCAATAGTGTGATTTCCATTTAATCAGTTTTTAAACTGAAGCCTAGAATGTCAATGAATGTGCCCAAGGTCACACAGTATATATTGGACTGTTGACCAGAAGCAAGATCTGCTTGCCAACAAATTGGTTGCTTTTACACATGATGTAAAATTTCCTCTTATAAAAATGGAATGGATGTATCTGTCATGGTTAGGGTTAAATCTGTATCACAGCTGCCCAGTCAAAGGCTAACAGACCAGGTGTCCATCTGAAAATTTTTGAGGCTTATAAAAAAACAAAACAAAACAAAACAAATCTCTGATAGGAGATACATTTAAAATGGGAAGAAGCCCAGAGAGACCCAAGCAAATCTCTTAAATTTCACCATTGGGAAAAACCAGGCCCAGAATGAGAGTAAAATTTCCGAAAGTGACCAAAAGCCAGTCAGTGGCCATCTACAAGGATGTCGGCTGTTTACCTGAACTCCTCCAATTTTACCACACTCCATCATTGTGTGGATGCTTTCATTTATAAAACAGGTTAGAGGTGAATGTGTTGAGAATTTCTAGTCCTGTAAATGCTGACACTTATCTAGACTCCATTTTCAGGGTTGTGTATATTGGAATAGAAAAGATGCTCAAAGGCAATACAAAGAGCAGGAGTACATAGGTCAAAATGGTTTGCATTTTGCCTTGAAAGATGTCTGTGAAAAAAACTAAGCAAAATAAAAAAATACAAATATAAAACTTAAAACAAAAACAAAAAAAACACTAAAATGTGCAACCAGAAAGGTGAAAGTAAATTTAAATAACAGGCTGAAAGGGAAAAGCTAAGATTGAAGGGCAGTTAGCTATTAATATCTATGACTATTGGTGATGAGAACTTAATTGGGGACAGTACTACTAGAGTAAGTAAGACTGGACAGTTCAGAGAATCAACAGAGATAACTGAGACAGGGGCAATGTCACTAAAAGAGAGGAAGCACATTTAAGATATTGTCCACCCTCTGGATAAGTAATTGACCTGAAGACTCAGCATTATAAGTGTAATAAATACATTTTGAACCTCTAACTTTCCCTCTGTACTTTACATGGTACAAAGGGACTCAAATAGACTCAGATGTAGAGAACTTGACTAAGAGACTATTTCTAGACTTACAGTCCTGGATCATCTCAGATGTAAAGGAAATGCTCAGTTATTACAATTATGACAAGATGATCAAGATGGTTTCCTTAAGACTGAGTCTCCAGAGTTTTAAACTAGTGGTCTTTTATCAGCCCAGGAATGAGACTTAACTGAGTCTGTAGATGGGACCATGAGAGCCCAGCCAGAAGGAGAGTGACAAGGCAGGCATAAGTGATCAGGAGATGTGGAAAACACAGTAGTACATCTATTGCATTATTGAAAAATAACCAACCACTGTTGTTTCCATCAAACTGCACTTAATGCAATATTTCTGAATTCTAAAGGTTTAATTAGAATGTATTTTTGTAATAGTGTACGAAATGAACTTTATGTTCACCTAAAGATCTCAAATAATAAGTAATCATCCAAGATATTGAATTTTCCATGATAAAATCAAAATGGCTATTTCAGTAATAATATGGACCTTAGATCTGGATTAAACTAGAGAGAGAGAATTTTAGTCTATCTCATCTTGTCACTGTGAAGCATCAAAATAATATAGAAGGTAGAAGCCTTGTTTAAGGTGACACAAATACTTGGAGGGGAAAGAATCTGGGGAAGGAATCCTGTTCTTCTGGTTTTCTAAATAAACTTTTCCATAAGACACCATTAACTCTGCTAAGATCATCATATTTTCTCATCTCCCAAATTCAAAATGAACCATCTTCATTTTCCGTTTCCCTCTTTCTCTATAGCTTATCACTCAATGTCTCCCCAGGAAATATTTTATTCCCTCTTGTCTTTACAATAATAATTATATCAAGATAGGCCTAGCTAATACCCCTTCCCCTAATCTAATCAATAAAAGCACTTCTAACACTAGGGTAGGGGATCTTCAATGAAAAATCAGAGAATTCCAAAGAATATGGGAAAAATCAATTTTATGCAGGAAAATAATAATATTTGGAACTATAACTTACTTGAAAAATCAACACCCCACAAACAACTCTAATCACATAATTTGCCTTCTCTACAACTTTAAACATTTAATTGCCAAAGAAATCATCATACTTTATATCATTCTGCTATTCAAGTGCTCCCTAAAATTGAGCCATTTTACATATTTTCTCCTATGCACTATGCAATATGACTTGATTGAATCATATTCCACTTTGTTACCAAAATGTCCATCTCCATATTGAATATTACAAGCAATCAACACATGCAATAAAATAAATGGAAAAATTGAGCTGATGATTCTGCCACATTTTACATCCCATTGTAAACAAGTAAACATTTTAGTTTCCTTGATAGTCTTTCAGAGTTTGCCTATGGATGGATTACCTCTGTGTGAATAATTAGTTTTCTATTTGTAAAACCAAGAGAGCCAAGGTCTTGATCACTGGCTGAGCCATTAATGTAAAGATTCTCACTCATCAGTCATAGTCTGAGGCTGTCTCTCATATTCTCTGTGTCAACTTGTTCTCAGTAGGTACATGGGGTGAGGGGTCTTATGACTATTTGACATGGTTGTGGCACTTTGATTCCTGGCTGTAAGAAGACAGTTTGTTTCCAATTTTGATACTCAGTAGGTATGTGATGTTTGAAATGTGACTTCTTTAGAGGAAATACTCCACAACTTAAAAATGAAAGCTTGGACACTATAGCCTCTTCTTATTATAAAAATACCCCTTTTAAAATAATATCTAATCTCAGAAACTTTTCATAAATGGAGGGCATTATATGGAGGAAGAGACAGCTTTCTTCTAACATGATAATTCATTAATACGGGATCAAATACGTTGGAATTGGCATATTTCTTGGGTCAGATACACTTGCTTTAAAGCGAGTAAAAGTAATCTCTTCATGAAAAATTAATGAATATGAAATTAGAATATGTAGGTAGAAATACCAAAAAATGTAGTAGCTATAATAGTCTCTCTCTTTTTTTCTCTCTCTCTCTCTTTCTCTCTCAAGTATCATTTGCTACAAAGTTAAACATAATTATTTTCTTGACATAACTCTAAAGAACTCATGTGCATCACTTGCTTAAGATGTTTGATGACTGTAATCTTTGCCAATATATGTTACGTTGATTTAAATATTTATCATTAAGAATAATACTATTAAGGCAATTGCTATTTAGAGTAGGAGACTATTTTATGTTTGCCAGTTTAAAGGGATGACTAAACAAAATTTTAAAGGAACACACAGACATGTGCACAAACATTCCAATCTCGTTAATAATTTGAGTTTCCTTTGTGTGCTGAATAAATCTCATCTTCAAAATCGTGGGATCTTCATATTTTGAGCAGCCAATTTTTTTTTTTAAAGTGTTGCTTTCTGACTTAAGAGCCGATACATGAGATATGAGGTGAGGGAAAGTGGATATTACACTTGCTGAAAAATCACTAATCTGCAAGCAGCAAGACCTTCATAACCCATAGTTAGTTCAGAGATAAACATAATTAAATCAAGTTTGCTTATCCATTTTTACCTTTTGTAGCAGGTTGAATTATGTGCCCCAACAAACACAGGTCCTTAATCTTAATCCATGTCCCTGTGTATATGAACTCACTAAAAACATGACCTTTAGAAGATGTTATTTTTAGTTAAGGTGTGGCAACTGCACCAGAGTGGGTCTTAATCTGGACTACTGGAAGCTTCATAGAAAGAACCGGGAAGTAAAAGAAACTAGGAAGGAGAGATTATTGCCAGGTAACAGAAGGCAGAGATACAAATCAGGGAATTGCAGGGGTTGCCAGCAGCCAGCATTAGAATTCTAAACTCTTCAGGAAGAAAGCAAACCTGGCAGATATCTTGAGTTTGAACTCTTTTAGCCTCAAAACCATGAGCCAATAAATTCCCCTTGTTGAAGTTAACACATTGTTTGGTAGTTGTGATAGCAGCTCTGACAAATTCAGCATCCATTTTAAGTACCAAGAAGACGTTATAGTATATTCCTAAGTGAACTTTGTCATCAGAAAACCCTGGAATTCAATCTGCACGCTGTTACCTACTATCTTTGTTTCCATGGGCAATTTCATTGACTTCCCTGTATTTCAATTTTCCCATTTATAAAATGGGAAAATAATCCCTCAAAAGTCTGTTAAAAGGATGAAATAAGATAATGTATATAAAGCAATAGATACATCATGTATGCTCTAAAATAGCCTTATTCTTATTGAACTGAAACAGACAGGTAGTTCTAGTCTACATATAAATGAATGGCAATACAGGAAGGGCTTCTTTAACTCAGAGCTGCATGAAGCCAACAGAAAGATTATTTGAGATTTCAGATTTTTTCTCAGATCTTGAATGTAAACCATGTTCTTTTATCACACAGTAATAATGAATTTATTCATACTGTACTATACATAATATATAATTTTGTAGTATTTAGGAGTACTAATAGAGTCATAATATAACATGAAATACTTGTTCCATACTACCAGGAGTATTATAGTAAAATACATATGTGTATGCATGCATATATGTATGTATGGATGGATGTATATATGTATTGCTTAGCTTCCATCAGTGGAAAGATAATTAGCAGTAAATGCAGTTAAATGTCTAATTATGAACTAGACAAACATCTAATTTCAAATGTACCTTATTGCTAAACTTACCTTCAAGGAACATGTTTAGAAAATAGGCAGGTAAATCTAATTACAATGGATTGTTTGATGGCACCGTTTTGAGTTAGCATAATGGTTGCTTTTTCTGACTTACACGCAAATCATTAAAACTATTAATACAATTTTCACAGCATATTAAAGAAAGTAAAAACTAATCCTTGCAGTATTTTTTTGAGGTAAAAATACAAATGCAGTTAAACTATAAAACTTTACTTCAGGAACAAAGTTTTACTATTAAAATGGTCAGTGAGTTTTAGCAAAGCTATATAATCTAGCATTTTGAATTGTGGATACCATTAATTTTAATTGGTTATAAATTTTTAATAATCCTTTTTAAAAGAGCAATTTTAGATTTAGAGAAAATTGTGAGGATAGTACATGGAGTTCCTGTATAACTAACATCCATTTTCCTTTGTCATCAACATCTCACATTAGTATGGATCTTTCATTACAATTAATGAAACAATTTTAATACATTGTTATTAACTAATATCCATACATTATTCAGATCTCCTTAGTTTTTACCTAATGTCTTTTTTTCTGTTTCGTATCCCACCCAGCATACCACATTACATTTCCTGGTCAGATATTCTTAGGCACCCATTAGCTGTGACAGTTCACAGACTTTCCTTGTTTTTGATAACATTGACAGCTTTGAGGAGTACTGGTCAGGTATATTATAAATTATACCTCAACTGGGATTTCTCTGATGTTTTCCTCAAGATTACACTGGGGTTATTTGCTTTTTGGAGGAACACCAAAGAGATAAAGTGCCACTTTCATCACAGCCGATCAAGAGTACCTACTATCAACATGCCTTGTCACTATTGGTGTTAGCCTTGACACATGGGTAAGGAAGGTAGTGTTTGTCATGATTATCACTGTAAAGTTATCCTTTTTTCACTCTTTCCATACCTTACTCTTTGGAAGGAAGTCACTATGCAATATGCACTTAAGGAGTGAGGAGTTAAGCTCCGCCTCCTTGACGACAGAGTATCTACATAAATTTTTGAAATTTTACTGTGTGGGAGATGCACCTACCCCATTTATTTATTCACTCAATAATTTTTATCAGTATGAACTCATAGATATTAGGTTTATACTTGAGTTATAATCTAATACAACTTTATTTTGTTGCTCAAATTGCTCTAGCTTTGGCCGTTGGGAGCTCTTTCAGTTGGCTCCTGTATCTCATTGACATACTCCCATCATTTTTTTTTTATTATCACTACCTTGCTTTCTGACACTAGAAGCTACTCAAGACTTATTTTGAGTATTTCCTTCCCAGACCTAGAATCAGTAAATATGCAAGAAGGCCTCATTCCTTTTTATTGGAAAACAGAATTAGAAACCAAGGTTTATGTGCTAGGTTTGCTACTAGCATCACTATTAGGTGTCAATAATTCTAGAGCCTCTAAGCTAACAGAGTAAGGAAATACAGGAATATATACACATATCCATAAATATTTCTATCTGTAGCCACCTGTATTTATATTACACTAAACATGAGTTCACACTGATGCACACAACTACAATCCATTGCCATATACATCATTCTAAACTTCTCTCCTTGCTTATCTATAAATTCCCACTCTAACATAGGGAAATCTGTCTTTACAACCATCCATTTCCTTAATTGTACAAATCAAGCATACATGTACAGCGGTATCAGAATTATTAACCAATACTCTCATAGGAAAGAACATTGTCAACTAGAGTACAGTGCCCATCTACAATTTATTTTGCATTTAGTTTTATAGACTCCACTCATTTCCAAAGTTACTTAAGTCACCAACTTTTTTCCTTACCCATTTTTGTGAGATTGTTTCAATTAATCGTTGGATAGTTACACTGTTTTATCTACATACCTGTGAGTCCCTGACTTCTTAATTAAAAAAAAAAATTAATACACTATGGTTCAATTTTTTTCTGTAAAATTCTATGAGTTTTGACAAATATATGGTATCATTACAGTATCATACATAATAGCTTCATTGCTCTAAAATAATCCCCTGTGCTTCACGTTTTCATTGCTCCACCTCTCTCCTTCCACCTGGCATTCTCTCATCTTTTTATACTCTCTATAAGTTCGGCTTTTCCAGAATGCCATATATTTTGAATCATAATGTATGTAGCATGTTCAGTCTGGCTTCTTTCACTTAGCATTATGCATATAATATTGATCTATGTCTTTTCATAGATGGATAACATTTTTTTTATCACTGGATAATATTCCACTGTGTGGATGTGCTGCAGTTTGTCTATCCATTCACCTATAGAAAGACATCTCGATTGCTTCCAGCTTTTGGAAATTATGGCTAAAGTTGTTACAAGCATTCACTTGCAGATTTTTGTGTGGACATAAATTTTCAAATCACTTGCAGATTTTTGTGTGGATATAAATCAGGTGAGTCAATTCTAAATTATCAAAATTGGGGGCATAGAGTTATTCATTTTATTCCGCTATTGTCCTTTTAATGTCAATGGGATCAGTAGTGATTACATGAGATAGTTAATTTCATGTGTCAACTTGAGTAGGCTATGGGATCAAGTAGTTTGGTCAAGCAAGCACTGTCCTGATTCCATTGTAAGGATATTTTGTAGATGGATTTGCATCTATAATCAGTGGATTGCATTTGCAATTGGTTACATCTATAATAAACATAGGAGATTGTCCTCAGCAATGTGGAGGGTCTCCTCATCCAATCAGTAGGAGGTCTTAAAAGCTAGTACTAAGGATTTCAGAATCAGAAAAAATTTGTTCCTCAGCTTCAATCAACCAGCTTCCCCTGGGGAATTCAGACTCAACTCCAGCATTCCTTTATTGGATCTTCTTGCTTGTGGTCTTCCCTACAGGGTTTCAGTCTGGTCCGACTTCAGAATCATCTTTTTCAGAATTTCCAGCTTTCAGCCTGCCTTATGGAATTCATATTTGCCATCCCCCACAGTAGTATGAGCCAATTACTATGTATATCCTGTCAGTTCTGTTCCTCTGGAGAACCCTAATTACAACCACTCTTTCAATCCTGATATTATTAATTTGTCTTTTCTCTTTTTCTCTTGATTAGCCTGACTGGAGGTATAACAGTATTCCTGATATTTTCAAAGAACCAGAGTTTAGGAAACTTGATTTTTCTCTGCTGCTCCCGTTTTCAATTTCATTCATTTCTGCTCTAATTTTTATTATTTCTTTTCTTCTGTTTGTTTTACATAAAATACTCCTCTTTCTTTACTATACTAATGTGGAAGCACAGATCCTTGATATTAGATCTTACTTCTTTTCTAAACTATACATTTAATGCTAAAAATTTCCCTCTAAATATTGTTTTTGTCAAATTTCATAAATTTTGATTAGTTGCATATTAATTTTAATTTAATTCAAAATATTATCTTGAAATTTCTAATTTTTTTTAACAAATCACATCTACTGATACATATTAATACAGCATAAATCTATCCAAAGTATACAATTTGGTATTTGGTATAATCATATAGTTGTGCATTCATCAATCACATCAATCATTTTTAGAGCATTTTCGTTATTCCAGTAATAATAATCATAATAAACAAAAACCAAAAACTTCTCACTTCTCAATCTCCCTATACTTGTCTTGTTATACATAGCTGCTCTTCTGTTTCTGTCTCTCTAGATTATTTGTATTTGTATTTTGTAAAAAGAGTCTTATATATGCAATATTACTCATATTCATATTTCACATGAGGTTTCACTAAGTTATACATTCCCATGTTATATTTTTTAGCTTTCTTTCTATTAATACATATGTCCTTAGACTTTCCCTTTCAACCACTGTCATACCCATATAATAGATCTGCTAATTACAAACACTGTGCTGTGCTTTCACCATTTTTATTCATTTCCAAAGATTTACAAACAACCTTTTTACCAATTCTGCCCACATTAACCCTCAGCTTTCCATTCTCTAACCTCATTCTACTTTCTGGTGACCTATATTCTGATGATTAATTCATGAGTTTACACAACGTATTTAGTTCATAATAGCACAATCATACAATATTTGTTGTTTTGTGTTTGGTTTGCTTTACTCAACATAATGTCCTCCAGGTTCATCCATGTTGTCATATGCTTTATGACTTCATTTCTTTTTACAGCTGCATAATATTACTTCAAGTGTATACACCATAATATGTTTATCCATTCATTGGTTGATGGACACATGGGTTGTTTCCATCTTTTGGCAATTGTGAATAATCAGTGTGCAGACGTCTGTTCATGTCACTGTTTTCAGTTCTTCTGGGTATATACCTAGTAATGATATTGCTGGGTCACATGGCAAGTCTATATTCAACTTCCTTAGAATGGCCAAAGGACTTAAGACTTAGGAAGCCCTCCACAGTGGCTTCTACCTTCCTATCAACACTAAATAAGGGTTCCTTATCCTCTCCAACACTTGTAGTTTTCCGACTTTTTGATAGTGACCATTCTAATAAGTGTGAAATTATCTCATTGTAGTTTTGATTTGCATTTCTCTAATCAGTAGTGATGCTGAACATGTTTTCATGTGTTTATTGCCATTTGAATTTCTTGTGTTTATTGCCATTTGAATTTCTTCTTTGGACAAATGGCTACTCAAGTCTTTGCCCATTTTTTTACTGAGTAGTTTATTTTTTTATTGCTGAGTTGTAGAATCTCTTTATATATCATGTATACTAAACTCTTGCCAGATATGTGATTTCAAGATATTTTCTCCCATGGAGTTGGCTGCTTTTTCACTCTTTTGACAAATCCTTTGAGGTACAAAAGTGTTTCGTTTTGAAAAGGTCCCATTTATCTAATTTTTCTTTTGTTGCTCATACTTTGGGTGTAAGGTTTAAGAAACTACCACCTACGACAAGATCTTGAAAATGTTTTCCTACATTTTCTTCTAGGAGTTTTATGGTTGCAGTTTTATATTTAGTTCCTTGATCCTTTTGAGTTAATTTTGGATAAAGTGTGAGATAGGGGTCCTCTTTCTTTGCTTTGGATATAGATATCCAGTTTTTCCAGCACCATTTGTTGAATAGACTGTTCTGGCCCAGCTGAAAAGGCTTGACAGCCTTGTCAAAAATCATTTGACTATAGATCCAAGGGTCTGTTTTCTGAGTTCTCAATTCAGTTCCGTTGGCCAATCTGTCTGTCTTTATGCTAGTACCATGCTGATTTTTTTTTTTTTTAATCACTGTAGCTAAGAAATGTGCTTTAAAGTCAGGAAATGAGAGTCCTCCAACGTCATTCTTCTTTTTAAAGATATTTTTGGCTATTTGGAACCCCTTACCCTTCCAAATAAATTTGATACTTGGCTTTTCCATCTCTGAAAAAAAGCCTGTTGGGATTTTTTATTAGGACTGTCAAATTTGTAAATCAGTTTGAATAGAATTGACATCTTAATGATATTTAGTCTTTCAGTCCAAGAACATGGAATGTCCTCCCATTAAGTCTTCTTCAGTTTCTTTTGGCAATGTTTTGTAGTTTTTGAATACAGGTCCTTTATGTCCTTGATTAAGTTTATTCCTAAGTATTTGATTCTGTTAGTTGCTATTATGAAAGTTTTTTTTTTTTTCTGATTTGTTCCTTAGATTGCTCATCAGTAGTGTATAGAAATACATTTGATTTTTGCGTATTAATCTTGTATCCAGCTACTTTGCTGTACTCATCTATTAGTTCTAGTAGCTCTCTTGTGGATTTTTCAGGATTTTCTAGATACAGGATCATTTCATCAGTGAATAGTGAAATTTTCACCTTGTCTTTTCCTGATATCAGTGGGAAAACTTTCAGTCTTTCACCATTGAGGACAATGCTAGCTGTAGGTTTTTCATCTATGCACTTTACCATATTTTGAAAGCCTCCTTCCATTCCCATCTTTTGGAATGCTTTATCAAGAAAAGATGCTGCATTTTGTCAAATACATTTTCTGCATGAATCAAGAGGATCAAGTAGTTTTTGTTATTCAATTTATTATTATGTTTTATCACACTAATTGATTTTCTTATGTCAAACCACCCTTGTATACTTAAGATAAAACCCACTTGATTGTGGTGTATAATTCTTTTAATGTGCTTTTGGATTCAGTTTGCAAGTATTTTGTTGAGGATTTTTGCATCTGTATTTATTAGAGATATTAGTTTGTAATTTTCTTTTTTCATAGTATCTTATCTGGTTTTGGTATTAGGGTGATGTTGGCTTTATAGAATGAGTTTGGTAGTATTCTTTTCTGTTCAATTTTTTGGAAGAGTTTGAGCAAGATTGGTTTTAGATTATCTTTGAATGATTGGTAGAATCCACCTGGGAAGTCATCTAGTCCTGGGTTTTCATCTTTGGGAAGTTTTTTATGACTTTTCAATCTCTTTACTTGTGTTTGGCTTATTGAGATCTTCTATTTCTTCTGGGGTAAGTGTAGGTTGTTCATGTAATTCTAGGAATTTATTCATCTACATTGTCTAATGTTTTGGCATACAGTGTTCATAGTATCCTCTTATTTCTGCATGCTCAGTAGTAACGTTCCCCTTCTCATTTCTGATTTTGTTTATTTGCACCTTCTCTCTTTTTTTTCTTTGTCAGTCCAGCTAAGTGCTTGTCAATTTTGTTGATCTTCTCAAAGAACCAACTTTTGGTTTTGTTGATTCTCACTGTTGTTTTATTTGTTTGTTTGTTTGTTTTGTTTTCAATTTCATTTATTTCTGCTCTGACCTTTACTATTTTTTTCCTTCAGCTTGTTTTGGGATTAGTTTGCTATTTTTTTCTAGTTCCTCCAAGTGTGTAGTTAGATCTTCAGCTTTAGTTCTTTTTTCTTTTTTAATGTAAGCATTGAGGGCTATAAATTTTCCTCTCAGCCCTGCCTTTGTGGTGTTCCATAGGTTTTGATATGTTGTGTTCTCATTTTCATTTGTCTCAAGATATTTGCCAAATTCTCTTGCATGTTCTTTGATTCACTGATCATTTAATAGTGTGTTGTTTAATCTCCATGTATTTATGAATTTTCCTTTTTTCCATCTGTTATTGATTTCCAGCTTCATTCCGTTATGATACACATTTTGAAATTGTCCCACACTTCTTGGATATTCTGTTCTACTTTTTTTCATTCATTTTCCTCTTTGCATTTCAGCTTGGGAAGTTTCTATTGATTTATCTTCAATCTCACTGATTCTTTTCTTGGTTATGTCTAGTCTGCTGAATGATCCCATTAACAACATTCTTCATTTCTGTTACATTCTTTGTCTAGTTTCTATCTCTCTGTTTATATTAGCCATCTGTTTTTGCATGTTACCAACTTTTTCCGTTAGAGCCATTAACATGTTCATCATAGTTATTTTAAGTTCTTTCTCTGATAATTACAATACCTGTATCATATCTGAGTCTGGTTCTAATGTTTGCTGTGCTGTTCAGACTGCTTTTTTTCTTACCTTTTGGCACACCTTGTAGTTTTCTGTTGAAAGCTGGACATATTGCTTGAGGTAATAGGAACTGAGTGAAAAAAGTATTTTGGTATGACAATTTAATTTCATCTGACTGTGTCGTTTGTTTTAGCTGTTGGTTCCAGAGGCCTACAATTCCTCTAGAATCCTTTATTTTGTTTCCCCTTTGACTTTGAGTTCTCTTAAATGGTTTGCTCAGAAAGAGTCTGTCTTGCATCCCATTCAGCTATACTAGCTCTCTGGTCATTGGCTTAGATAGATGTTGGCTGTTTCTGTCTAGTACCAGAGGCATGCCCCACCTCAGGTCTGCTGGCTATCTCTGCCAATTCTCTTCCCCACACATAGAGTTTTATTGTTTCATAAAATGATTACATAATATTAGGATAAAAATAACACTATTTTTTCAGAATTTTCTTTTATTTAATATTTTTGTAGCACTGGATTCAGAATAATTTAAGCATAAGATATTAGCCATTTATAGACTATGAGCCACACTTTACTAGTGGGCTAACAGGGCTCAACATTTTAAGGTTAATATATCCACTAAAATATGTCATTAAACTTCACACACAGTAAGTGTAAAGAATGGTAAATTGAAGAGCTCATTTGAAGAGTTAAAATAACAAATTTAACCCCTTCCATGGCCCAAGAATTGCTCTAATATGACATTATGTTTAATGTAGAAAGGGGTGGAAAACTGGTATCCAGTGAGTACCTACCTTTTCCAGGTGCAAATTTAACCTTCCTAATTATTACAAATATTGAACTGAGAATCAAAGTATTTATATAATTTCCCCAAGGTCACTTGGATAATGAGTTGCACAGCTGAAATTTTAATCTCATTTGGCTCCAAAACTGTTATTTTCCTTCATCTATATCATTATTATGTATCTATATCTCTGTCTATATCCATATATCTTGTATAGATATAGATAAGGTTATGAATAGAGATAGAGATATATAGATGTATACAATTGATTTGACATTAGTTACACACTAGGCATAGAAAGACAAAGCATTTTGGATTGAAGTTCAGTGAGAAATAAAACATATTACTTCACCCCCATCATATCAAATATCTATATCCTTAACATAAAATTCAAGCAAATTTAAAATAAAAAGAGCTATAATTCAATTGGGACAAAATTCTCTACATGCATAATCAAGGCCATCTTGCAATTTCATCTTGCCCGCTTTCCTTCTTTTTCACCCTAATAGATTTTTAGTATTGATTTTTCAAGAGCATTCAATTACTCTTCATAATTATCTTTTGGTCTTTTATCAGTGCATGTAAAGGAATTGCTGTAAAGGAATCACTGTATTTTCTTTTTTTAAGAGGAAAATTTGTAATCAGTTTATTTTAGATCTGTTACTGTAAATGCTGCATTTTCTGCTTGTCACTCTTCTGGGTTGGATAGAAACACAATTAGTGGAAGAGAGGAATCTGTGCAGCAGTCTTTTTCACACTTTACAAATGGTTACAAAGTGATAATTAACAATGTGCTAAATACTAGGTGATAATGCTCAACAGAATAAGGTGAAAATTAATTGTTTGAGATACAATATCACTGGAATGGTTCATTTCCTTAAAAGCAATTGAAGCAGATAAAAACTGACAGAGTCTCCAATTTTGAGGTCCATAATACTTTATCATCAATCAATTGAAATGAACCATTGTTAGTCACTATGATCATCTTCCATTCATGCTTCTGTTGATTCAACAAACATTTATTCAATACCAAAATTGTGTCTGGTAATGTGATAGATTCTGAGGATAAAACAGCAAACAATAGAGACACGGTTTCTGTCTTCATGGGAACTTTATTACATCAAATTGCTGTCACCATCAACATCATTATTGCCTTCTTCAATATTAGCATCACTATTGACTCTAGGATTAAATTCTCTATTAGTAGACAATGTAAAAGAAGGTGAAAGAATAGGAAGGTGTTATACCTGATAGGACACTCTTACTCTGTTCCTCACAAATTCAGTCATATCTTTAATGTACATGTTTAAAATTCCATCTCTTCAGAACAAAATCTTTCTTCTCTGACCACCCCATTTAAAGTATATCATACCCCATTTATTCTATATTACTTGACCTTGGAATGAGGCAGGCATTCAAATCATACTTTCTGAATGAATGCATGAAATAATGGATGTGATGGTTAGGTTAATGTGTCAACTCGGCCAGGTAATTGTGTCCAGGTGTTTGTTCCAGCAAGCACTGGGCTAACTGTAATACAAGAGCATTTATGGACTTCAATCACCAGTGAGTTTACTGCGTGGATGGCTGATTACAACTGCATCAATCAGGGAGATTGCATCAGCAGTGGGTGACGCTTTTATCCAATCAGTTGAATGCCTTAAAAGGGGAAGTGATTTCAACATTCAGAGAGGATTTCCCAGCTCATCGTTGGACAGGCAACTTCTCCCAGAAACTCATCAAGGACCTTTCATCGGGCTTTCATCGGAGCCCCTGGTTTGCAGCCTGCCTGCGGAACCTGGACTTGTGCATCCCCACGGTCATGTGAGAGACTCTTATAAAATCTCATATTATTGACAGATATCTCCTGCTGATTCTGTTTCCCGAGAGAACCCTGACTAATACAATGGGCATATTTATTCCTTTGTGATTAAAGTAATCACTACCATAACATACATGGGCAGAAATAGTTATAGATGAACAAGTGCATGAACTCAGGAACTGCTCTGTGGTTTCATCTACAGCCAACTGCTTTGTCCCATCACTGTCAACATCCCCTACAATTCACAGCTTTGTACCTTGAAACTTCCTCACCCTATTTCAAACTGACTGTCTTTCTTTAATGTTGCTTGCCCTGCCTCTATTACCCCTCCACCACAATCCACGCAGGTGTCAGCAGCAATGTTGGACCTGAACAGGCCTAGATGTTAGATATTGGGAAATGAGCATCATCCGTAATACTGGCCAGAGTTATGAAAAGCTATACTGGGGTAATAATAGTGGGAATTAGAAAAGGAAGATGAATACAAAAGACACAATAGGACATTATCACTTATTAAAAGAAAGGATCTTAAGGTAATGCAGTGGTTACAAGGAAAAAGAGGTATTAGAATGGTGTTGCCATTCCCTAGAATTGGTAACTTAATAGAAGAAAGCAGAAGAAAAGGAGGAGATGTTTAGGTTCCATTGAAGATATGCTGAGAACATTGTCACTTGTTGAAAAAGGTAGTTTGAGGCTAAAGAGGATCTGAAAGTGATACAGAGATTTTAGACAGTCATGGGTTGAAAATTGTTGTTGCAATTCACTGAAATTGGGAACGGAGTGTGATAGTTGGTTCCATTTCAGAAATACAGAGAGTGAGATATCAAGCAAGAGATTTTAAAGAGCAATTTTAGCCTTTTGTGAGAATTCAGTACTCAAGATACACATTTAAAATTCACTGTATAGACTACAACAGAAGTAAAACAAGTGAATGCTAATACAAAACAAGTGAAAAAAGAATAGAAATTTCCAAGAATGGAATCTTGGGGAGTGAGAAAATAGAATAGAAGAAGTATGTTCAGAGAGGTAGAGGGAAAACCGGGAATAATAAGATGAGATATAGGAAAGAGATGGATTCAAGTACAAAGATAAGAGAAATACGGTCAAATATGTGACAGGTCAGATAAATGAAGGCAAAGTCGAAGACTTGTTGGATTTGAATTTATGAGATTCTTGGTAACCTTAGTTCAAACAATCATGGGAGAAATTTTGGGATGGGGATCAGATTTCAGTGGATTGAGGAGTATAAATTAGGAAGACATTGTTTTCTGAGGTATATAATATTCTTTTTAGAACATTCTTCCTGGAAATGCAATGCTCAGGACCTTCAATTTTTCTCTTCTGTCAGCCTGGAAAGATCTTGTGGAGCAAGTTGCTGCAATGGTGTGTTACAGGTTCCAGGCACAACAGAAACTTTCAACAAATGACTTCTTTATTACTTACACAGCATAATGACTCCAGAAGGGCAGATAGCTTCTTTGTTACTTACCCAGCACTGAAAGTCCAAAAGACCAAGGGAAGAAGCCCATCACAGCCAGTCTTCCAGGATGGCCATAAATGACTCCAGTTTGGGGTGGGAAGATGGCAGGTCCACAAGCTCCACTATAGCTTTATTGTTTGCATGGCATAAAGAGTCCAGAATAGCAATACTTATAAGCACAAAGAGTCCAAAAGAGTAGGGGAAGAAATCCCATTTTAGGTGGTCTCATGGGTCACCAAGACTGCTAGGGTCAGAGGTGATAGAAGGCAGCTCCACATGTCTCACTTGGCATCAGAGAAAAGAGACAAATCTATAATGTGTGATTGTCGTTTTTAGCCACCTCGCAGGTAAAAGGCCTTATCACTGAGAACCTCCAGGGCTGCCTGTTCCTGGGTTTTTTCTTTAGACTTTACATCTCCCCCAGGGTGTGGAGTAAAAACATACTGAAACATTGTTGCACAATGGAAGAGGAAGTGAGGATGGGAGAGGGAGACAAGGGCTGGGATATGGCTATTTAGCATGTGTCTCTGACTTCCCAGCAGATCTTCTACCAGGTAACTGCAAATCTCTTTCCATTCTCTAATTTAGATACCTCCTCAGCTATTGCCTTCTCAGAAAAAGCTTCTTTGATCAGCTGTGATTTTATCTTCTCTTCCCCTTCTAAACCTATTCTCTGCTCTCTCCATCCTCCTCTGAGTCCTAGCATGCTGACCAATATCCCTGGCATCGATGAACTTCTTTGCTTTCATTTTGGGTAGATTTTGGCCATTGGAGAGCATGAGCAGGAGACTGGAAAGAAGGAGGTGTATTTATTTAGGGTATTTATTCCTCTGCTCTAAAGGTCACAGTTCCTTGTCAGGTGGCACTCTCCATACACTCTCTCTCCTAGATTCGGTTCCAGACCTCTTCAAGCCCAGGGGTGATATTGCACTACTCTCCCCAGGAGGACCATTCCTTGAGATTTCGCTACCCACTGTCCATGCTTTTGCAAATAGTCTCTTTATTAAATTATCCTTAATTATCTCAATTTGAGTGTACAATCTGTTTTCTATGAAAACACTGACCGATATACCATCCGGCATAACTAGAAGCCCCATAACTCTTGTCCGTTTAATCTGCTTTATTTACCTTCAGAGTATTTATCACCCACTAGCATGGTTATATGTCCATTTGTTTATTGTCTAACTTTTTCACTATAATGTAAGCTCAACAAGGCTACAGGATATGTCTATTTGTTTATTGCTATATTCCATCACCTAGAATAGTGCTTGGCATAGAGCAGGTGCCCAATATAAATGTCCAATACATTTGCATAGAAATCATGCAGCACAAGTTTATCCTAACATCGCCATTCATCTTTATTTTTCATTTCTTCCTCCAATATCTTAAGAGCAAGAAAAAAGTTACCAGTAATAAGTATTCATGTCTTAAAACTTTCAAATCTTATGAGAACTTGGTACTTATGACTTATTATTCAAACCACAATCCAAGAAGTACATATACATACCGAGGGATAGACTTTCCAAAATTATTTTACTTTATACATTTGTAGGGCCAGAGTTTCAATTTCCCGCCACAATATCAAAGTTTTGAAATTGGCTGAATGGCTCCAATTTCAGGAAGAATGTATAGTCCATAGAGACATTGGAAGTTTACTAAAAGAGGAAAATAACATATCCATTTGTATTTCATTTCAGAAGAAACTTGTAAAATAAAAACCTACTAGAAACTATTCTATATACACCAACAATCCAGAGAATATTCAGAGAGGTTCCAAAAAAGGATAATTACATATTTTAAAATTTTTAGCAATATGATATATTTAACTGTGAGCTATTTTTGAATAGGAAAGTCTCACATATACATTTTTAATTTTTAATTTTGACTGCTCCAGTGATCTATTAAGCCTTTAGCTAGGTATTGCTTTAGAAAAGAACTAATAACACAGCTATTTCACCACTTATACTTGCCTGCTATGTAATTATGTGTAAGATAGCTTTTAAAACTTACTGCTTTTTAAAAAAGAAATAGTATATACTATAATAGAGTAAAGTATGTGACACAGATTCATAATAACCTTCACAGTATTCCCGTAATTGTTTGCAATAATCATAAGAAAACTGCATCACATTATATGGTTTTTTATAATAAACAAATGTTTTCATGAGTCTTCTCATTTCATACTTGAAATAAACCTATGGGGATTATTATTATCCTCAAATTCATATAATAAAACTGAGTAATGATGCAGTTAAGAGGGTTGTTTGAGATCACCTGGCAAGTGAGTGGTTAAGATAAGACACAAGCCAAGGTCTTTCATTAGATCCTACTCTGATGAAATTGTATTTGAATTCTCTTCCACAGAAACTCTGTGACCTTGGGCAGATCACTTAGATTTTCTGATTTTCAGTCATCTCAGCTGTAAAATTTTGAATGATAATATCTGGGTAATAATAGTTTGATGAAGATTAAATTTCATAATATATAACTAGTAAAAATAAAAACAACAACAACAGAAAACCTGGTCTATGATGATGGCAATGATAGTAGAATTAGTAGCAGCAGCTCGAAAGGAAGCAATTAAGGTTTTGTTATTATTTTGGTATTACCTTGACTCTAAATTCTGTGATTTATATTTGAATTTTATTTGGAGTCAACAGTTTATAATGCTATAAAATAATGAGTGCACTGATCATTATATTTCTTCCCAAATGATGTGAAAAAATTTCCAACTTTCCTGGGGGAGAAAAGGTCATTCTTGCATTCCTACAAGGTATTAATCAAGATATATTAGACCATGCTGTGTTAACAAGCAATCCCAAAGTCTCAGTGGCTGGCCATAACAAATGTTTTGCTCTTGAAGTTTATTATTGGTTCAGGTGATTCTTCAATTGATATTTTAAGCCTTGCATAAGAAAGATATAGTTTCAATTCAGGCATTTCCATTTATAGTTTCAGTCATCCTTCCTCAATTCTTTTTCTTCTATTCATAAAGCCTAAAGATAAAGACCCCCATAAATTCCTGTTTCTGATTGATACATGGACTGAGCAAAGCAGATGCTGTTGTTTCCCCAACCAGATCCACTTTATCAGGATTTCACCTCCATCCCCAGCATTTTTGGTGGTGACTGCTAATAAGTTATACCCTTCTTCAGAATATTGCCCTTGGCTAACAGGAGCCAATTTGCCCAGAGGTGCCTAGAAGCTTGGGATGATATCCCAAGAGGGGTATTTTGATTTAGTGATGCTGTGATATAGGAATCTTGCCTTCTTGTTTCTTGTGGGACCTCTGTGTTACCATTTATGTTCCAGAATTTCCTGTGATATGAAACTGGGGCTGAATTCCTGAAACCACATCTCTGCAGAGGTGGTTTTCCTGCCCTGGACTCTTCCCTTTTCCCCTACAGGTTTCTACTGAGAGAACTCCCATACTGAATCACTTTCCCAAGAAACCTTCTCTCAGGCTCAGTGTTTTGGCCTGATCTAAGGTAGACCCGACCTAATTAGTGCAGTCAATATTCCAGTGAGTGCCTAGAACCAGGTAAGAGGCTGCACTTAAAGAAATCAATGTTTACAAGTTTACTGTAGCATGTGTTTGCTATGCCTTAAATGAACAAACAAAAAAGTACATAGCCCCAGCCCTGGGACTCTGTATTGAACCACAAAAAATGATGCTCAGCACACTGCATCAATAGACAATTTTGAGTAAGTCTCATAGATATAGTGATGCCACTGTGTTCATTTTGCATGCCAATTGCATTAAATTGCAACAAGCTTTGGTGGGTAGACAAAAACAAAACAAAACAAAACCGAAAATCTTCTGAGAATATGAGCATTGATAACTTTTGAGATCACTGGGCCAGGAACACTAAGAAATTCTTTGTGGAGTTTCTGAGAGCATAGTGGAGTATATAGCTCTGCAACATTACCCTGATGAACCATATTCTAATGGGCGTAGAGATAATCTGATGTCTGGAGGAAAAGGATTAGAGTTTTGTGGAGACTTGATATAAGCATGTGTCATATGAAGAATTGCAAAGAGTTCCAGACGGGCTCTGAATATCTTCAATTAAGGCTAATTAATCTATAATGAACTTGTATTGTGCACAATAAATAGTTATTTTGTTCTAAATAATCTAAATCAATTGTTAAGCATGCAAACTTCCAAATAAAGTAGAAGCTGTCATTTTATTGTTTAATCACTATTAAAACTTTTATAAATTATTTATTGATTATTAAACTGAAATTAGCTTCTCTAAATCATATTTCTATAAAAAACCATATGAACAAATGCTAGAATCTGGAGTACCATTTTAGTTACTATTAGAAAACAGAACTTATTCTTTAAAGAAAAACGTATTAAAATGATAAAAGATAAAGCAAAAACTCATACAATTAGGGGAAAATAATAAACTCTTGATTCAAAATCCAAAAAAAGATGTCAATGAATGCCAAAGGATTGAGGATCCCTTGACACTCTCCATGCTGGTGGTGTAGAAGCATCTGTGTACTACTGCTGCTTTCAGCAACATTCATATATCATGTACAATTAATTCTGAGACAAAGTTTTGTCCCTAGAACACCATCATCCATATAATTTAAAGTGCTCATAAGCATGCAGAGTCCCAAGACATACCAGAAAACCAGTATCAAAGCTCTAGGAATCGCTATACATAGCATCAAGCACCCGGATAATTTGATTGAAATTTAAGGAACCTTGGAATCCTCTCTGAACCCAAACTGAGCCTGGTAATATCGTCAGGCTACAGGTAATTATGAAGAGCAATAAATCCATTTGTTATCTTTGTTATCTTGGAATATAGAGAATATTTTCCCTCCAAAAGCCACAGGAGCCAACAATTGTGAAAATTTCTATTTCAAGCTAACCATTCTAGACTATCAGACTTTCCCACTACTAGCCGCACTGGATCTAGAATTTTCAGTAACAACAGAAGTAACTAAAGCAGATTGAAATCATTTAAAAAGAAAAAGTTCCATGCTTATACAAAATACAGCTGATGGTTTACAGGGTTTATATTTAGCGGTGAGAAGGCGTCAGCATCACATCAAGGCTGTTGGTACACATAGAATGTGAAGTGTGATCTCTTTTCCACATGATCAAATCCTGGAGAAGGCGGGACCAGAGTGGAAAATAAAAAGGTTTGGAGGTCAACACATCTGTGTTTGAGACCTGGCTCCGCTTTTTTCTGTTTGACTTTGAACAAGTAATTTAGCCTCTCTGAGCCCCAAAATACTCTGATAACTTGAGAGTGATGCTCACTTTTTTGCAAAGCTGAAATGAGAATTGACTAAGATAACACTAAGCCTAAAGTATACTGAATACGTACTATGGTCCAGGCTCCATACCAATAGCTTTATATGTAAGATCACATTTAATCCTTGGATTCCCTTTAGGTGGGTTCTACTATTATCTTCATTTTGCAGGTGAGGCATAAGAGGTTAAATTAATTTCACCAGGAAACACAGATAGTGGGCAGAAACGCCTAGTTTAGGATCTTGACAGTCTAACTCCACAACAGAAAAGTTTGGACACTGACTATACATAGCTATGGGTATATCACAATGAATTAATTTATGGAATGCATCATGCCCTTCATAAGCAATAAAAAATATTAAGCTACCTGTCTTCTTCCTTTACCTTCTGGGTTTAACTGAACTACCAATGACAGATAAATTGTTTTAGTCTATAACTAGAAAAACCAATTCTAAACCTTTATGCCAAATGACTTTCTTAAAATAATGTTGTACACTTTCTTTCAGTGAACTTTTAGATAAGCAATGAATTAAAACAATGCCTTTCTCAATGTGGGCCTTAAGAAATTTCTCTGGAACGTGATAAACCTGGGGCTCATGGGTGTTTGCCTCTGTTCTAGAAGCACAGACTTTCATATGAATGTGCAATTTGCATTTTAGTAAACCCACAAATGGGAAATATGAAAATAATTTGTTAGACTGATGATCACTGAGATAGTATATGCTTGGAATTCAAGATTTTCTTTTTCTTTTCTTTTTTTTTTTTTTCCAAATAGAAGCATTGCTGATTCAGCATTTGTGATGCCATTTGATTATCCAGAGACACTGGACTGATATTATATGAAGCACTTGACAATGCAAGTAAAAAATAATCTGATTTTTTTCAAAACCAGTCAATAATAAATGAGTTTTAGAATTTAAATCAAAGCAATGGCTTTCTCACTGTACATTATTGATAAGTCACACTTATTCTAATGATATTTTCAAAGAAGAATGTATTATTTACTGCCTTTACTAATAAAAACCCCAACATAAATGAAAGTGTTGTGCAAAAAAATAATAATAATATAGAGCTGAGTGTATTAAACATTGTGCAGAGTAGTTCATCTGGAATTTAGGGAGAATTTGTTCTACAAATTCTTTAAAAACTATTTTTTGTGCATTGCTCAGGATAATAAAATTTTCTTATAATGACTCAAGTTCTATAGTCAATGTTTGTGTACATAACTATTCCACGTGTGTTTCTGTAGATACTACTGACCTGAGTAATACAATATGAGAAAGTGACAGGTTCCTGTTCACAGTAATGAAGTAATATGAAGCCAAGGATACTACTTTTAAAACTTATTACAGATTTAGAAAATTCGCTACAATTTTAATTTTTTTCCAGCAGTGTTGTCTTTTATTTTAAATGCCAAATCTAAAAAAAGGCAAGATTCATAGACGTTTGCTTAATGGAATTGTTTGTTGAAGGTATAAATGAATGCATGCATGGTTCTATAAAGGGAGAAAAAAAAATGAAGGCAGAAAGGTTTCCAATGAGCACAAGAATTACAAATAAAGATGAAAACTTATCATGAAAATCGTATGTTTTATAAAGTATCTACTATATTCTAGGCCACTTGCTTAAAATATGATTTTTAAATTATTTATTTTAATTGAGATAATTATAGATTCACATATAGTTGTAAGAAATAATACAGAGAAATCTCTTTTAAACTTTGTCCAGTTTCCCCCAAAGGTAACATTTTGTAAAACTGTAGTATGTTATCATAACCAGGATTATAACATTAATAAAATCCATGTATCTCAATCACTTCCCAGTGTGTGTGTGTGGGAGTGGGGTGGGGGGGCTGATTTAGTTCTATACAATTTTATCACATATGTAGTTCATTAGCTTCCTATTGCTGATATAACAAATTACCACGGAATTTGTGGCTTAAAACAACACAGACCTATTATCTTACAGTTCTGAGGTCAGAAGTCCAAAATCTGTCTCAGCAGGCCAAAGTCCGGATGTCAGTAGGTCTGTTTTCCTCTGGAAGCTGCAGGAGAGAATCCATTTCCTTGCCTTTTCCAGCTTCTACAGGCTGCCTGCATTTCCTGGCTTGTGTCCCCTTTCTCTAAAGAGCATGACTCAAACCTCTGCTTCTATTGTCAAATCTGTTTCCTCTCACTTTGACCCTCCTGCCCCGCTCTTATAAGGATTCTTGTGGTTACATCAGACCCTTACATCAGGCCCACCCAGGTAATCCAGGACAATCTTCTCATCTCAAGATGCTTCATTTAATCACATCTGCAAAGTCCCTTTTGCCATGTAAAGTAATTTATTCACATGTACCAGATATTAAGTTTAAGGTAAGTACATCTTTGGAAGCCATTATTCTGGCTACCACATGTAGTTTTGTGTATCCACAACCACATTCAAGATATTTAACAGAACTCTGGGAAAATGGCGCCAAAGTAGTTAGGCAGAATCTGACACTCTCACAAAAAAAGCAGAGAGAAGGCAGGGACCTATGGAAAGGAGCTGCTTTGGATATATATGGAACGGGAAGGTGCTTTGAGTCATCTGGGGGGTACTGGAAAGATAAAGAAGCCAAAGGAAAACTGTGAGTTGCTTGCCCCTGTGGATGGAAACAGCACATATACCCCACCCCCAGGGCAAGTAGCCTCTGTCGAGCCCCTGGATGGCTGCTACCAATGGACTGGGAGGGGGCATTCCCTGCGAGGAACAGGGGTCTGACAGAGGGTGGAAGTGGTTTCTTTGTGATGAGTTTGGCTAGTTGAGCCCCCTTTGAATCTCAGAAGGGACCCCGATCTGACAGGTAGAGGAGGGGGCGGGTATCTGCTCAGGTAGGCTGTCATGCCCAGCTACCCAGGGAAAGAGAGGAACTACTTTAGAGAGCAGGCAGGACAGGTGCCTAATCAGCAAGACTCTAGCAAACTGTAGTCTAACACACATGGGGGAAAGGGGGCAGATAGCTTTCTGAAGCCTAACCAACCAAAGGAGACAGCTTAGCTCAGTGGAGGAATTCCCACCTTGCATATAGGAGGCCCCTGGTTTGATTCCCTGGTCTCCTTAGAGAAGTGGGGAAGTGATCCACTGAGTTATCAGGCATCCAACTGATACCTTATGACAGAGTACATACAGACATTCTCTTTGTTTTAGATTTTATTGGATCTCTTTTTTTTTTTAAGGTTCTTTTTTTTTCCCCCCCTTATTTTATTCTCTAAAACCTGGTACATTGCCTGCAGAGGGCAGGCTGCTGGGTGATTGATTGATAAACACCGGCAGCCTGAGAAGCTCCTTAGGGGCCTAAGAGGGAAGGCTGCTTTTCCTTGGTTTTTTTTTTTTGTTTTTGTTGTTGCTGCTGTTTTGTTTTGTTTTTACTATACATTTATTTATTTTTAAAAGATACTTAGTTTACATAAAGTGTTACATTAAAAAAGTATAAGGGATTCCCATTTGTCCCACTCCTCAGACCTCCCACTTTTCCCCACATTAAAAATTTCTTTCATTAGTGTGGTACATTCATTGCATTTGATGAACACATTTTGGAGCATTGCCACTAAACATGGATTATAGTTTACATTGTGGTTCCACTCTCTCCCATTCCATTCTGTAGGTTATGGCAGGATATATAATGGCCTGTATCAGTCATTGAAATGTCATTCTGGTCAATTCCAAGTCCTGAAAATGCCCCCATATTACTTCTTTTTCCCTCTCCCTGCCTTCAGCAACTCCAGTGGCCACTGCCTCCACATTCATGATATAATTTATTCCATTGCTAGAATCACAATAAGTCTATAGTAGAATACCAGTAAGTACACTCTAGTCCATATTTTATTCCCCAATCTTGAGGGTTCTGGGATGGTGATGCCCACTCCACTTCTAATTAAGAGGGGACTTCAGTCCCATATAGCTGATGGATGGCACTCACTTACTTGCAGTTGTAGACTCTCTTGGTTCCTTGGTCCATCCTCGCCTCCTTGATAGTTGTCCTGGGTGAGTCCAATGAACTGGAGAGTAGGTGTTGCAACTCTGCTAAGGCTCAGGGCCCAGCTGGCATAAGAATAGCCCAGAGATTCAAGTCCCTTGGGTGTACACCTACCCACTCCAGCACCAACTATAGGTTCAAATAAAAGGGACAGAAGAGGCATGTGTAGAGAAGTCACAACTGAGTCCAAGTCTATCACACTCGGGAGCACAAACTCCAAAATATGGCCCATTGGCAAGACACCAAACTCCGGAGCTATCTGCCGTGACTGTAGGACTTGTGTGTCTCTAGAACCTTCAGGAGCCCCACTATTTGGAGTAGTATCTACCTTGGCTGTCTATGACATCCTGCTGAGACATGTATAAGCGTTGCCTTTCTGATGACCTCCCAGCTCACTTTGATATCTCTTAGCCATATAAACTCATTTGTCTTTACCTTTTCCCCTTTTTATTCAAGGTCTTTTTCCAATTGCATCACCAGCCGGTTCTTGGTAGTAATCCCTTGGTGCCAGGGAGACTCAACCCCGGGAGTCATGTCCCACGCTGGAGCGAAGGTAATGCATTTATATGCTGAGACTGACTGAGAAAGAGGCCACATTTAAGCAACATGGAGGCTCTCAGGAGCTAATTCTTAGGCACCCTACAACTCTAGTCTAGGTTGCAATTTCCGGAGCAAAGGCTCATAAGCATAGTTGTCAATATCAAGGGCTCATCAATGGATCATCCTTCCTCACTAGTCATTGCCCCTGTACTTGAGGGATTGTTGCTGTTCCATTAGAGAATGTGGCAGAGCTCCTCAGGATGGGAATTCAATATTCTTTTGGTTGTTGTGTGAATCTCTACCCACTGTGGCAATGCCCCATGAACATTTGAAGACATTTATACACCTTATATGTATGCCCAGGTGAACTTCCTTCCATTTATCCCCATCACTGACACCGTACACCTATGATCTTCCCCTGCCACAGATGTAACTCTTCTGTGATCCAAAACTTCTTCAACGATGAAGTCAAGAATATCACCAAATACAATTAATAGGAAAATGAAATAATAATGATAGATTTAAACCTAAGAATTAAAATACATAATAATTTAGAAAAACTAAAACTAAAATAAAAATTAAAAATTAAAAAACATGAGATATTAAAAAAATAATGAAAAATAGTAAAAAAAATTTTTTTTTTTACATTTTGCCTTTCATCGCTGTAATATCTGTTGTCCTATATGTACAGTGGCAATTTCTTCCATTTCTTCCCCAGTGTCTTATTTGTTTTCCATTTTGTCTTCAAAGAAGTTTTAGGTCACAATAAAGACACATACAGAATATAGGGGGCTCTCAGTAGCCAACATCCTCCCCCTGTTTCCCCTTTCAGTATTAATAACATTTTTTATATGTGTATGGTACATTTGTTACAACTGATGTACAAATATTGAAACATAGCTACTAACCGTGGTCAATGGTTTACATTATGGTTTACATTTTAGACCATACACTTTTATAGATTTTATAAACCCTCTCTTCCATCTATTCTATTCCTCCCTTCCCCTCCCCTTCGGGCCCATGATGACCACCAGGCTTCACTCATTTGAAGAGCAAGATTCATAGTTACTTGCAACAACACTGAGGTCTTGACATACTGGTCTGTCCTCCCCTATTACGACCCACCCATGCTCTCGAGAGACACCCACCCCTCTGTTTTAGAACATATCAGGCCTCCCAAGGATGGGAGTCCAACTCCTTTCCACTCATGTGTGTCTCCAACTACTGATACAACACACTATGACAAAATGACCACTCGCACACTCTCTAGAAGATTGTCCCAGATGCGCCCAGTCCCAAATGGCCCCCCATCCAACACCCTAAACCAGTAACATTTCCTTGTCATATTGCCAAAAGAGCTTTCTCAACATTGTACCCACCAATTACCAGTGTTCACCTGCTCCTCTTCCAATTTCCCCCCTCCCCCATTTCCATGGACCATCCAACACATCCTCCCCACTCTATAGCCCTGTCAAACTTGCACTGCCCAACCCAATAGTATCACTACACCTCTGTCATTTCCCTTCACTGCAGAACTACTCACTTCCACCTTATCATAGATTTCACCCATATGGGCATTAGATCACAACCTTCTTTTCCCTTTCTTTTTCCTGTAAACCTATCATCCAGACTCTAGCTCTCTGAGTCTGCTTGATTTGCTTAATTCATATCATAGAGGTCATGTAATATTGTCCTTCAATGCCTGATTTGCTTCACTCAACATAAGGTCCTCAAGAGTGATCCATGTTACCCTGTGTGTTTGTACTGTATTCCTTCTCATAGCTGACTAATATTCCATTTATGTATATAATATATTCTGTATATCCAGTCATCTGTTGATGCGCATTTGGGTTGATTCCAACTTTTGGCAATAGTGAATAATCCTGCTGTGACCATTGGTGTGCATGTATCTGTTCGTGTCCTTGCTTTCAATTCTTCTGGGTATATACCCAGCAGTGGAATGCTGTATCATATGGCAGATCAATAGTTAGTTTTTTGAGTAAGCACCAAACTGTCCTTCGCAATGGCAGGACCATTCTACATTCCCACCAGCAGTGGATGAGGGTTCCCATTCCTCCACATCCTCTCCAACATTTATAGTCCTCTTTTTTTTTTTTTTTAATGGCTGCCAGTCTAATGGGTGTAAGATGATATCTCATTGTAGTTTTGAATTGCGTTTCCCTAATAGCTAGTGATGTTGAGCATCTTTTTATGTTCTCTTTAGCCATTTCTATTTCTTCTTTGGAGAAGTGGCTTTTCACACCACTTGCCCATTTTTTAAATGGGTTGTTTGTCTTTGTATTTTCAAGATATAGGATTTCTTTATATATGCTGGATATTAGGCTCCTATTGGATATATGGTTAACAAATATTTTCTCCCATTGGGCAGGCAGTCTTTTCACTTTTCTTGACAAATGGTTTTAAGGTGCAAAAGGTTTTAATTCTGAGGAGCTCTCATTTATCTATTTTTTCTTCCAGTGCTACTGCTTTCGGTGTGAAGTACATGAAACAATTTTCTATTACAACATCCTGTAGATGCTTCCCTACATTATCTTTCAAGGTTTTTATGGTCTTGGCTCCTGTAGTTAGATCTTTGATCCATCTTGAGTTGATTTTTGTATAAGGTGTGAGATGGTGTTCTTCTCATTCTTTTGGATATGGATATCCAATTCTCCAAGCACCATTTATGGAAGAGGCCATTCTCTCCCAGTTGAGTGGGCTTGGTGACCTTGTTGAATATAAGATGACTGTATATAGGATCTATATCAGAACTCTCAATTAAGTTCCATTGCTTGGTACATCTATCCTTGTGCCAATACCATGCAGTTTTGACCACTGTCACTTTGTAGTATGCTTTAAAGTCAGGTACTGTGATTCCTCCAATTTCATTTTTCTTTTTCAATATGTCTTTGGCTATTTGGGAACTCTTGCCCTTCAAAATAAATTTCATAGTTAGTTTTTCCAATGTGGTAAAAAATGCCCTTTTGATTTTTATTGGGATTGCATTAAATCTGTAGATCAGTTTGGGTAGGATAGACATCTTAATGGTGTTTAGTCTTCCTATCCATGAACAGGGAATATTTTTCCATTTATTTAAGTCTTCTTAGATTTCCTTTAACAGTGTTGCATATTTTTCTGTGTATAAATCATTTACATCTTTAGTAAAATTTATTCCTAGGTATTTGAGTCTTTTAATTGCTATTGTAAATGGGATTTTTTCTTGATTTTCTACTCAGATTGTTCATTATTGGTGTACAGAAATGCTACTGACTTTTGCTCATTTTAACCTGCAACTTTACTGAACTCATTTATAAGCTCTAGAAGCTTTATCATAGATTTTTCAGGGCTTTCTATGTATAGGATCATGTCATCTGAAAATAGTGAAATTTTTACTTCTTCCTTTCCAATTTGGATGCCTTTTATATCTTTTTCTTGCCTAAGTGCTCAAGCAAGTACTATTAACACAGTGTTAAATAGGAGCAGTGTTAGTGGGTACTCTTGTCTTTTTCCCAATCTTAGATGGAAAGCTTTTAAGATTTCACCATTATATATGATGTTAGCTGTGTGTTTTTAATATATACCCTTTATCATGTTAAGGAATTGTCCTTCTATTCCTATCCTTTGTAGTGTTTTTATCAGGGAAGGGTGCTGTATTTTGTGGAATGCTTTTTCTGCATCTATAGAAATGACCATGTTATTTTTTCTTTCAATCTGTTTATGAGCTGGATTACATAGATTGATTTTCTTATGTTGAACCATCCTTGCATACCAGGGATGAAACTCACGTGGTCATGGTGTATAATTCATTTGATGTGTTGTTGAATATGATTAGCAAGTATTTTGTTGAGGATTTTAGCATCTAGTTTCATTAGAGACATTGGTTTGTAATTTTCCTTTCTTGTGGCATCTTTGTTTGGCTTTGGTATTAGGGTGATGTTGGCATCATAGAATGAGTTAGGCAATGTTCCTTCTACTTCTATTTTTTTGGAAGAGTTTAAGCAGGATTGGTGTTAGTTCTTTACAGAATGTTTGCTAGAATTCAGCTGTGGGGCCATCTGGTCCTGGTCTCTTCTTAGTTCAGAGATTGTTGATGACAAATTCAATCTCATTACTTGTGATTGGTCTGTTGATTTCATCAATTTCTTCTTTTGTCATTGTAGGCTGCTTGTGTATTTCTAGGAATTTGTCCATTTTCTCTAAATTATCCTCCTTGTTGGCATATAAATTTTCAAAGTATCCTCTTATGATACTCTTTATTTCTGTGGGGTCAGTGGTGATATGCCCTTCCTCATTTCTTATTTTATGTATTTGCACCTTCTCTCTATTTTTTTTTTTTTGTTGTTGTTGTTAGTCTAGCTAAAGGTTGTTCAATTTTATTGACCTTCTCGAAGAACCAGCTTTTGGTTTTGTTTATTTTTTCTAGTGCTTTCCTATTTTATATTTCATTTAGTTCTGCTCTAATCTTTGTTATTTCCTTCTTTATATCTCCTTTGTGATTAGTTTGTTGTTCTTTTTCTAATTCCTCTAGGTGTGCATTTAGGTCTTCAATTTTATCTCTTTCTTGTTTTTTGATATATGCATTTATGAGTATGAATTTTCCTCTCAGTATAGCTTGTCCTGCATCCCATAGATTTTGATATGTTGTGCTGTCATTTTCATTCCTTTCAAGGTAGTTCCTGATTTCTTTTGTAACTTCCTCCTTTACCCACTGTTTATCTAAGAGTGAGTTGTTTAACTTCCATATCTTTGTGCCTAATCTGGTTCTCTGGCCCTTACTGATTTCCAGCTTCATTCCATGGTGGTCAGAGAAATTATTTTGTATAATTTCAATCTTTCTGAATTCATTGAGAGTTGTGCTGTGGCCTAGCATATTGTTTGCTTGTAAAATTGTTTTTCAGACATTCACTTTTAGTCACCTTGAATCTCTGGGTCTAAGGTGGGTTTCATGCAGACAGCATATACATGGGTCATATTTCCTTATCCATTCTGCCTATCTGTGACTCTTGACTGGTGAGTTTAATCCATTAACATTCAGTGCTATTATACTCAAGGAATTACTTACATTAGCTTTATTTTCTTTGGCTTTATGTTTGCCATATGTTGTTTTTCTTTTTTCTTTTTTTTTTTCTTACACTCTCCTCCAACTCTCTCTCTCCTGTTTTTTCCTTTCAACATGCTGCACTCCCTTTAGTATTTCTTGAAGGACAGGTTTGTTATTGGCATACTCTCTTAATTTCTGTTTATCTGAGAATATTTTGAATATTCTATCACTTTTAAATGCCAGCTTTGCTGGATAGAGAATTATTGGATGGAAGTTTTTTTCTTTGGCACCTTGACTATGTCATACCACTGCCTCCTTGCCTCCATGGTTTCAGATGAGAGATTAGCACTTAGTCTTATTGAGATTCCTTTGTATGTGATAGTTCTCTTTTCTCTTGCTTCTTTCAGTATTCTCTCTTTGTTTTGACCATTGGACAATTTGACAAGTACACACCTTGGAGTAGGCCTGTTTTGATTTATACTGTTTGGGGTGTGTTGCACTTCCTGGACATGTACATCCATAATAAGGTTGGGAATTTTTCAGCTAAAATTTCCTCTAACACTCCTTTTGTCCCCTCTCCCTTCTCTTCTCCTTCTGGGATGCCTATAATGCATATGTCTGTGTGTTTTGTGTTGTCGTTCAGATACCTAAGTCCCTGCTGATTTTTTTCTATCTTTTTATCTATCTGTTCCAATATCCGTTTGATATCAGATGTCCTGTCATCCATATCGCTAATTCTTTCCTCTGCCTGTTCAAATCTGCTGTTATGTGCTTCCAGTGTGTTCTTGATTTCTTTCATTGTGCCTTTCATCACCATCATATCCATTACATTTTTATGTATGTTTACAATTTCTTCAGTATGTTTTCTCGGTATCTTCTTAATATCCTTAATCTCTTCCTTCACTTCATTAAGTTGGTTCATGATGTTTGTTTGGACAGCTCTGATAAGTTGTTCCATGTTCTGTATCTCCTCCTGATATTTAGTTTGTTCATTAGACTGGTCCATGTCTTCCTGTTTCTTGGTATGGTTTATAATTTTTTGTTGATGTTTAGGCATCTCTTTATTTTGAAGGGTTTATTCAGTTGATTTGTTTCTCTCTCTACTCTAGGGCTTTATTTAGTTGCTGCTTTTGTGTGTGTGGTATTTTTCTCTTTAATACTTTGTTCCTCTTTTTCTATTTTCTTGCTGTTGTATATGTTCCCTTTATAGAAAAAGATTAGGGCCAGGGAAAGGGAAAGAGGTAAGAAAAGAAAAAGAATAATAGTAATAATAATAATAAAATGTAAAAGGGGAACCATATAAGACCTAGGAAAATGAATAATTAATTCATGTAAGAAGTGCAGAGGAATAAGAATAAAGAAGTGGGGTACAAACAATGAAATGAAAAACTGAATAAAGAAAAATATCTAGAATGAATTAAAAGGTCACAATGATAAGAAGTGAGAGAAAGAAAAAAGACGATAAGCAAAAAAGTTAAAATAAATAAATAAAGCAGGGAATAGAAGAGATAGTAATGAAAACAAGAAAAATGTAAGACTAAACAAAAAGAGGTGGAACTTAAGAACAAAAACAGAAAGCAGAAGATAGGAAGTTGAAAGAAGGAAAAGAAATAGTATAAGTAGACAAAACTGGTATACAAAAGAGGGGAAACAAAAGAAGGGAAACACAGCAAACAAGAAACAAGATAGCAGCACCTAATTTTTAAAACTGAGGTGGGGGGCGGTGCAGAGAAAGAGAGAAAATAATAACAAAACAAGAAACAAACATTCAAGCAAGCAATCAAACAAAAACGTAGGAAAAGCAGCCTTCCCTCTTAGGCCCCTGAGGAGCTTCTCAGGCTGCTGGTGTTCATCAATCATTTATCCTGAAGCCTGCTCCTCTGCAGGTTTTGAATCGGGTTTTAGCAAGTAAACTAAGTTAAATTTTTAAAACAGGAACCTTTTTTAAGAAAAGTAAGAGACCCAAAAGAAGTTAATACCAAAAAAGTGCCTATGTGTTCCCTGTTGTAAAGTATCAGCTGGGTATTTGATAACACGGTGAATCACTACTCTAAGGAGAGCCAGGAATCGAACCAGGGACCTTGTATATTCAAAGCAGAGACTCCTCCATTGAGCTAAACTTTCTCATTGGGTCAGTTAGCTAGAGAGCTATCCAGTCACTTTCCCTATGTGAGTTTTGACTCTTTACAGTTGGGTAGATTCCTGCTACTTGGGAACCCGTCAGTGTCTGCACCCTTTCTATTCTTATTGTTTTCTCCCCAGTGCAGCAGGACACAATAGCCTGTGTGATCAGATCCTCCCTCACCTCTCCTGGTCAGTTTGAGTTCCCTTCTGAAATTCAAATGAGACCCTGGTATCTGAACACACCACAGAGAAATGACTCTCAACCCTCTTCCAGACCTCCCCATCCTCCCAGGGGACCCTAAATAGGCCCTTGGAAGGTTATTAAGTGCTTCCTACTGCCCACCTTCCTTAGGGAAGTGGGAATTTTGATAATTTTCAGCACAGGACTAGTCAATTGCCTGACTCCACCCTCCACTAGCCCAAGTTCCTCTCTCCCAGTCAGCTAGGTAAATCAGGCTGCTTAAGCATGTTTGCATCTCCCCTCTTCTCAGGGCCACCCCTTGCCAGCTGGCATGCTCCCTAAAGTTCAGTGGGGGTCTGAGTAACCAAACCCACAGAAAGGAAACCCTTCTCCACCCTTCACCAAAACCCTCTTACTCCTGGAGAAGGTTCCCTACTGCTCAGGGGCTGCTGGGAGTAGGGGCTCACAACTTTTTGCCTTGAGGGTGGGGCTTAGCCACCCTCTGTTTCTAGCCACCGGGGCAAAAAACTCATGGTTTTCCCCTTGGGCTTTTTATCTCTTTGTCCAGAACCCTCCAGATTGTCGACCTGAAGCCTCCTGCTCTGCGGGTTCACAAAACAGCTCACTTAGGCAGGATCTTGCCCCTTCTCAGCCATTTTTTGCAAGAAATATGGTGAGTGTCCACTTGAACCAGCACCATCTTGCTCCCTCCCCTCAGTTGCTGCTGTTTTGTTTCTTATTTGTTGTGTTTCCTCTTTGTTTCCCCCCCTTTTTTTTTTTTTACTAATTTTTTCTACCTACATTATTTCTTTTCTTTCCTTTTATTTTTCTATCTGCTATTTTCTGTTGCTTTTCTTTCATTCCATCTCTTTTCGTTTGGTCTTCAAATTTTTGGTTTTTACTTATCTCACTCTTTTTTCTCTGCTTTCTTTTGTTTTTGATTTTTTACTTTTTCTTTTCTCTTCTTTTTTCTTTTTTCATTTCCTCTTTTCTCATCATTCCTACCTTTTAATTCATTCTATATATTTTTCTCTATTTTGTTTCTCATTTCATTTTTTATTCCACTTCTTTATTCTTTTTCCTCAGTATTTATTATGATTTTTTTACAGTGCTAATTACTTCTTTTCATATGGTTCCTCTTCTACCTTTTTTATTATTATTACTATTATTCTTTTTCTCTTGTTATTTCTATACATTTCTCTGGTCCTAATTCTTTTTTTTTTTTTAAGAGAACATAGACAACAAGAAGGAAATAGAATAGGAGGAATGAAGTATTAAAGTGAAACCTTACCACACACACAGAAACAACAAAATAAAACCTTAGAGTAGAAAGAGAACCAAACCAACCAAATAAACCCATTAAGACAAACGGATGCCAAGACACCAACAAAAAATGACAAGCCATACTAAGAAAGAGGAAAACATGGCCCAGTCTAATGAACAAACTAAAAAGCAGGAAGAGATGCAGAACATGGTACAACTAATCAGAGATATCCAAAAAAATATCATGCATCAACTTAATAAACTGAAGGAAGAGATTAAGGACATTAAGACGACACTGGGAGAACATATATAAGAAATTGTAAACATACATAAAAAGATAATGGATATGATGGTGTTGAATAGCACAATGCAAAAATTCAAAAATACACTGGAAGCACATAAGAGCAGATTTGAATAGGCAGAGGAAATAAACAGCAGGGTGGAAGACAGTACATCTGAAATCAGACAGATAATAGAACAGACAGATAAAAAGATGGAAAAAGATCCATCAGGGACTTAAGGTATTGAATGACAATGCAAAATGCACAAACATATGCATTATAGGCATCCCAAAAGGAGAAGAGCAGGGAAAGGGGGCAGAAGGAGTGTTGGAGGAAATAATGGCTGAAAATCTCCCAACTCTATTGAAGAACATGGATATACATGTCCAGGAAGCTCAGCACACCCCAAACAGTATAATCCTAACAGGTCTACCCCAAGTCATATACTTGCCAAATTGTCTGATGCTCAAGACGAAGAGAGAATACTAACAACAACAAGAGAAAAGAGATCCATCACATACAAGGAAAGTGCAATAAAATTAAAGTGCTCATCAGGCCCTGTACGTGGGTACGCCATCAGGCCCCATGAGCAGGTGAGCCATCAGGCCCTGTATGTGGGTGTGCCACCAGGCCCCGCAAGTGGGTGAGGCCCCCAGGCCCCGTGCGTGGGTACACAGTCAGGCCCCGTGAGCAGGTGTGCTATCAGGCCCCGGGCATGGGTGAGCCACCAGGCCCCACACATGGGATGAGCTGCCAGGCCCTGCGAGCCATGCAGCAAGATGATGATGTAACAGGAGAGTGACACAAGGGAGAGCCAAGATGAGACACACCGAAAAACCAGGAACTAAGGTGGCACAGGTGGTAGGATGTCTCTCTCCCACATCAGAGGTTCTGAGGATCGAATCCCAGTGAAGACAGGAGGAGAAGGATGAGAAGAGAGGGCAGGAATGGACACAGAGAGTTGCCCAGTGAATGGACACAAAAACAGCAAAAACAGAGGGGGGATGGTACAAAAGGATAAAAATAAATAAATATATCCTTCAAAATAATGTATAGGGGAGTAAATGCACTACAGTTAATAATAAAACTTTGACAATGCTCTTTCATAACTTGTTAACAAATGCTTCACAACAATGCAAAGTATTTGTGGTGGGATGATGTGTGGGAACCCTGTATGATGTTATGCATGTTTGTTTTGTAAGTTAACAATGTTTACTGAACACTTATTGTTTATGTTTGTTCATATATGAATGATATATTTCAATAAATTGTTTTTTAAAAGAAGAATAGCCAATAAAAGCATGAAAAAAATATTAAAGTACTGATTTCTCATCTGAAACCATGGAGGCAAGAAGGCAGTGGTATGACTAATTAAGGTGCTAAAAGAAAAAACTTCCAGCCAAGAATTCTTTGTACAGCAAGACTGGAATTCAAAAATGAGGGACAGTTCACAATATTCACAGATAAACAGAAACTAAGAGTGTCTCTCAATAAGAAAACTGACCTTCAGGAAATACTAAAGGGAATTTTGCAGGTTGAAAGGAAAAAAACAGGAAAGAGTTGGAGGAATGTGTAAAAATAACTAAAAAGATAAAAAAAGAAATAAAAAAAAAAAGCAAACATGTGGCATACATAAACCTAAAGATAACATGGCTAATGTAAGTAATTTCTTGACAGTAATATCATTGAATGTTACTGGATTAAACACTCCAGTCAAAAGACACAGAATGGCAGAATAGATAAGGATATGACTCATCTATATGCTGTCTGAAAGAAACTCACCTCAGACCCAGTGACAGGAGGAGCCTGAAAGTGAATGGTTAGAAAGCAATTTTACCTGCAAACAATGACAAAAAAAGGGCAGGAGTAGCTATACTAATATTGGACAAATTAGACTTTGAATGCAAAACTATTGTAAGAGACAAAGAGGCACACTCTATATTAATAAAATGGGTAATCTATCAAGAAGAAAGAACAATCATAAACATTTATACACCTAACGAGGGTGCCTCAAAATGCATGAGGCAATCATTGCCAAAATTAAGTGGAGAAATAGATGCCTCTAAAATTATAGTGGGGGACTTTAATACACCGTTATCACCATTAGACAGAACATCATGACAGAGAATCAAAAAACACAGAGATCTTGAATAACACATTAGAGGATCTGGACCTAATAGACATATACAGAACACTGCACTCAAATACAGCGGGATATACATTCTTCTTGAGTGCACGTGGATCATACTCCAAGATATACCACATGCTAGGCCACAGAACAACTCACATTGAATTCAGAAAGATTGAAATTATACAAAGTAATTTACCTGACCACAAAGGAATGAAGCTGGAAATCAGTAAGGGGCAGAGAAGCATATTGGGCACAAAGATACAGAAGTTAAACAGCACACTTTTAGACAATCAATAGGTCAAGGAGAAAATTGCAAAAGAAATCAGGAACCTTCTTGAAACGAGTGAAAATGACAACACATTGTATCAAAACCTATAGGATGCAGCAAAAGCAGTACTGAGAGGAATATTCATAGCCATAAAATGCCTATATTAAAAAAGAAGAAAGAGCTAAATCAAAAACCTTTACTAGCACACCTGGAGGAACTAGAAAAAGAACAACGAATTAACCTCAAAGGAAGTAGAAAGAAGGAAATAGCAAAGATTAGAGCAGAGCTAAATGAAATTGAAATAAGAAGTCACTAGAAAAAATAAACAAAACCAAAAGGTGGTTCTTTGAGAAGATTAATAAAATTGATAAGTCCTTAGCTAGACTAACTAGGCAAAAAAGAGAGAAGATGCAAATACGTAGAATAAGAAACGAGGAAGGGGATATCACCACTGACCCCACAGAATTAAAGAGTATCATAAGAAGATACTTTGAAAAATTGTATGCCAACAAGATGGATAATTTAGAGGAAATGGACAACTTCCTAGAAACACACAAAAAGACTACATTGACGAAAGAGATTGATGAACTCAACTGACCAATCAGAAGTAACAAGATAGAATTAGTCATTCAAAACCTCTCAACTAAGAAGACCCTGGGACCAGATGACTTCACAGGTGAATTCTACCAAACATTCCGGAAGGAACTAACACCATCCCTGCATGAACTCTACCAAAAAATAGAGGTGGAGGGAACATTGCTTAACTCATTCTATAATGCCAACATCATCCTAATGCCAAAGCCAAACAAAGATGTGACAAGAAAGGAAAACTATAGACCAATCTCTGTAATCAACCTCAATGCTAAAATCCTCAACAAAATAATTGCTAATCATATTCAACAACACATCAAACAGATTATACACCATGACCAAGTAGGTGTCATCCCTGGTATGCAAGGATGGGTCAATATAAGTAAATCAATGTAATACACCACAGTAACAGATAGAAAGAAAAAAAATCACTTGATCATCTCTATAGATGCAGAAAAAGCATTGGACAAAATACAGCACCCTTTCCTGATAAAAACACTTCAAAAGATAGGAATGGAAGGAAATTTCCCCAACATGATAAAGGGTATATATGAAAAACCCACAGCTAACATCATATTCTATTGTGAAATCCTAAAAGTTTTCCTCTAAGATCTGGACAAGTCAAGGATACCCACTGTCACTGCTCTTATTTAACATTGTGTTAGAAGTACTTGCTCAAGCACTTAGGAAAGAAAAAGATATAAACATCATCCAAATTGCAAGGGAAGAAATAAAAATTTCACTATTTTCAGATGACATGATCCTATACCTCAAAAGCCATGAGAAAGCTACAACAAAGCTTCTAGAGCTTATAAATGAGTTCAGTAAGGTGGCAGGTTATAAAATTAATGTGCAAAAATCAGAAACATTTCTTTACACCAATAATGAGCAATCTGAGGAGGAAATCCATTTAAAATAGCAACTAAAAAAATAAGAAAATCAAACACCTAGGAATAAATGTAACTAAAGATGTAAATGATTTGTATGCAGACAACTACACAACACTGTTAAAAGAAATCAAAGAAGACCTAAGTAAATGGAAGAATATTCCATGGATAGGAAGACTAAACATCACTAAGATGTCTATCCTACCCAAACTGATTTACAGATTTAATGCAATCCCAATAAAAATTACCACAGCATTTTTTACTGAATTGGAAAAGCTAATTATGAAATTTATTTGGAAAAGCAAGGGGCCCTGAATAGCCAAAGATGTATTGAAAAAGAAAAATGAAATTGGAGGAATCATCCTACCTGACTTTAAAACATACTAAAAGCCTACAGTGTTCAAAACTGCATGGTATTGGCACAAGGATAGATATACTAACCAATAGAACTGAATTGAGAGTTCTGATATAGATCCTTGCATATACAGTCAACTGATATTTGACAAGGCTACCAAGCCCCCTCAACTGGGAGAGAATAGCCTCTCCCACAGGTGGTGCTTGGAGAACTGATTATCCATATCCAATAGATTGAGAGAGGAACACCACCACACAAGTTATACAAAAATTAACTCAAGATGGATCATAGATCTAAATATAAGAGCTAAGAAATAAAGATCTTGGAAGATAATGTTGGGAAGCATCTACAAGATCTTGTATTAGGAAATGGTTTCATGAACTTTACACCCAAAACACTAGCAATGAAAGGAAAATCAGATAAATGGGTCCTCCTCAAAATTAAAAACTTTTGCACCTCAAAGGGATTTGTCAAGAAAGTGAAAAGGCAACCTACTCAATGGGAGAAAATATTTGGTAACCATATGTCTGATAGGAGCCTAATATCCAGCATATATAAAGAAATTCTACACCTTGAAAATATAAAGACAAACAACCCATTTAAAAAATGGGCAAGTAATTTGAATAGATACTTCTCCAAAGAAGAAATACAAATGAGTAAAAAGCACATGAAAAGATGCTCAACATCACTAGCTATTAGGGAAATGCAAATCAAAACTACAATGAGATATCATCTTACACCCATTAGATTGGTGGCTATTACAAAAACAGAGGAGTACAAGTGTTGGAGAGGATGTGGAGGAATGGGAACCCTTATCTACTGCTGGTGGGAATGCAGAAGGGTGCAACCATTGTGGAGCACAGTCTGGCTGTTCCTCAGGAAGCTAACTATGGAACTGCCTTATAGTCCAGCAATTCCACTACTGGGAATATACCCAGAAAAATTGAAAGCAGGGACACAAGCAGATAGATGCACACCAGTGTTCATAGTGGTATTATTAACTCTTGCCAAAAGTTGCAAACAACCCAAATGTCCATCAACAGATGAGTGGATAGGCAAAATCTGGTATATACATAAAATGGAATATTACTCAGTTATAAGAAGTAATACAGTATTAACACATAGTATAACATGGATGAACCTTGAAGACCTTATGTTGAATGAAGCAAGCCAGGCACTGAAGGGCACATATTACATGACTTCATGATATGAATTAAGCAAATTGAGCAGACTCACAGAGCTAAAGTCTGGAAGATAGGTTTACAGGAAACAGAAAGGCAGTAGAGGGTTGGGAGCCAATGCCTATATGGGCAAAATCTATGACAAGGTAGAAAGATGTAGTTGTGCAGGGGATGGGCATGACAATGGTGCAGTGGTGCTATTGGGTTGGGCAGTGCTGGCCTGTGAGGGGAATGGGGTGGAGAGCTTGCACTGTACATGGAACTGGGGGAGGGTCGGGTCAGGGAGCAGATAAACTCTGGTGATTTGCGGGTATGTGGTTGAAACTACAACACTGGAAATGTTGTGTGGGTTTTTTTTGGCTAATACAGCAGGGGCTGTTTACTGGTTTGGGTGTTGGATGTGGGGAGCATGCAGGACAGGGTGCATCTGGAGCAGGCTTCTAGGGAGTATGTGAGTGTTCATCCTGCCATAGTGCATTGTGTCAGTGGTGGATACCTACACAATGAATGGGAAGGTGTTGGACTCCCATCCTGGGGAGTCCTGCTATGTTCTCAAATAGAGGGGCGGCGGTCTCTCGAAAGATAGGCAGTGCCTAATAGGGGAGGATAGTCAGTATGTCAAGCCCTCAATGTTGTTTCAAGTAACTATGAATCTTGTTCTTCAAGGAGTGAAGCTTGGTGGTTGCCGTGGATCCTGAGGGGAGGAGCAGGGAGGAATAGAATAGATGGAACATGGGGCATTTGGGGGGCATTGGAATTGTTCTAAATGATCTTGCAATGATGGACACAGGCCATGTTAAATTTCATCAAAATCTTCAGAGGTGTATGTTCCAAAATGTAAATCATAATGTAAATCATTGACTTTGGTTAATAGCAATGCCTCAATATATGTACATCAATTGTAATAAATGTACCATCCACATGTAAAATGTTATTAGTAGAGGAAAGGGGGAAAAGGGGAGGATGTTGGGTATACAGGAATAACCTACATTCTGTATGTGACTTTTCTATAACCTAAAGCTTCTATGAAGATAAAATGAAAAAAAAAAAAAAAGACACTGGGGGAATAAATGGAAGAAAATGTCACTATACATATAATTATGACAACAGGTCTGGCAGTGGTGAAGGACATAATGCCATTTTAAAAATTTTTATTATTTCTTTCATTATTTCAAATTCTTTTTAATTTTTTATATTTTATTTGATATTTTTAAAATTATTGTTATTTCATTTTCTGATTAATTTTATTTGGCTATTTTGTTGGCTTCATTTTTTGAAGATGTTTTAGATCACAGAGGTTACAATTGTAGCAGGGGAGGATCATTGGTGTGGGTTGTCAGTGATGGAGGATGCATGGGAGGAGTTTCACCTGGGGCATACCTAAAAGGCATATGAATGAGTTCAAGTGTTCATGGGGCATTGTCATAGTGGGTGGAGAGTCACACAATAACTGAAAGAATATCCAATTCCCATCATGGAGAGTTCTGTCACAATCTCTAATGGGATGGCAAGAATCCCTCAAGTATAGGGGCAGTGACTAGTGAAGGAAAATGGACCACTGATGGGCCCTTGATATTGATGACTGTACTTATGAACTTTTTCTTTTGAAATTGAAACTTAGCCTAGTATTATAGGTTGCCTGTGAGTTACCTCCTGGGAGCCTCCTTGTTGCTCAAATGTGGCCTCTCTCAAAGCCAAACTCAACATATAAATGCATTACCTTACCCCAACATGGGACATGACTCCCGGGGATTAGCCTCCCTGGCAACAAGAGATTACTACCAAGTACGAACTAGCAATGCAACTGGAAAAAGATCTTGACCAGAAGGGGGAAAGGGTAAAGACAAATGAATTTATGGCTAAGAGACTTCAAAGTGAGTCAGGAATTCATCCCAGAGGTTATGCTTATGCATGCCTCAGCAGGATCCTATTGACTGCCATAGTAAATATTGCCTCAAATAGTGGGGCTTCTAAGGGCTCTGGAGACATCCAGACACTATAGGCAGGGCAGACTGCTCAGGAGTTTGGCACCCTGCCAGTGGGCCGTACTTTGGAATTTATGCTCCCCAGTGTGAAAGAGTTGAACTCAGTCTTGGTTTCCCTTCACGTGGCTCTTCTGTCCCTTCTATTTGAACCTATAGTTAATACCAGAGTTGATAGGTTTATGTCCAAGAGACTTAAATTTTCAGGGTTTCAATGTGCCAGTTGGGCTCTGAATCACAACCAAGTTGAAATACCTACTCTCAGTTCAGTGGACTGACCTAGGACAACTAACAAGGAAATGATGATGGACAGTGATCATCCCAAGGAATAGAGAGTCTTCAACTGCAAGCAAGATAGTCCCATCCATCTGCCCCATGGGATCTAAGCCCCCTCTCATTTGGAGGTGGAGTGAGCATCACCATCCCAGTGTCCTCAGGATTGGGGCATGAACAATGGACTAGAGTAGACTTACTATTATTCTACTATAGACTTATTATTATTCTAGCAATGGAAGAACTTTTATCATTGATGTAGTGGCAGTGGCTACCAGAGGTTTTGAGAGGAGGGAGAGGGGAAAAATTCTTGTAATATAGGGGCATTTTGGGGACATTGGAACTGTCCTGGATGACATTGCAATGACAGATACAGGCCATTATATATCTTGTCATAACTTACAAAATTGTGCGGAAGAGAGTGTAAACTATAGTGTAAACTATAATCCACACTTCGTGGCAATGCTCCAAAATGTGTTCATCAATTGTAGCAAATGTACCACACAAACGAAGGATGTTGTTAATGTGGGAAAGTGTGGGAGAGGTAAGGAGTGGGGCATATGGGAATCCCTTATAATTTTTATGTAACTTTTATGTAATCTAAGTATGTTTAAAAATTTTTTTTAATTAAAAAAGATATTTAACAGTTCCATCACCACAGGACTCCCTGTTGCTCTTTTAGAGCCACCCACCTCCGTACAACCCCACCCTTCTCCCAACCTTAATCTCTCACAACCACTATCTGTGCTCCATTTCTAAACTTGTGTCATTTTTTAAATGTTATATAAATGGAATCATATTTTATGTGATCTTTAGTAATTGACTTTTCCCCTCAGGATAATTCCATAGAGATGCATCTAAGTTATAGTGTTTATCAAGTCTATTCCTTTTTATTGCTGAGTAGTATTCCATGGTATGTATATACCACCATTTTTTTTAACCATTCATCTGTTGAAGGAAATATGGGGTGATTCCAGTTTGGGCTATTACACATAAAGTTTCTATGAACATCCATGTACACGTTTTTTATGAACATAAATTTTCATTTCTTTTGGATAACTGTCCAGGAACGCAATTGCTGGAACATGAGATTCTTGCATATGGCTTTGTGAGAAACTGCAAACTGTTTTCTAGAGTAGCAGAACCATTTTTACATTCCTACCAGCAAGGCGTAAGTCATCCAATTTCTCTGCACCCTCAAAAGCACTTGGTGATATATTTAATTTAATTTAATTTTAGCCATAATTACATAAAGCTATCTCACTGGAATCTTAACTTGCATATCTCTGATGAATAATGATGCTGTCCTTCTTTTCATGTGCTTACTTTCTATCTCTGTATTCCTTTCAGTGAAATCTCTGTTTGTGTCTTTTGCCCATGTTTTAAATGGATTGTTCACTTTTTACTGCTGAATTTTGAGGATTTGTAAAAAATACACTGTATATTCTACTTCTTTACCAGATACGTAGTTTGCAAATATTTTCTTCCAGTATTAAGCTTGTTTTTTTCATACTCTTTACATGGGATTTCATAAAATAAAAAGGTTCTTTTTTGTTGTTTTATTGTTTGCTTGTGTTTTAATTTGATGGGATGCCATTTTTTTCTTTATAGATTGTTTTTGGTGTCAGATGTAAGAACTCTTTGCCTAGTCCTGTATGCCAAGTTTTTCTCCTATGGTAGTTTTTTTCCCCCAAAAAAGTTGTGCTTTACATTTAAGTTCATGATCCATTTCAAGTTTATTTTTTAATAAGATGTGAGTTTTAAATCAAGGTTTATTATTATTATTATTATTATTATTATTATTATTATTATTATTATTTTATTATTTGTTTAGGGACATCTACTTGGTCCAGCACTATTTGTTGAAAAATCCATCCTTCTTCCATTTAATTGAATTTATATTTTTGTCAAAAATCAATTGATTATATGTGTATGGTCTTTTCCCATGCCATAAACATGGTTTATCTCCCCATTTATTTATGTTTTATTTTATTTCTTTCATTAGCATTTTGTAATTTTCAGCATTTAGAGCTTGCACATTATTTTTAATTATGTATCCATATATTTCATTTTTGGAGTGATTGTAAATAATATTTTATTCATTGTTAGTATATAGAAATACAGCTTATTTTTTGTGGTTTGATCTTATATACTGCTGAACTCACTGGTCAGTTCAACCAATTTTTCATATATTCCTGGGTATTTTTTACGTAGACTATTATGCCGTCTGCAAATAGAGATAGTTTTCTTTTCTCCTTTCCAACTTGGGTACACTTCATTTATTTTCCTTTTCCTGTTATACTGGCTAGAACTTTCAATACTATAATGAATAAGAACGGTAAAAGTGAGCACCCTTGTCTGTCTCTTTTCTTAGGAGAAAAGCATTCCATCTTTCACCATTAACTGTGATGTTAGCTGTAGGTGTTTTACATAAGCCCTTTATCAAGTCCAGGAATTCCTCTCTAATTTTTTTTTATCATAAATGGATGCTGGATTTTGTCATATGCTTTCACTGCATCAAGTAATATGATCATATGATTTTTCACTCCTTTGACTTGTTGATAAGGTGGATTACATGGATTGAATTTTGAATGCTGAGCTAGCCTTGCATACCTAGAATAGATTCCACTTGACCATGGTATTTAATTGTTCTTAAATATTGTTACATTTGGTTTACCAATATATTGCTGAAGTTTGTCATTCTAAGTTACTGAGAGATATTGGTCTGTAGTTTTTTTTCTTTGATCTTTTTTGTACTTTCTTTGTCTTTTTTTGTGTGTGTGTGTGTGTATCATAATAATCATTTGGTATGTACCCCCCTTCTTTTCTACTTTCTGAAAGCAATTGTATAAAATAGGTGTCAATTTAATTTTCATTTAGTTGTGTGTATTTTTTATTCCTTTGAGGCTTTCTCTTTGAGTCATTAAGTATTTAGAAGTGTATTGTTTAATTCACATATTTAGATATTCTTTTATTTTATTTCTGTTGATTTCTAGTTTGATTCCATTTTGTCAGAGGACTCACCTTGCATGATTTCAATTCTCTTAGATTTGTTGTGGTTTGTTTTAAGGCCCAGGATATGGTTTATCTTGGTGAATGAATGTTCCATGGACATCTAAAAATCCTTGTATTTTCTTATCTATTGGTAGAATGTTTTCTATATGTCAATTAGATTTTGTTGGTTGATAGTGTTGTGATGATTTTCTATATCCTTGCTGATTTTCTGTTAGTAGTTCTATTTATTACTGAGAGAGTGTATTTGAATAATAATTGTGGATTTGTCTATTTCTACTCTCAGATGTAGGCACTCTTGCTTCATATATTTTGAGGCTTTATTGTTGGGTACATACACATTTAGGATCACTATGTCTTCCTGATAGATTGATACCATTATTATTACATAATGTCCCTCTTTCCCTCTAGTAATTTTCTTTGCTCTGAAGACTATTTTATCAGATATTAAAATAGTCATTCCTATTTATATTTAGCTTTGCATTTTATATCATTTACTAGGCATTAATTTCAACTTTCCCATGTCATTGAATTTGAGGAACATTTCTTATAAACAAAAATATTTGGGTAATGTTTTGTTATTTCCTCTGTAATTCTCTCTTTTGATTGGTGTATTTAGATCATTTACATTTAAGATAATTATTGATATGCTGGCATTCATGATTGCCAATATGCTTTTGTTTTCTGTTTATTTCCTCTAGTTTTCATTCTTCTGTTACTGATTTCTTACCTACATGTGTGCTACCCTAGTATATATACATATGTGACTTATTACAGTCTACCAGTATGTCATACTACCTTTTCAAATTAAGTATGAAAACCTTATTTACATTTAGATTCCTTTACCTTCCCCAATTTAAATATCATTGTCTTAAATATCAGGTGGTATTATAATTTTTGCTTCAATTATCAAACATTACTTATAAACCACTAATAAAATGGATAGTCTACATTATACCCCTAATTTTTTGCTCCTTCTGTTGTTCCTTTTTCCTTCCCAATGCTCCAAATTATTTCTTTTATTATTTCCTTTCCATTTGAAGTAATTCCTTTAGCTAATCTCTAAGGGTAGGTCTGCTAACAACAAATTTTTCGGATTTTCTGCATCTGATAATTTATTTCCTAAACATTCCTGAAGAATAGTTTCACTGGGTATAGAATTTGGGGTTGACAGTTTTGTTTTTGTTTTAGTTTTTGCCTTTCACCACTTGAAAAAAATGGCATGCCACTTCTTTCTGGCCTTCTCCATTAAGATGAGAAATTCACTGACCTTGGTGTGCCCTGTAAGTAATATGTTGTTTCTCTGCCTACTTCCCAGATTTTTAACTTGTCTTTAATTTTCAAAAGTTTAATTATGGCACATCTTAGTACGGATTCTTTGGGTTAAGCCTATTTGGGATTCTCTCTGTTTGGATTTGTAGATTTGTGTCTTTACCAAATTTGGAAAAATTTCAGCCATTATTTCTTCAAATATCCTTTTAACCTTATTCTCCTTTTCTTTTCCTCTTGGTGTTCTCTGATATTCTGCTAAATTTTTTTAGCCTTTTTCCTCCCTGTTGCTCAGATTGGATAAATTATATTTATCTGGTCTCTAGTTTACTCACACTTTAATATGTTATCTCCTGTCTACTATTGAGCTTTTCCAGTGAGTTGTTTGTTTGTTTGTTTGTTTTAATTTCTGTCATTGTGCTTTCAAGTTCTTTTATTTCCATTTAGTTCTGACACATAACTTCTATTTGTTTGCTGATATTTTCTATTTTTTCATTGGTTTCAAGAGAATTTATAATTCATTGTTGAAACATTTTTATAATGGCTGTTCTAAAATCCTCATCAGGTAATGCCAAAATTTGATTCATTGGGGTATTGGCATAATGTTCTTGTCTTTTCTCATTCAAGATGTGATTATCTTGGTCTTGGCATGACAGGTGATTTTGATTGTATCCTGGATATTTTTCCTATTATCTTTGAGAATCTGAGTGATGTTTCAATCTTTTGATTTAGCAGGCAGTTACCCTGTTTAAATATAGCATGCAAATGATGAATACGTGACAAAGAACAAGTTCTTTCTTTCTACTTCCTATCTTTCTTTGCAGGTGGACCAGTGTAAGAAAAACAACAAAGAGGACAATTTCTAAGAAACTCTTCTATACCTAATATCATTTTTCCAGGAAAAAAAATCTGTTAAATTAAACGAGTTCATTAAATTGTGTGATGGCAAACATAGAGGCAAGCAAGAGAAATGTAAACCAAATACTTTCTGGAAAATCCCAGGCAAAGGCAATGAGGACAACTGCAGCCCATACAGGCTGTTCTCATTAAAGGAAAACAACATTTTGAAGGGTAAGGGTTACCTTGGCAAACAACTAGCTCAATTCTGTTGCTGGTTCTTTAGGCCTCCTGTCCAAACCTGATTTCAGGAAGACTAGCTTCAAAAACAGGAGAGGCATATTAGGCCTGGGAGCTTGCCAGAGAGCAGGGACAGCTGGGTTGATTTTAGACCCTTTCCACAGTTTGGAATGGGAAAAAAAAATGGCCAACTCCTTCCCTTGTCTCTGTCTGCTGGCTTATTTCAGATGCAGGCAGGAGGGCAGTCTGGAACAGAAAACACCAGCAGTAATAACCGAGGAGACCCTGTGTAAGGATATGATTTGTTTTGTTTTGTTGTCTTCAAAGGAAAACAATGAAGTGTTTTCGAGAAGTGAGAGATCATCCCTCACTCCTTTTTGTTGATGAATTCCAGCATAAGTGAAAGAAATAATCCAAGCTATTGAGGAAGCATAAATGTGTTCCAAACACAGATCCCAGAGAACTGGAGAGAGAAGGGGATGTGAAAGAGGGAAGACTGGTAAGACTTGGGGTGGGCTGATAGGGTTAGGTGGGGCAGTTCAGAATCTTTTCTTGTTCTTGTGGGTGAAACACAGAAGCAATTTTGTAATTCTTTAAAATAGTTTCTTTTCTCTCTCTCTCTTCATTAAGTGAAAAGGAAATTTTATAAAAGGTGACATGGAAATATTGACTTGCAGTGTTTTATCTTGGTGGCTTCCTAGGATGAGATGGGTACCTGCCAATGTGACAGAAAGCACTAGAATTTGTTTCCTTCCTAAAATCAGTGTTTGAAATAAACTCTGGTAACACAAGGCAAATGTATCTAATAGACAGTGCTTTTGCTCCAAAGCAATTATCTGTCTGGTGCAACAAATACATTTGTGAAGGGAAGGGGATAAGAACAATAATATTTATTAAGCACTTACTGTGTACTAGACACTGCATAAGATACTGTATCTAAAATATTTTCCTCAATTGTCAATGCAATAAGATTATCCAAATATCTGATGAGCAAAGAGATTTTATACCTTGCCTAAGGTAACAGAGCTGATAGAGCTAAGATTTGAATCTTTTTCATTCAATATTTTTAATCAATGAAATATTTTTTAAAAGTGTTTTCATGGACTACAAAGCATAAGGATTGTCAATAGATCTTGACATATGTATATAAGAGTAAATATTTCTTTCACTTAATGTTTAAACAAACCCCAAGATTATTTTTGTTGCAAAAATTTCAGAAAGTTTAGCATGCCAGTATGCATTATATATCTCAGAAAGGGAGAAAAATAAGAAAAAGTTCCAAAATTACCTAGCTTTGGGATATTTTTCTTCAGAAGCACCTGGACATTTTTTTTCCTCCAAGAATCAAATTATGGGGTTCCAAGGAACAAGTTATGGGAAATGCTTTTGTAGATGATTAGAATTATAGGAGTCTCAGGCACCAATTCCAGTGTACCAAACTATTTCCTTTCTGTAAGTGCTTTCATAATTTTAGGATATTTTAGAGTTTGAAACATTCATTTTTATCTACTCATTTTTTGTTTCACAAAAATCTGCAAAGACAAGAATGTTTGCCTGCATTTCAGAGATGAGGCAGTAGTCTCAAGAAAGGTGAAATCCAAGGTCACATCATTTTTGAATTATCACTTTTTCAAGAAATCTTTCCCCAATCATCAATAAAAGGTTATTTTTTGCTGTTTTATTCATAATAGTATCAATTTCCTCACGACAGCTCTGGTGGAGTGGAGACAATAGGAAAAATGGAGTCGCAGAGACCTAAATTTGTATCCTGGCTCTGCTACTCCATCTGTCTTTCGTTTTCAGGCCTCGGTGTACTTAAGATGTAGAGGTCACTTAATAATCTTTGACTAGTTTGGGGGATGAAAAGTTTGAAGAAAGTACTAAATGAGCATCAGTACCATGACCCATTTTACCTTTTCCCTTCTTACAATTTGTAGATTCTCCCAGCAACGCCTGACTTTGCACTCATTTAAGATAGATTGAGATGCATAGGAGATTTATCTATTTTAGTTCATTCATACCTAACTGAGAAATAACCTGAGAAGAAGGTGGCAGTGGTGGCGTGTTGTTTTTTCATGATTTATATTTATTGACATTTTTTTTAAAAGCACAAAAATAAGGGTCATTGAAGAAGAGAGAAAAATGCATATTAGGCCACATAACTTGAAACAAAAGATTTAGTTAAGCCTAGTACTGTGTTCTTTAAATGCAACAATTCAGAAATTGCAATTAATATATTGTGTCTTTTTTTCTCTGCCTGCTTCCTCCCCAAATTACACACACACATTCTCTTAATTCTTAGAGAAGCCTGATTCTTGCTATTACAGGTGAGGTTGTCAGGTAAATTATGTTCTAGTGAATCATTGAAACATCGAGAAAGCAGAAAACACATTCAAAGCTGATTGGTCAGAGCCTAGATTTCTTTCTATTTCTTATAAACTTTTATGTTTTGTTCTCCAAAACTGCTCATGTCTGAAGTCTGATAGCGTCAGCACAAGGCGTCCGTCTTGCGTGCCTCCTTTGCCGGGAACCATTTTGTACGTAAATTTAGAGTTCCTTTCACGATAGTATTTGAAGAATTTCGCATTCACCTATATATTGTAAATTTTGTCTGTATTACTAGCAATAATAAAATTACTAACAGTTACCAATTATTAAACCTACTCAGTATCATTACCTGGTATTTTACTAATATATCTGTAATCCTTAAGGAAACCTGGAAAAGTAAATCTCATTAATAATGTGTATGTCTGAAATATGAAAGATTGATAGGGTAAGCCTGAAAAGTCACATTAATGAGAGCCAATCCCAGGTCTCCTACCATGCCTGGGCCTTCCTACCACCCCCACCAGCCACCCTCATGTCTTGCTCATCTCCAGCTCCATTGTTTGTTGAAAATAAGGCAATAACTGGAGTCAGGTTCTTCATCTGCATTTGTCTGCCTTGTCTCAGTGTCCAGACCAAGGCTATAGATAGCAAAGTTAAACAATTTCATTAATTTTACTTTTACTAAAATTGTGGATTTTTATAAGTAAGTGTGTAGTTCCTTGATAAGTTTAAGACTACCACTTGATAAAGCCTAACACATTATGTTACTAAAAGTTAATCCCTTGTGTAGCAATTTGATATTGGTTATGAATTCCAAAAATAGATATTAGATTATGTTTGTAAACTGGTCTGTTCTTCTGGGCATATTAGATTATATTGGATTCAAAGGTTTCATTTTTATTTGATTAAATAATAATTGAGAATTTGATTGAGACATTACTAGGATATTGAGTATCTGCCCTTTTGGTGGGCAGGGACTCACAGAGAAACTGCACTGCAGAGAAGGGACTTTGCAGTTTTGATCCCAGAGCCTGGGAAGTAAACAGAGAGAAGCAGACATGTGAGGAAGGAGAGAAGGCTCAATTGAGCAGAGGCCCCAGGAAAAGAGACAAGCCGTTTGCTTGAAAATCTACAGCTGGCCTTGTGGAGAGAGTAGATGAGCTGAGCCTGGAGAGAAACAGAGCCCCGGGAAGAGAGGAACCCAGGAATCCTGAACCCTGGCAGCCATCGGCAGCCATCTTGCTCCAACACATGGCAACAGACTTTGGTGAGGGAAGTAACTTATGCTTTATGGCCTGGTAACTGTTGGTTCTACTCCAAATAAATAAGAGCTAACAGATTTCTGGTATTTTTCATCAGCACCCCTTTGACTGACTAATACGCTCAATAAAGCAGTCAGAATGTGTTTACTGGCAATACCTGCTTGTAGCCTCCTCTGAGGCTTTGCTTTGTCTCTGGCACCCCTCTAGGCAGGAGGATGTGTTGCCCCTACTGAGCTGACAGACAGTAGCAGAGTGCTATTGTAAACACAAAGAGGACCATGGTATGGTGACCACACCCAAGAAGATTACATCTAGATGGAGAATTATTTATACTTAGGTGCTTTATAAACCTTAGGCCAAGTAGGATCATTTGGAAATTTTTTAAATCTTCACATCAGAGTTAAAAAAGGTTGTACTAACCATGTGGTTTGACCTCTTATACTCACAATAGTGTCTGCAGCCCAGAAAAGGGAGAGAATTTGCTTGTAAAAACATGGTGGTCTGGTCATCAAGGCAGAGTGCCAGATGCCCCTCTAGTGTGACAGCTGTTCTTCTAGAGTTTTTGGACTCAGAGGAGGAAGTGCTTATATTGGGCTGGGCTGTTCTTCAGGTCAAATAGTGTGTAAGACAGTGTAGATTGGGCAAGGTTCAGGGAAAGGAGACGACAGAGGATACAGATAGGGCCTGGGTTTTTAGAGTTTGTTTCAAAGCTCAGCATCCTGATTTGCTTTTCATACCCTTCATCCTTCCATTTTGCATTGACCCTTAAATCAAGTGCATTATGACAAAACGATTTTGCTTTATTTTCCTTCTCTTCCATTCTTTTCTCTTCACATCTTCTTTTTTCTGTCCCCTCTCTCTACCTCTTTATACATATTTAAAAACAACAATCAACACGATTATACAAAGCTGGAAGAATAGACGTTGAAGAGAGAAGACAGGAATGTGAAAGTTTTAATGTCTTACTTTGTATACTTCTTTTTATTTTTAATAGAAGACCTAAAATTACATTTACCAAGAAAAAGAATCATGATACTGCTACTCCTACACTGTTGTTCATCAGGAACATCATTTAATTTCTTTAATACTCACTCTACACATCTGCCAAATGGTGTGAATAATTAACTTGTCTGGCATGCAGTAAGTGCTCACTACACATCCACTGAGTTGAGTTTCACATGGAGGGAACAAGTAATGGAATATGGCCATCTGCTGTCTGGTAATGCAGCAAAATGTGATTTCAAAGATGTGGGAATATACCTCAAAGCCCAAATATTAAAGCCCTAAGTCATTTATAATATCTGAAATGTAAATAATAATTTATAACTTTTAATATAAGATCATAAGAGGTACTATGGAAGGGCAAAGAGGGTTTTTGTTTGTGGAACATTTTTTATACCAGCCATTGTCTTAGTTATGATCAGTCAGAGCAAGAAAATAAACCTTTATTTATACTAAGGTCCTCCTATTAAAAAGGAAAAAATAAAATACACCCAGAGTTATCAACTAACTTGTTCAAGATAAAAAAAATTTACTCAGTGGCAAAACTAAAACAAGTTAGAAAGCATGCTGCTGTGACTTCAAGAAGCAGAACTGGAATATTAATTGCAACAATAATAATAATAGCTAATATTTACTGAACATTAACAATAGACCAAGCACTGTCCTATGCGATGTTTGTGTAGAAAACTCATTTAATATTTCTAAAACTCTGCAAAATACATTCTCTTTTTTATCCATATTACTGAACACCCAATAATTTAGGTATTCCTCCTCACTGGGCTTTTCTAATTGCTTCTAGGTTTTAAGTTGAATATATGCTGACATTTTTTAGTTAGGACAATATAAAAGTTAGTAATTATGTTTTTAACACTTTAAAAAAAAAGGTTGATTGTTTTGTAGTCAATTAACTACTATAAATACGTCTTCCAGTAGTACAATTTATTTCTAATTACATAATGATATGCAACATTTGTTGCAAGCACTTTGGATCTAGGGTAAATGGATTTTCTTAAATATAGACAGACAAAAGAGAGGAATTGGAACATTTGCCATTTTTATTATTGAGCTGTAAAAACAATTTTAGCATGCTGAACAGAGTTCCTTTGGAAAATTAATTTTGAATGGGAAAGGCATTTTGCCTTTGGTTATATGGCTGGTTATTTTTAAATGTATATTGCATTGGTGCCATTCACAATAATCACCTGTCAAAGGTTTCTACCTCACTCTGTATTCCATTTTTGTCGTCAATATATGCCTATTATTATTTTTAACATAATATTCCTGTCTGTATATATGTATACTAGACATGCAATCAGCAAATATTGTGTTGACTAAAGAGCTCTCTAAATGGACAAATTTATCTGTGTTAATATCAAATCATGTCACATTTTATTCACAGGGATAATAGGACATGGATGGATGCCTGTTTCAGTAAAAAGTACATTATATTTCAATATGGTTATTGGTGGTGAAGATGTTAATGGGTAGCATAACAAAGGAAATTTTACATGATTCAGGAAATCTACGTGACATGACGAAAAGTTAATTTCAGCCCTGCCTCATTAATCAGATCTGCTGCCAGCTAAAAATTGTCACCTAAGTATATTGTTCTTTCTGCTGTGCAGTACTGATGAAGATTCTGACATACTAAACAGAAATAATTAAGCTTGGCGCTAAGAGGAGGGGCAAATAGAAAGTACAGGAATGGATGTGTTTATATCTGACCTTTAGGAAGAATCGCCCAAGGCATCTTGCAGTGGTCCCTATCATAATTAATTGTGACGGTGGATTCAAGACTGTTTAAATAGTCTTGCTTATGAAATGTGGGGGATTGAAATTATCTAGACTAGTTTGTACCTGGAGGCCTTCACCTGGGGTCTGTGTACAGCCAATATGGGATGTGTAAATGGGATATGGGATATGTAGCTTGTATCATCTCCTCAAAGCCTTCATAGTTACAAATGTCATTAAAGGACTCAAGAGGAAAAAGGGTGCTGTGGTTATACTGATGGAGCAGTTTACACAGAGCACTTCCATATGCATTATTTCACCTGATGCTAACTCAAAATGGAGAGATAAAAATTATTATCTGCATTTTATAAATGGGTTACAAGTTCCAGAGAGTTAAGTCTCACTTCTTACATTGCATAACTGGTATTTGAAGAAATATGAATTCAAGTCTTTGGACTCTTAAACCCCTACTTTTTCTGATGGAAAGTTTTAAAATAACTTTATTGAGGTATAATTTTCATTTAATAAAATTCACAAATTGCAAGTGTACAGTTCAATGTGTTTTGGTAAACATATATAAAAATATAAACACCACAAACATTAAAATATTTCCATCAACTCAAAAAGTTCTTCATGACTCTTTGCAGGCAGTCTTCCCACAACTGCTGGCCTCAGACAATGATCTGAATTCTGTCCCTAGGCATATGCCTGTCATATGAATGGAATCATAGAGCAATTAGTCTTTTGAACCTTCTTTGAGTACAATGTTTATGTAAATTCACCCATGTTGTTGCATGTATCAGTGTTTGATTCCTTTTTATTGCTGATATTACATTGTATGGACTCATCAAAACTTATTTGCCCATGAATCAGCTGATGGGCATTCGGGTTGTTTCCAGTTTTAGGCTATTATGAATAATGCTTTTAGGAATATTCATATGTATGTGTTTGTTGGAGATATGTTTTCATTTCTCTTGGGGAAATACTGACAAAGATGGGGTCATATGGTAGGTGTAAGGAAGTTATGTCATTAATATTTTATCATTCTTTGTATCTAATATGATATAAATTCCCTCTAAACACTGCTTTAACTGCATATATCGCATTTTGAAAATGTTTATATTTTTTCTTAGTTGATTTGAATTATTTTCTAATTTCAAAGGTGATTTCTTAATTTATCTATTTGTATACTTTCCAAATATTTTGGAATTTTCCAGATGTGACTTTTTTATTGAGTTCCAATTTATCTATTTTTTGGTCAGAAAACATATTCTGTATTACTTATATCAATTTGTATTTAATGAGATCCACTATATGATCTATCATGGATTATGTTCCAGATTTACTTGCAAATACATATTCTGCTGGTTGGGTAGAACGCTAATGCCATTTCAGTCAAGGTGGTTGAAAGTATTATTCAAGCTTCCTATTCCTTCCTGAGTTTTCATCTACTTGATCTATCAGTTATTGAGAGAGGAGTGTTGAAATCTCAAACTGTAATTACATGTTTTCTCTTTCTCCTTTCAGTTCTGTTAGCATTTGCTCTGTGTGTTTTGAAGCTCTTGTCAGGATGTGCACGTTTTTAGGGTTATTATGATTTCTTCTTGAATTGACCTATTTTTGAATTGTTCCTTTTTAAACCTGATATTTAGTATCGTATACCTTAAACCTAAATCATTGTCCCCAAATCTACTTTTTCTGACAATCACCTGAGCTTTCTTATGATTAGTGTTCTCATGCCTTATCTCCTTCCTACGTTTTACTTCACTTAAATACTTTATATAATATAGCTATGTCTTAATATTCAGCTCATTTCTTATAGAAGTATATATTTAGATTAACAGTGTTATTCAGTATGGTAGCCACTAGCAATTTAAATTTAAATGAACTGAAATTAAATAAAATTAAAAATTAATTTCTTCTGTCACACTAGCCACATTTTAAGGGCTCATTAGTCACTGGTGGCTAGTTGCTACTGTAACAGAAAGATATAGAATAGTCTCATCATCACAGAAAGTTCTTTTGGATGACACTTTAGACATTTTGCTTTAAATGAATTTATAAATATTGTTGGTTTCAATATTCCACTTTCTTATTTGCTTTCTATTTCCCCATCTGTTTTTTGTTTCCTTTTACTCTTTTATGTTTCATTAGCCACATTTATATTTAATTTTATTACCATTATTAGTTATCTATTATATTTTTCTTATTTTAATGACCTTTTTATATTTTATAATATATGTTTTGATAAATGTAAAAAAAAAAAATCTCCTGAGTTTCTCAGAACAGAGAAGTTAAATTGAACTAGCATAAACTTATGTGAAAATATCCTTTTTAGAAAATCCCTACCAAGTCTCTAGTCTCCGAAAACCTAGTTAAATCTCTAGTTAAGTATATCTGACCCAATTAGAAATGAAGCCCTTATAAGACTAAATATGCCGCTGCTCCAATCAACAAAACCTAGTGGAATTCATTCATTTTGTTTATAAAACTGCCTTCAAACTCTACAGCCTCAAAACTGCTTTCAATTTTGTAAGTGATTGGTTTCCTTGCTGCAGCAACCTTGGTGTCCTGAATAAAAAGCTGTAAAATGCAACTTGATTCTGATCTGTCTTATGACATTTTAACTCGCCACAGTCTACCTTCAGATAATAGTATACCATTTAATATATAATGTATGAGACTTATATCAAATACACTTAATCAAATCATATATTTCTATTTCTGCCCACCCTCATTTGTGCTGTTATACATATTACCAATATATACATGATAAACCTGAAAATATATTCTTAATAGATTTTTCCTGAAGCAAAGGATTAAACTTTTTCCAATGAAAATTACACTCTTAGGAAGGAACACAGTACGCTATTATGAAGTGAGTAAATGTCCAAGAGGACTAGAGATGTAGAGTGAGATGCTATATGGTAAGTCTTGGGAGCACAGCCTCAGACACAATAGAAACTTTCAGCAAATGACTGCTTTATTACTTACACAGCTCATAGGGTCTGAAAGAGTGGGGAAGAGATGCCCTCATGGCCATTCTCCCAGGAAGACCAACTGCTCAGGTCAGGGTCAGTGGATAGCAGCTCCACATGCCTCACTTCATGTTGGAGAGGAGAGACAAGTCTGTGCTGCCTGAGGGTGGGGTATTAATACAACCTAGTAGGAAGAGGCCCTGACACTGAGAGTCCCTGCACTGATAAGCAGCTGGGGCTGCTTGTTCCAGTTTTGGGTTTAAGCATAGGTATGATCAGTCTGTTCAATTAGACCTAACAGCTACTCTGGGGAAGTAGAATGGAAACATATTGAAACATCTGCACACAATAATAGGAAAGTGGTTGGAGGTTAAGCAAGGGCTGGGAGATGGCCACTAGGCATGTCTGTGACTTCACCAGAAGAGCTAACTACCTGGAGACAGAAGTGCTCCCAAAGACCTCTGGGCTTCAGAGGCTCCTAGTCATGCTGGAGGGTGAACCTTTAAAAGAGATAATGGCCCAGCATGGTCTGTGGGTGGGCTAGCCTCAAATGTTGATGAGTTTCAACCCCTTATCTAGGAAATGGCTCTCCAGGAAGTCACAGGGATGAGGTTCCATGTTGGTAGAACCTAGGGCATGCAGAGCCAGAATGGCCTGGTCTAGGTTCTGAGAAGATGGTTCCAGAAGTTGTAACTGGTGAAGAAGTTGGAGGGTGGTCTTAGGCTGACGGGGAAAAGGGGCTAATCCCCACATCTATTCTGTCCAAACATGGTTGAATCAAGAGACAGACCTGGGGGACAGCTGAACAGCGTGTTGCTAATAAAACAAAACAGCATTTTGTTTTATTGCAAGTACCTTGGTAACAAATTCTCTCACCTTTGTTTGTCTGAATTTGTTGTTGTTGTTGTTTAATTAAAAATAGAATTCTACATTCACTTTTATTTTCTTTCATCATTCTAAATATGTTCTTCCATTGTCTACTGACATACATTTTTTTCTGAGAAGTCTGTAGTTTTTCTTTGTTGCTCTTTACAGTATTTTTATTTTTCTCTGAATACTTATGTGATTTTATCTTAATCTTTAATTTTCAGAAGTTTAATTATGTCTTCCTGTGTTCTTTTTTATATCTTGCTTGAGTTTTCTTGAGCTTCTTGGATTTCTGTTATAGTAGTTTTAATTATAGTTGGAAACTTATTGACTATTTGTTATTTAAATATTTCTTGTTTCCTCTTCTTTCCAGTACTCTGATCATATATATGTTAAAACAGTTCATAGTACCCCACAGGACGTTGATTCTCTACTTGTTTCTTTAAATTGCTTCTATTGATATTTTTCTTACTCATTGATATTTCATTTGCAATGTCTAATCTGTTATTAAACCCCTTTAATTGATGTTTCATCTCAGATATTAGATTTTTCATTTTTAGAAGTTCTGATTTGCTCTGTATCTTCAATCTGCCCCTCTTCATGTTTATGTTTTACTTTTCAGTTACTGAGTATATTAGCAATAACTTTTTTTTTTTTTTTAAGTTACCAGGGACGGGGAATAAACCTGGGACATCATATGTGGGAATCCGACACTCAACCACTGTGCCACAACAGGTCCCCTGAGTTGATTTTTTAGATTTGTTTCCTTGTTGTTTGTTTTTAGGAGGCACTAGTACCTAAACCCGAAACCTCCCATGTGGGAAGCAGGCACTCAGCAGCTTGAGCCGCATCCACATCCCAGCAATAACTGTTTTAAAATACTTTCCTTCTATTATGTTTTTTCTTTTTAATTATTTTTTTATTAATAGACTCCATCTTTTAAAAGAGTTTTAATTTATGCAGAAAAATTGAACAGATTGAAGAAACTGTTCCCATATTGGCTCCCCACAAACACATACAATTCTCCTTATTATTTTTTAAAAATTTGTTTTAAGCTTTTTATTTTGAAATACTTTCAAACTTAACTTATAGGACAGTTACAAAAATAATGCATGCCCCATACAGAGAACTCCAGCATACCCCTATCCCACCAGATAACCAGATCCACCAATTTTAACATGTTACCACATTTGCCCTATCATTTTATCTCTCTGTCCATCAATCTATCAATCCATCTATCTAGCCACCTATCTCTCTATCTATTTAACAATCCTTTTTCTGAACACTTGAGAGTAGGCTGTATTCATCATGCTCCTTGAACACATGTTACTTTCATGCATATTACCTGAGAATAGGATCATTCACTTATGTAATCACCTTAAGTACAGTTAGCAAGCTCAATAAATTTAACACTGAGGTAAAGCATATAATTTATATTCCCATTATCTCAATAATTTCCCTTTGAGCTTTTTCTCCTTCTCCATTGGATCTTGTTTTGATCACATATTGCATTTAATTGTCATTGTTTCTTTATTTTCTCATTCTTTTTTAAAATTTTGGTAATTATACAACATAAACTCTCTTCTCAACTACTTCCAAGCATACCAGTCAGTGGGATTTCTCATATTTACAATGTTGCAGTACCCTCTCTGCCTTTCATTACTAAATTTTTCTCATTTCCCCTGACAAAAAGCCTATGCCCATTGTGCATTAACTTCCCATTTCCCCTGTCCCCCACCACTGGGAAACTGTACTCTAATTTCTGCCTTTATGAACCTGTATATTCTCTGATTTTTTTTTTTTTTTTTTTTTTTTTTGTAATTACAAGGGGGGTAAATTTAATATCCTAAATCTGTAGAACTCTTGTTTGCTTAGATCTGAGCAAACTTAACTTCAGTGGTATGCACAAACTATACTTCTATACCCCTGCATGGACCCATCTTTGTGCAGCTCTTGTCACAAATTGCATGTTTATACTTTGAATCCCAAACCACTGACTTAACATTACATTTTATGCATTTGCCTTTTGAATCCAGTAGGAACAAAAAAGTAAAGTTGCAAATGAAAAAAAATACAATAGTATTGGCATTTATATTTACCCATGTCATTTCCCTTACTAGAGATCCATTTTCCTCCATGCACCTTTGATCTATTGTCTATTGTCCTTTCCTTTCAATCTGCAGAACTCTCTTCAGCATCTTCTGTAGGGCTGGTCTACTGGTAATGAATTCCCTCAACTTTTATTTATCTAGGAATGATTTAATCCCTCCCTTATTTTTGAAAGACAGTTTTGCCAGATATCGAATCTCTGGTTGGCAATTTGTTGCCTCCATAGTTTCTTGAGAAATCGGCATGTAATCTTATTAAAGCTCCCTTGAACATGACATGCTGTTTCTCTCATGTGGCTCTCAGCAGTCTCCCTTTATCGTTGGCATTTTCCAGCTTAATTATAATATGTTGTGCTGTGGGTCTATTGGTATAATCCTCTTTGAAGTTGGTTGAGCACCCTGGATATGCATATTCATATTTTTCATTAAATGTGAGAAATTTCTCAGCCATTCTTTCTTTGACTATTCTCTCTGTTCCATCTCTTTTCTCTTTCTGGGTCTCCCACAATGCATATATTGATATGCTTGAAGATGTCCCACAGTTTTCTCAGGCTCTGTTCACCTTTCTTCCTTATTTCTTCTTTTTGTTCTTCAGACTGGGTGATTTCAATTGTCTTACCTTCTAGTTCTCTGATTGTTTCTTCTGCCAGCTCCAATCTGTTTTTGAACCCTATAGGGAATTTTTAATTTCTGTTACTGTGTTCTTCAGCTCTGTTTGGTTCCTTTTCATAATTCATATCTCTACATTTATATTCTCTTTGTATTCATCTATCATTTTCCTGATTTCCTTTAGTTCTTTGTCCATGTTTCTTTTAACTCAGAGCATATTTAGGATGACTTTTTAAAAGTCTTTGTCTGGTATGTCTCAAATTTGGTATACATCATTGCTGGTTTCTAATGCATACTCTTCTCCTTTCCCTAGGCCTTTGCTTCCTGATTTCTTGTATGTTTTGTAACACTTTGTAGAAACCTGGACATTTTGATATTTTAATGTGTTGTGTCTGGAATTTAGACTCTGAGGCAACTGGTTGGTAAGCTATATTCAGCCAGTGTTATGACAGAGCACTCCTTGAATTCCAGAATTAACAAATTTTTTTAAAAAGGAAACAAAAAAAGAATACACATTTTCCAGTTTTTGCAGTTAGACCTGTGTGAGTGTTATCCTTGAGGTTTTGTCCATACAGTAAGTTTAAAGAATAGCTCCAGGTCAAAACATAAGGGCCTCCCTGGGCCTTTCTGTGCATCCATCTTGTCTTGGACAAGTATATTTGGCCCTAGGAATCACCCCATTTACAAAGATAATGTCCCTTCTTCCCTAGGAAACACTTCCTCCTTGTCCTGGGCAGTGCACTATATGTCCTACACCAGCAACCATTTACCAAAGGCAGTGTTTTGTAGGAAAGTTCTGCCAGCTACCTTCTACATGCAGGTCAGGCCAAGGGGTGGCAAATCCCTTGGAATATCACCAGACATGCTGCCTCTATGCAGACATGCTCCCTCTAGAACTAGGAGCAAAAGTGCATACTGGGAGCTCAGACCTACCTCTGTGTTGAGCTAATGGGGAGTATGTAGGGAACACCCAGAGACCCACAATATTCTTCTGTTTTTAAATAGTCTTTTTCTTCATTCAATCTGCACTGCGGTCCTTCAACTATTTCCTGGAAGTGTGATAAAGATGTTTTTGCCATTTCCTGCTGGTTCAAACTTTTTGGAGAGACAGAGCATTGAAGAGTCTCACTTCACCTGATCTCCATTGTAGCTTTCCCTAATGATTAATGATATTGAGCATCCTTTTCTTTTTTATGTGCTTTTTGGCCATTTGTATTTCCTCTTTGGAGAAAAGATTTGGAAAAATCTTTTGCCCATTTTTTAATTGGATTGCTTGCTCTTTTAGTGTTGGGTTGTATGATATCCCTATATAGAATGAAAATCAAACCCTTATCAGATATGTGGTTTCCAAATATTTTCTCCAATTGAATGCTGCCTTATAACCTTCTTGTTGAAGTCCTTTGAATCACAAAAGTGTTTAAGTTTGAAGAGGTCCCATTTGCTCATGCTTTCTTTCATTGCTCATGCTTTCAGTGTAAGGTTTAAGACTATACTACCTACCACAAGATCATGAAGATGTTTTCCTACATTTTATTCTAGGAGCTTATGGTTCTTGCTTTTATATTTAGGCCTTTGATCCATTTTGAGTTAATTTTTATATAAAGTGTGAGATAGGGGTCCTATTTCTTTCTTTTGGCTATGTATATCCAGTTCTCCCAGCACCATTTGTTAAATAGACCCAGCTGGGTGGGTTTGACAGGTTTGTCAAATGTCATATGACCATAGATGTGAGGGTCTGTTTCTGAGTCATCAGTTTGGTTCTATTGGCCTATGTGTCTCTTTATGCCATGCTGTTTTTACTTTTGTTAAGTAATACGATTTAAAGTCGGGAAATGAGAGTCTTCTAACTTCATTTTTCCTTTTTAAGATGTTTCTGGCTATTCAGGTCTCTTAACCTTCCAAATGAATTTGATAATTGTTTTTTCTATGTGTTTAAAAAATGCTGGTGAAATTTTTATTGGGATTGCATTGAATCTGTATATCAATTTGGGTAGAATTGACATCTTAATGATATTTAGTCTTCCAATCCATGAGCATGGAATGTTCTTCCAATTATTTAGATTTTTTTTTTTTTTTTAATTTCTTTAAGCAATGCATTATAGTTTTCTGAATACAGGGGCTTTACATCCTTGGATAAGTTTATTCCTAAATATCTGATTCTTTTATTTGCTATTGTAAATGGACTTTTTTTCCTGACTTCCTCCTCAGATTGCACATTAAGATTATATAGAAACGCTGCTAATTTTTGCATGTTGATCTTGTATCCTGTCACTCTACTGAAATCGTCTATTAACTCTAGCAACTTTGTTGTAGATTTTTCAGGACTTTCTAGATATAGGATCATATCATCTGTGAATAGCAAAAATTTTACTTCTTTCTTTCTGATTTGGATGCCTTTTATTTCTTTTTCTTGCCTGATTTTCCTAGCTAGAACCTCTAGCACTATATTGGACAAAAGCAATGGCAGTGAGCATCCTTGTCTTGTTCCTGATCTCAATGGGAAAGCTTTCAGTCTTTCACCATTGAGTACAATGTTAGCTATGGGTTTTTCATATAAGGGCTTTATTATGTTGAGAAATTTTCCTTTAATTCTTTTTTTTTTTTTTTGTCGAAAAAGGATGCTGTATTTTGTCAAATGCCTTTTCTGCGTCAATTGATAAGATCATGTAATTTTTATTATTTGATTCATTAATGTGGTGTATTATGATGATTAATTTTCTTGTGTTGAACCACCCTTATATGCCTAGTATAAAACCCACTTAATCATGATGAATAATTCTTTTAATGTCTTGTTGGATTTGATTAGCAAGTATTTTATTGGGGATTTTTGCATCTGTATTCATTAGAGAAATGAGTCTGTAATTTTATTTTTTTGTAATATCTTTATCTGACTTTGGTTCTGCCAAGAAACACATTCTCTCAGCTTGTATCTTTTGATTGGGGAGTTTAATCTGTCAACATTCAATGTTATTAGTGTAAAGGCAGTTCTTATTTCACCCATTTTGACCTTTGGGTTTTATCTGTCATATTTTAGTTTCACCACTCTTTTTTTTTTTTTTTTAATTTATTTTTATTGTGGGTAAAAATCAAAATTCTCACAATACATACAAACATTTGCAAAATGATATATAAATATATATGCATATATGTGTATTTGCTTACAAAAATGTTATTTATATATATATACATACATATATTTTAAGAGGTGCTTAGATTACCCAAAATATTACACGGAACCCACTGGGATTCCCATGTTGCCCACCTCCCACACCTCCCATCACTTTTGACACTTTTAGTTACTGTTACTGATAATAATCTTCATTTCTAGGCTCTCTTCCAAGCCTCTCTCTCCTGTCTTTTCTCTTCAGCCTTTAGAACTCCCTGTAATATTACTGCAAAGCTGGTCTCTTAGTTACAATCTCTCTCAGTTTCTGTTTTTCTGTGAATATTCTAAACTCATCCTCATTTTTGAAACACAATCTTGCCGGATATAAAATTCTTGGCTGGCAGTTTTTCTCTTGCAGTTTCTTAATATTATACCACAGTCTTCTTGCCTCCATGGTTTCTGATGCAAAATAGGCACATAATCTTCTTGGGTATTCCTTGTGTGTGATGAATCAGTTTTCTCTTGCTGCTCTCAGAATTCTCTCTTTGTCTTTGATATTTGATATTCTGATTAGTAAGTGTCTCAGAGTAGGTTTATTTGGGTTTATTCAGATAGGTATACCTTGTGCTTCCTGGGCATGTGTATCTATGACCTTCAATAGGGTTGGGAAATTTTCTGACATTATTTCTTCAAATATTCCTTTTTCCCCCTTTCTCTTCTCTTCTCCTTCTGGGACACCCATGACACACTTGTTTGCACATCTCTTGCTGCCATTTAGTTCCCTGAGACTCTGTTCAATTTTTCTATTCTTTTTTTCATCTGTTCTTTTGTATGTTCACTTTCAGAGACCATGTCTTCAAGCTTCAAGAAAGGTCTTCTGCCTCCTCAAATCTGCTGTTATATGCCTCTAGTGTATTTTTTATTTCATTTATTGACCCTTTCATTTCCATAAGATCTGACCTTTTTCTACATACGCTTTCAAATCTTCTTTGTGCTCACCCAGTGCCTTCTTTTTTTCATAATATATATATGTTTATTATTTTTTAAAGAGTTAATTTTTGTATAAGGTGTGAGATGGTGTACCTCTCTCATTATTGCGGATATGGATATCCAGTTCTCCAAGCACCATTTGTTGAAGAGGCCATTCTCACCCAGTTGAATGGGATTGGTAGCCTTCACAAATATCAGTTGACTGTATATGTGAGAATATATATCAGAACTCTCAATTTGGTTCCAAGTATGTCTATCCTTGTTTCAATACCATGGAGTTTTGACCACTGTAGCTTTGTAATATGTTTTAAAGTCAGGTAGTATGATTCCACAATTTCAAAGCTAGCTTTTCCAATTCAGTAAAAAATGTTGTGGTAATTTTTATTGGGATTGCATTACATATATAAATCAGTTTGGGTAGGATAGACATCTTAATGATGTTTAGTCTTCCTATCCATGAACAGGGAATATTCTTCCATTTATTTTGGTCTTCTTTGATTTCCTTTAACAGTGTTTTGTAGGTTTCTGTGTACAAGTTGTTTACATCTTTAGTTAAATTTATTCCTAGGTATTTGATTCTTTAAGTTGCTATTGTAAATGGGATTGTTTTCTTTGATTTCCTCCTCAGATTGCTCATTATTGGTGTACAGAAATGCTACTGATTTTTGCACATTGATCTTATAACCTGCCACTTCACTGAAGTCATTTATAAGCTTTAGAAGATTTGCTGTAGATTTCTCAGGGCTTTCTATGTATAGGATCATCTTATCTGCAAATAGTGAAATTCTTACTTCTTCCTTTCCAATTTGGATGCTTTTCGTGTATTTTTCTTGTCTAAGTGCTTGAGCAAGTACTTCTAACATAAGGTTAAAAAAGAGCAATGAAAGTGGGCATCCTTGTCTTGTTCTAGATCTTAGAGGGAAAGCTTTTAGGATTTCACAATTGAATATGATGTTAGCTGTGGGTTTTTCACATATACCCTTTATCACGTTGAGGAAGTTTCCTTCTATTCTTATCTTTTGAAGTGTTTTTTATCAGGAATGGGTGTGGTATTTTGTCAAATGCTTTTTCTGCATCTATAGAGATCATGTGATTTTTTTTTCTTTCAATCTGTTTATGTTGTGTATTACATTGGTTGATTTTCTTATATTGAGTCATCCTTGCCTACCAGGGATGAAACCTACTTGGTAATGATGTATAATTCGTTTGATATTTTGTTGAATATGATTAACAAGTATTTTGTTGAGAATTTTAGCATCTTGGTTCATTAGAGAGATTGGTCTGTAATTTTCATTTCTTGCAGTTTCTTTGTTTGGCTTTGGTATTAGGGTAATGTTAGCATCATAGAATGTGTTAGGCAATGTTCCCTCCACTTCTATTTTTTTGGAAGAGTTTAAGCATGATTGGTGTTAGTTCTTTCCAGAACATTTGGTAGAATTCACCTGTGAAGCCGTCTGGTCCTGGGCTCTTCTTAGTTGGGAGGTTTTTAATGACTAATTCTATCTCGTTACTTGTGATTGGTTTGTTGAGTTCATCAATTCCTTTTGTCAGTGTAGGCTGCTTATGTGTTTCTATGAAGTTGTCCATTTCCTCTAAATTATCCATCTTGTTGACATACAATTTTTCAAAGTATCCTCTTTTGATACTCTTTATTTTGTGGGGTCAATGGTGATATCCCCTTCCTCATTTCTTATTTTATGTATTTGCATCTTCTCTCATTTTTTCCCTGTTAGTCTAGGTAAGGGTTTGTCAATTTTATTATTATTCTCAAAGAACCAGCTTTTGGTTTGTTTATTTTTTCTAGTGCTTTCTTATTTTCAATTTCCTTTGGCTCTGCTATAATCTTTGTTATTTCCTTCTTTCTACTTGCTTTAGGGTTAGTTTGTTGTTCTTTTTCTATTTCTTCCAGGTGTGTACTTAGTTTTTTGTTGTTGTTGTTGTTTTTTTTTTTTTTTTTAGCTCTTTCTTCTTTTTTAATGTAGATTTTTATGACTATGAATTTCCACCTCAGCACTGCTTTTTTTAAAATATTTTTTTAATTTTTAAAAAGATATTTAGATTACATAAATATTTCGTTAAAATATAGGGGATTCCCATATGCCCCACTCCCTACACCTCCCACATTTTCCCACATCCTTCATTAACAACATCCTTCATAAATGTGGTACCTTTGTTACAATTGATGAAAACATTTTGGAGCATTGCCACTAAACATGGATTATAGTTTACATTGTACTTTACACTATCTCCCACACAATTTCACAGGTTATAGCAAGATATGTAATGGCCTGTATCTGTTGTTGTAGTGTCATTCAGAACAATTCCCAAGTCCCAAAAATGCCCCCCATCTTTCACCTGATTTTCCCTCTCCCTGTCTTCAGAACCTCCAGTGGCCACTGCCTCCACATCAATGGTATAATTTCTTCCTTTGCTAGAATCACAATAAATCTATAGTAGAATGCCAGTAAGTTTACTTTAGTCCACAGTTAATTCCCCAATCCTGAGGATTTTGGAATGGTGATGCCCACTCCACCTCTAATTGAGAGGGGGCTTTGGTCTCATGAGGCAGATGGATTGGACTCTCTTGCTTGCAGTTGTAGAGTCTCTTGGTTCCTTGGAATAGTCATTGTCTATCATCATCTCTTTCTTAGTTGTCCTAGGTGAGTCCAATGACCTGGAGAGAAGGTGTTGCATCTCCATTGAGATTCAGGGCCCAGCTGACATAGGGATAGCTCAAAGATTTTAGTCTCTTGGACGTACACCTATGAACCCTAGTACTAATTATTCTTTCAAATAGAAGGGTAGAAGATCCATGTTTAGGGAAATCACAACTGAGTCCAACTCTGTCACAAGGGGAGCATAAATTTTAAAAATACAGCCTACTGACAAGGCATAAACTCCTGAGCAATCTGCCCTGACTATAATGCCTGGATGTTTCCAGAGTCCTCATGAGCCCTGCTATTTGAGATAGTGTTTACTGTGGCAGTCAATGAGATCCTACTGTGAGGTGCATAAGCATAACCTCTGGAAAGACGTTCCGACTCACTTTGAAGTCTCTTAGCCATATAAACTCATTTATATTTACCTTTCCCCCATTTATTTGAGGTCTTTTTTCCAGTTGAATTGCTAGTTGGTGCTTGGTCATAATCCCTCAGTGCCAGGGAGGCTCATCCTGGGGAATTGTATCCCATGTTGGGGGGGAAGGTATTTCAGCACTGCTTTTGCTGCATCCCATATGTTTTGATACATTGTGTTGTCTTTTTCATTTGTTTCAAGGTAGTTACTGATTCCTTTTGCAATTTCCTCCTTGACCCACTGATTGTCTAAGAGTGTGTTGTTTAACTTCCATATCTTTGTGCCTAATCTGGTTCTCTGGCCCTTACTGATTTCCAGCTTCATTCCATTGTGGTCAGAGGAATTGCTTTGTATAATTTCAATCTTTCTGAATTCATTGAGAGCTGTTCTGTGGCCTAGCATGTGGTTTATCTTGGAGAATGATCCATGCACACATGAGAAGAATGTATATCCCACTGTATTTGAATGTAATGTCTATATATATCTATTAGGTCCAGATCCTCTAATGTATTATACAAGGTCTCTGTTTTTATTTCTGTCGAGATATTCTGACTAATGGTGATGATGGTGTGTTTAAGTCCCCCACTATAATTGTAGAGGCATCTCTTCCTCCACTTAGTTTTGCCAACATTTGCTTTCTGTGTTTTGAGGCACCCTCATTAGGTGCATAAATGTTTATGATTGTTCTCTCTTCTTGATAGATTACCCCTTTTATCAATATATAGTGTCCTTCTTTGGCTCTTATGGTAGTTTTGCATTTAAAGTCTATGTTTTTCTGATATTAGTATAGCTACTCCTGCCCTTTTCTGATTATTGTTTGCATGTAAAATTGTTTTCCAACCATTCACTTTCAGCCTCCTTTTGTTCCTGGGTCTAAGTTGAGTTTCTTGTAGACAGCATATAGATGGGTCATATTTCCTTACTCATTCTGCCAATCTGTCTCTTTATTGGAGAGTTTTTTCCATTAATATTCAATGTTATTACTATCAAGAAATTACTTACATTAACCATATTTTCTTTAGGTTTATTTAAGCCATATGTTGTTTTTATTTCTCTTTTTATCTTTTTAGTTTTTCTTACACTCTCCTCCAATTCTCTCTGTCTTGTTTTTTCCTTTCAACCTGCAAAATTCACTTTAGTATTTCTTGAAGGGCAGGTTTTTTATTGACAAACTCTTAATTTTCTGTTTATCTTTGAATATTTTGAGCTCTACCTCATTTTTGAATGCCAGCTTTGTTGGATAGAGAAGTCTTGGTTGGAAGATTTTTTCTTTTGGCACCTTAACTATGTCCTACAACTGTCTTCTTGCCTCCATGGTTTCAGATGAGAAATCAGCACTTAATCTTATCGAGCTTCCCTTGTATGAGATGGATCTCTTTTCTTTCGCTGCTTTCAGTATTCTCTCTTTGTCTTGAGCATTGGACAATTTGACAAGTATACGACTTGGGGTAGTCCTGTTAGGATTATACTGTTTGGGATGTGCTATGCTTCCTGGATATGTATACCCATGTCCCTCAATAGAGTTGGGAAATTTTCAACCATCATTTCCTCCAGTACTCCTTCTGCACTCTTTCCCTTCTCTTCTGCCTCTGGGATGCCTATAATGCATATGTTTGTTTGTTTCATGTTGTCATTCAAATCCCTAAGTCCCTGCTGGATTTTTTCTATCTTTTTATCTATCTGTTCTACTATCTGTTTGATTTCATATGTATTGTCTTCCACATTGCTAATTCTTTCCTCTGCCTTTTCAAATCTACTGTTATGTGCTTCCAGTGTATTTTTTTTTCTTTTTTACCAGGAGGTCCCGGGGATCAAACCCAGGAACCTCCATATGGAAACAGATGCCCAAACATTTGAGTCACATCTGTCCTTCCAGTGTATTTTTAATTTCTTGCATTGTTCCAGGCATCACTATCATATCCGTCATCTTATTATGTATTTTTACAATTTCTTCAGTATACTTCCCCAGTGTCTTCTTACTGTCCTTTATCTCCTCCTTTACTTCATTAAGTTGATTCATGATATTTGCTTGGACATCCTTGATTAATTGTTCTACATTCTGCATCTCCTCCCGTTTTTTAGTTTGTTCATTAGACTGGTTCGTGTCTTCCTGTTTCTTAGTATGGCTGTTTATCTTGATGCTCTTATTTGGTTGTTTGCTTCTCTTTCTACTCTAGGGTTTTATTTTGTTGTTTCTTTCTGTGTGGTAAGGTTAATTTTGTCACTTGGTTCTTCTTATTCTACATCCATGCAGTTGTCTGTTTTCCCTTAAAAAAATATTAGGACCAAAGAAAAGGAAAGAGATAAGAAGAGAAAAAGATTAATAGTAACAGTATTATAAAAAAGGTGTAAGAGGAGCCATGAAAGAGCTAGGAGACTAAGTATTATGAGTAAAAAATCATAAAAAATACAAAGGAATAAGAATAAAATAGGTGGAATTGAAAAAAGTAAAACAAGAGACAAAATAGAGAAAAAAATAGAATGAATTAAAAGTCTGGACAGATGAGTAGAAAAAAATAAAACAAGAAACAAAATAAAGAGAAAAAAAAGTAGAATGAGTTAAAAGGCCAGGCAGATGAGAAGAGAATAGAAGGAAAGGAAAAAAAAAGGGAAAGAGAGAGAAAAAGGAAAACTGAAGGCCAAACAAGATGAGATGGAATGGAAGAAAAGCAATAGAAGTCAGAAGACAGAAAAATGAAGGAAAGAAGAGAAATAAAGTAGGTTGAAAAAAAAAATAAGTGAAAGAAAAAAATAACGTAACAAAGAAAGGGAAGACAACAAACAAGAAACTAAACAGCAGCATAGAAGCAACCCAGGGAAAACAGCCTTCCCTCTTAGACCCCTGGAGACCTTCTCAGGCTGCTGTTGCTCATCAATTAATCACCCTGCAGCCTGCCCTCCTCAAGTGATATATCCAGTTTAACAAATTAAATAAAGGAAAAGGAGAGAAAAAAATTCCTGAACACCACAAAACAAAACAGTAGAAACTCAGTCTAAATATCCCTATCATAAGGTGTTAGCTGCATGCCGTAACTCTCCCTGGATCCCTTCTCTTAAGAGATATTGGGACTCAAACCAGGAACCTTCTACATGCAAGGCAGGAATTCTCCCACTGCACTACAGCAGCTCTATAGACTAAATAGTCTTTTGAAATTTTATTAGGCTTTTCTTGCTCCTGTTTCCCTTAGGTGAGTTGGACTTTTAATAGTTTTCAGTGGCTGGGCTAGTTAGTTGCCTGTCTCTTCCACTTCCCTGACCAAGTTCCTCTCTCCCAGGGCAGCTGGGTGTGACAGCCTGCCTGAGCAGATTCCCCTCTACCCTCTCCCTGGATCCACCTCAGTGCTGGCTGGTATCTTCCCCAAGATTCAAAGGTGATTGAGGTGTCCAAACTCATGGAAAAGTGTGGCAGTTTGATATTGTTTATGAATTCCAAAAATAGATATTGGATTATGTTTATAAACTGGTCTGTATTTGGGTGTGATTAGATTATGATTAGGGCTTTGACTGGGCCACATCAATAGGATGTTAAGTCCCCTTCCCCTTTGTGAGCAGGGACTCACAGATAAACTATATCGTAGAGCAGAGGATTTAGTTGGAGTTTTGATGCTAGAGTTTTGATGTGGAGCCTGGGGAAGTAAAGACACAGAAAAGAAGGACACAAGGAAGTTTTGAGCTGGAGCCTGGAAAGCAAGTACAAAGAGGAGCAGAGCAGCTGAGTCCAGAGAGAAACAATCCCCGGGAAAAGAGGAACCCAGGAAGCCTGAACTCTTGGCAGACGTCAGTAACCATCTTGCTCCAACACAGGGCAATAAATTTTGGTGAGAGAAATAACTTATGCTTTATGGCCTGGTAACTGTAAGCTTCTACCCCAAATAAATACCTTTTATAAAAACCAACAGATTTCTGGTATTTTGCATCAGCACCCCTTTTGGCTAACTAATACAAATGGTAACCACTCTCCACCCTACACCAGACCCCTCTTACTCCCAGGGAATGTTCCCTCCCATTCAGCTGGCTGGTGAGAGTCAGGGGGTCCACAGAGGCTATTTGCCTTGAGGTTGGGGCTTAGCTGCCCACTGCCCACCATTTCCAGCCACAGGTGGGAGCAACTTGTGGTTTTCCCTTGGGCTCATTATCTCTTTGTCCAGCTCCCTCCAGATCAATGTCCTGAAGCCTCCTGCACGGTGGATTCCCAAAACAGCTCACTTAAGTAGGATTTTGCCCCTACTCAGTCATTTTTTGTGAAAGAGCTGGGCAATGCCTACCTACAATGACACAATTTTCCTGGAACTCTCCCCCCTCTCACCCAGTGCCTTCTTAATATCCTTAATCTCTTTAGCCAGTTCATTGAATTTATTAAGGAGATTTGTTTGAACATCTATGATTAGTTGTCTCACCTCCTTATGTCATCTGGAGGCTTATCTTGTTCCTTTCACTGGGCAATTTCTTCCTGTTTCTTGGTATGGATTGTAATTTTTTGTTGTTGTCTTAGCATCTTGGCTTACTAGATGTATTTATTCTGAGTGCAGTTTCTCTCTTTAGTTTAGCTGTTTCTTGCCTTTTCTTCCTTGGTGGTTGTGTAGTAGAAGCCAAGGATATAGATGGTTCTGTAAACTTTGGAGGCTGAAGCTGCCCTCTTTTTCCAGGAATTGATGAAGACTCTCCCACCTTTCTCCTTGGCCAGGGATAGGGACTGAGCCACAGTCGTGTGTAATAATCCATTTTGTGCAGGACAAGTCTCTCTGTAGTTGACTAGAGAGACCGATGAAGCTTCACACCCCTTCCTCCCCTACTTGGGGTGGGGATGGTGCTGCAGGTGCGGGCAGCAATCTATGTCATGTAGTTCCAAAATGATCACAGTTGTCCAAGTAGACTGATGTAGTACCATCCCCTCACTTCCTGCCAAGGGTGGAGATGGACCCTCTGAAGTGCCCAACAATCTAATCCGTGTGGGTTGAATGTGTCTGCAGTTGCCCTGAGTGACTGAAGGAATACTGTCCCTTCTGCCCTTTAGGGGATGGGAACAGGACCACTGACACCCAACAGTTCAGTCCTTGTAGGCCAAAAGTGCTTGCTGTTGCCCAGAAAGGCTGAAGAAACATCAGCCCCCTCCTATCTTATTGAGAGGTGGGTGTGGATCCACGGGCACCCAACAGTTCACTCCCTGTAGACCAAAAGTACCCACTGTTGCCCAGATAGGCTGTGGAGACTCCAGACCCCTCCGATCCTATTAGGAGATAAGGGTGGAACCATGGGCATCCAACAATCCAGTCTATACAGGCTGGAAATACCTGCCATTGCCCAGAGAAGCTAAGGAAACACAAGCCCCCTTCTATGCTATTGAATGGTGAGGGTGGATCCACAGGCACCCAGCAGTTCAGTCCATGCAGGCCAAAAGTGCCTGCCACTGCCTGGAAAGGCTGAGGAAACCCAGCTCCCCTCCTATCCTACTTGGGGTTGGGGGTGTCTGACTCTTCAGTCTGTGTGGGCCAAAAGCACGTGCAGTTACCCAGAGAGGCTGGGGAAACACAATCCCTTTCTTGTCCTTTTGGAGGTGAGGGTGGAGCCACAGGTGCCCAACAGTCAGTTGCCTGCAGTTACCCTGAGAGGCTGAGAAACTCCAGGCCCCTCCTATCCCATGGGGGTGTGTGTGTGGTAGAGGTAAAGATGGAAAAGAAGGCACTCAACAAACTGGTTCTTGTGAGCTGAAAACATCTTCAGCAGCCCAGAGAAGCCAAGGAAACAGAGCCCCTCTCTTATCCTGTTGGGTTGCCGGGAAGGAACCCCAGATGACCGAGTATTCAGTCTGCGCTGGCTTATAGCACCTGCATTTACCCGGAGAAGCTGGTGCAGCGCCACTTGCCCCCAGCTTTCTCCCTGCTGGAAGTGGGCCTGGAGCATAGGCTAGGGCTACAGGCCAATCTGGGTGAAAGAAACCTGTCTTTAAATTCACTGTGATTTTCAATCAGCCCCGCTTCCCATCATGCCAGGGGCAGTTAAAATGGCAGCTAACAGCCTCTTTCTGACTTGGACAGGTTCAAACTTTAGCTGTTCTTAGGATTATACTTTAGCCTGCCAAATTCACTAATCAGTAGCTGAAGTCGGTGGCCAACCGTCTCTTCCTCCCCCGTTTTTGGGAAGTGGAGCTTCCAACTCCAGCAATGGAATAGCTCCAAAGGTGGCTTGCCCCACCAGTGCAGAATGGGCACTGGCCTCCATGGCGTGGATTTGCTCTACTCACAAATCTTGTCTGCAGATGGGCAGTCTCCTCTTTCCATACTTTCAAGGATGTTGCAGGATGCACTTCTGGTCTCCTGAGCTCCCCAAACAGGTGCTTTAGATAGCTCTGAGTGATTAGTAACTGCCCTGTAGGAGGAGCTGACTTTTGGAGCTCCTTCCTCCGCTGGTATCTTGCACCTCTTAGCCTGCTGAGCATCGTTTAATCTGCTTATTGACCATTTGTATATATTCTTTGGATAAATGTCTATTTAGATAGTAAGAAATTTTTATAGTTTGATTACATAGAAACAATAGACAGATCATCAAATCTGTCCTCTATCATGTTTGCTCTTTTTTTTATTATTGATAGCTGTGATACATAAAACATTAAACTTCAAACACAAACCTTTTCCTTTATGTAATACTGTTACAAGTTGGTACTTGACAAATTTAGGGACTTTAATAAATTATATTCTATGTGCTTTATATCAAATATCAATCTATCTGCTATTTATTATTCTGTATATTTATTTTATATGCTGGATAACTCAGTATATTCCTGACAGTGGAGAATTTCTGTTTAACCAGACTTTGATGAAAACTGCATTTTTCAATTACAATTTTGCAGTATGAGGTTTTGGATAATATTCTAGCCCATGTATAGTAGCTTATGGTTCCACTTATTTCAAATCTCTTTTTCCCCCATTGCCTACAAACTTTGAGTGCTGGTAGGTATAATATACAATGATGTTATGACACCTGTTCTTGAAACATTATGCAGTGATTTCAAGCATGTCAGCAAAGTTTGTGTTAGGAATACTCCTGGAAGCTCTTTTTGTACTGTAAAACCAAAATTAACTTAATCATTTACAGATACAGCTGTAAATAACATAACTATATTTATTGAAATATAAATTAAATATATTCTCCACTCAATTCCCCCTTAGTTGGATGATAACAGTGCCCACAGCCACTCAAATGCCAGCTGACATGAGATAAAGTTAATACTGGGCAAGTTAGAATGAAGAGAAAGGTGGTCTTAATCAATTGTGGTTAAAATATTTTAATTTTGAAAATTTTGCAAAACCATATACCATGTGATCATATTGCTGGGCCTTTTTGGTGCCTTATTATGGACTCATGAATGCAAGGGACTCTGGAGCTTACGATTCATTAGCTTCTTGGTACATTTTTCCTCTCCTTCACAGATAGTCATTTGTGATAGTCTTTTGTTCCCTTTCTATATATACATTCCTTCATTATACCATGTATCTTATAGAAACTCTTTTTCATTTCTTTATTAAGGAAAAAAAGTCACCTAATTTTGCACAAAGATACAGGCACAGATGTCATAGAATTATATGAACTTATCCTGTGATCACTAGCACTGATAGTATGTGTGCAGTGGCAGAGAAATCCCATCTACATTGAAAACTTATTAAAGACTAAGATTTTTATGGTTCATTTTTATTTTTTCCTTATCAATGAAAATAGTTCCTCAAATAGTATAGATGCCCACATGAACAGTTTGATTTTATTTTTTAATTAAAGGAACTCTAAGATAAGGACCTAGTGTTGGCAGTGGGCAGGACAGAAGCAATATACATCTTACTTATTCTTTTTTCTTTTATAGTATCAGAAAAATCATAATGCAGTTATATTGTACTGAACATTTACTAACGACCACACAAATAACTGTTTTTTTTTTTACATGCAGCATATTTGATCTCACAATAACTGTGCAAGTGTTGTTTTTGTTATTATTGTTTTATCATCATTACTTTGCTGCTTCATATATGTGATGAGAAAAAATGATACATAAAGAAGTGAAACAATTCCCAATATCACATCATTAGTGCAACATGGAGCAAGAATACTATTTCTCATTCAAAAGCCGATACTCAAAGTAGGAAAAGAAGGACTAGTTTTTTCTTCTTCATTAATGGGAAAATATAAGAGATATACCAAAAAGTGAATAAATATATTTACAGTTTAACAAATAATCATAATGAGAAATTCCATGTAACTACCATTCAAGTTAAAGTATTGATGATTGCCATCATCTCAGGAATCCCCATATAATCTTATCTGATAACAATCTCATTGTTTTCCTGTAGAAGTAAACCCTATCATAATTATTATAATAATTTCTTTATTATTTTCTTCACAGTTTTACCACCAGTATATGGTTCTGAACAATATAGTGTAGTTTTTACTATTTTTAATTTGTATAGTTGCAATGTTAATGCATTTATTCTCTATGACTTCCTTCTTTTGCCTAATCTAATGTCTACAAAATTTTCTCTTTAGTTATAAGTGACTAAGTTTATTAATTTTCATTGGTATAAGAATACACCAAAATAAATAAAAACTAATCCATATATGCTACTGCTGATGGTCATTTTTGTGCTGGAATTTGGTTATTCCAGAAAATGTTATGAACATTCATGTACATGTATCTCATTGTTTCATATATGTGATGAGAAAAAATGATACATAAAGAAGTGAAACAATTCCCAATATCACATCATTAGTGCAACATGGAGCAAGAATACTATTTCTCATTCAAAAGCTGATACTCAAAGTAGGAAAAGAAGGACTAGTTTTCCTCAGTTTCTCTGAGGAACATTTTTAGGAATGGTGGGCCATACATTGTGTATTTTCAATATTACTACATTACGTCAAACTATTTTTCAAAATGATTGTGCATTATGGCCATGGTTTTTCTTCCCTACTCATTCTTTTCCTCCTTCACTCCTTTCTTCCTTCCTTTATTCTGTCTCTACAGGAAACATTTTCTCTTTATCTTTTTTTTATAATGACATCACTTATAATTTGATGAACTTCTCCTTTCTTCCTTTGTGCCCTCCTTATCAATTAGTGTGCCCCCTCCCAAAACAATGAGTGGCTTACAGAACCCAACATTGATCAATTAGATGCTTTTCCTGCTTTTCCTTTTCCAATTGGAAGTGAAAAGGAAACATTTTCCTTTTTTATTGCAAGCTAGAAGGATATAGACCTACATCTCTTAGCAGACCCCCTTTCCACTGCATGGAAGGTTCCTTTCTCTGCTGTAGGAAAATATGAGCCCAAAAGAAGCATAAAGAAGGAGACATAAGAGATGGTTGGAGACAGACCTGAATCCTCAGTTTTAGTCCTTGACATGCTATATGTTCAATTTTTACTTCAAAATGAGCTCTTCTATGTTCCAATAAATCATTCTTTAGCTAATGAGGGTACATTTCTGACACTTGAAACAGGCAATTAAAAAATCCTGACTACTACACACAGTGTCAAATGTATTATATACCTGCAATCAGATCAATGTAATGTGTATTTGCTGAATATCTTTTAGATGCTTCCATGAGCTCAAAAGCATTTTCTGTGAGATTAAAACTGCAGATTGATCAGAATATCTTGAGAGCATTGTCTCTCTCTCTCGGAAGTCCCTTAAGTGATATTCAAGAGACACTTACCATCCATTTCATATTTATTCATACTTAAAAAATTACATAAGGAAGCCTACATGAACAGCCCATACTCTATATTCCAGGTAGTATTGATTGATGTAATGTATGGAAGCAGCATAATTTAGAACACTGGGGACCATTCTGGGCATCAAATAAAAGGGGTGGGGGTGAGGTATTGATTTTCTAGACCATTTCCTGACCAACTTGACCAGGACAGTGAACATGTACACACATGCGGACACCATGTGAGAAACAGTTGGTGGAACTGAAGATGGGTGTCCTAGGGAAGATCTAGAAAGGGGGCATTTTCTAAAATCTGAAGGCTACAGAAGGGATAGTGTAAAATTTAATTGTGTAAACTAGAACGAATATGGAGAAGAAATAAGAGGCAGATTCTGGATTCTTATTGTTTTTCCCAGGAGTCCTGAAAGTGCCCACGCCTCCATCCTTCACCTAATCTTTAAACTGACTATTAACCATACAATGAGCATGCATAGTTCTTAACATAATTCCTAAACATCCAATGAACTGGACCATGGCAGTATAGTGGCAACCTCGTATAGGACACAAACTCTGAAGTAATACTACCTGATATAAACCCTGGCTCTGGTAACCTGTTTGACTGTGGGAGATTGAATTATGCACCCCCCAAACACTTATTCTTAATCTTAACCTCCATCTCTGTGGGTATGAATTTATAGTAAATAGGACCTTGTGAAGATGCTAGTTTTAGTTAAGGTTGGCGAACTGAACTAGGATGGCCTTAATCTTGATAACTGTGGACATTGTAAAGAGAACTTGGAAGACACAGAAGTCAGAAAGGAGAGGACATCACCATGTGACAGGAGGCAGAAATATAAACCAAGGAACCCCAAGGACTGTCAGTAGCCAGCATCATAAAACTACAGTCTCCCAGGAGGAAGCAAATATAATGACTATCAAAAACTTCTACAACTTCCACAACACCTTCTGACACCAACTGCAAATATTACAGTAACTTAAATCAATTCAATTCTGGATTTAGGCCAGACCCCACAGGTTAAGGACAATCCTCTACAAGATTCCCCTTTGAGCACCAGTCACAAGTTTGGGCATCTAGTCTACCCACACTTCTGAACAACAGGCTATAAATTTGGGGGTTCCCATCACACTTTCAGGTTTCATAATTTGCTAGAATGACTCACAGAACCCGCTGAAAACACTATACTTACAATTACAGTTTTATTATATTTAAAGGATTCAAATAAAAAGTCAAAAGAAGAGACAAAGAGGGTGCAGTTTGGGAGGGTTTCAAACATGAGCTTCAGTGTCCTCTCCATTTGGAGTCAGAATGCATCACCCTCCCGGGACAGCAATGTATTATCAATCATGGACTTCTAATGTTCTGAGTTTACATGGGTCTCATTACATAGGCATGAATGATAGAATGAATGTCCACATGGTTGAACTCTATTTGCAGCTCTCAGAAGTCAGGGAGGTAGGCAGATATGACAAGGCTCAAAGCCCCAATCCCCTTATTGCCTGGTTGGTCTTTCTGGTTTGGCCAACCCCCATCCTAAGACTGCAGATGTGACTGGCCTTTTAGCGTATGAACTGCCACTTGAGGTCCTAGGTTCACCATGAACAAAAGACATTCATATCATGGGAAATTCCAAAGATTCAGAGGTTCCTTGTCCAGGAAGTGAGGACAAAGACCACCAAGTTTTTCATTACATAGCAAGCCCTGCTGCTATCTTGATTTTGGACTTTTAGCCTCAAACCCTGAACCAAAAGTCAAGAAATTCTATTTTTTTAAGCCTACCCTTTGTGTGTTATTTGTAATAGCAGCTCAGACAAGCTAAAACAGTGTCAAAATCTTTTAACCATTCTATACCTCAGTTTCCTCAATTGTAGGGTTTTGGTTTTTTTTTTGCAATAATTGAGTTAATGTAAGTGACAGGAAAAGGCTTTATTGACTGCTCAATAAGAATTCTTTCTTCTTTCTATTGTTATTATTACTAATATTTCAATTACTTTACCTCACTTTTAAATTTTTCAGTGTCCTATCATCACCTGTACAATAGAGTCCAAAGTTTCTTATACATTATATAAATATATAGCTTCTGATGCTCTTTCTTTCTAGCCAAATCTTTCTCTTCTCTACTTCCCTTCTTATACTTAATTGTCAAACACCACTTGCACTTCCCCTGAAATCCTTTGAAATCCCAAATGTGCGTGTCTTTGCATATTCTGGATCACTTTTCCTATTATGGTTCTCCATTTTGTAGCATACTACCTGTAAGAGAAAATTAATCCTACCATCTATGTGCTAAATCTGTATCTGATGTAAAATTCCAATATTGTACATAATACAGTATATGATTTGGTTGACTTTTATTTCTGACCGTAGACTGTAAGCTCTCTAAAAGCAGGACTGGGTGCCTCTTTCATCTAGCATAGTGTCTGATCTGTTGAATGCACTCACTTAATGAAATACCGATTGAACTGAACAAAAAAGCTTGATAAGAAAAAAAAAAAGTCTAACAAATGGAAGTTTGCATCATTAGTATAGATCGCTCCCAAAGAGTCCCTAATACCCTTTGGCTCAGTCTGAAATCAGATGTTACCTCCCCCGAGAGTCCATCCCTTATAACCTTATCCAAAGTAATTTATCCCATCATGTTATTCTCTGTCTCAGGCACAAATGTAGTTTCTTCCACCATACTTAGGTATCTTTGTATATATTATGGTAATTTGTTTATTTGGCTGAGGATTGATTTTTTGTTTATTTTGTTTTATTTTGTTTTATTCTTTCTCCAGCACCATAACTTAAATAATGAGCAGGAGATGTTCTTAATTATATCCTTCATCGCAGGTCCAATCTGGCTCATGGTATACATTCAATGAACAGATGTGGAATTTAGAATTGAATATCAACATATATAATTAAGCACAGACTGAATTATTTGCCAAGTATATTTTAGAATTCAGCAGGAGAAAGGGGATCTGGACTATATGTTCCTCAGCTCTAAAATTCTGTGTCATACTAGAATTATCCTACCAAATCCTAGCACCACAGAGAGTGTAAGAAAGATCACACTGAAATTTGTATTACCTCAACTGAGCCAATCCCATTCCTACCCTGAATACATTTCCCTTTTGCCAATTACAGATCTCATCTGTTCCCTTTGCCGTTTAATTATTAAGCTTTTCTTGGCCAGGCCGGTCACCCTGGACCAGCCCAGGCATTAAGCTGACTGCCTGGCCTTCATTAGCTGTGCCTGATCCAGTCCCCAGAACACACCCCCAGGCCATAAAATGCACCTGTGTGTTGTTTTTATTAGGTCATCTGATTGAGCTGATGCTGATGGCTCTAGAAAAGGAGTGCTTCCCCTGCCAACCTTAATTTGTTCTGTTTAAGTTGCAGGCACAGCCCATCAATAGTGCTATTTCAGTATTTTAACGTGCCATTTCAGACCACATATTTGTTTCTCTGTTAAAGAATCTTTAAAATGCAGGGCAATTTCTAAAAGCCACCTGATGACTCTTCCTTAACATGGTCTCAGTCTTCTGTCACACTACACTGCCTTCCCCAGATCCTTTCCAAATGGGGATGGCAACACACATGTTATCACCAATGGGCTTCCTTCCTCAAATGATTCCCCAACTGCTAAACAGTTGGCTCAGGATTGCTGATAGCAAGAGATTTCTCTAGTCCTAGAATCACAGGTTTTCTAGGCTGAAAAGGAAACGAAGACATTTTTCCCTTGTGCCACCCTTGTAATGCTTAACATGCTCTTAATAGTTCACAAATTTGTGTGTCCAATCCCTTCTTGAATAGCTCCATGTTAGTCCTTTTAAAATAAAAGTTTAAAAAAATGTATTTTTAGAGAAGTTTTAGATTTACATTTACAGAAAAATTACACAGAAAGTATAGGTAATTCCCATATAATCCTTCCCCTGTCACCCCACACAGTTACCCCTATTATTGACATCTTAGATTAGTGTGGCACATTTGTTACGGTTGATGAACCAATATTGAAGCATTGTTACTACAGAAAGTCTATAGTTTACATTATGATTTACAGTTTGTGCTGTGTACTTCCAGAGGCCTTGACAAATGCGTAATGTCTGTGTCCATCATTGAAGTATTATACAGAAGAATCTTACCTTCCCAAACATGCCCTGTTCCACCCATTCTTTCTCCCTTATGAACCCCTGGCAGCCAATACCTTAATATTAATGTTACAAGTTCTTCCATCAACACAAAAAAACATCCACTATAACAACTAATTTGCTTTGGTCGCCGGCCACACACCCCTCACAATTATTCATTCCCCAATCCAGAGGGACCCCAGGATACCATCCACTCTGACAGCCCTAGACTGAGAGGGGCCCCAGATACCACAGGGCAGATGGAAGGAATTATCCTGTCTGCAACTGCAAACACTCTCTGTTTTGGGGGATGGGACCTGTCCATCATCATCGTTTTGTTGATTGTCCAGTGCAAGCCCAAAACACTGGAGAGCAGGAGTTGGCCACAACTCTGCTGGGAGTCAGGGGTCAACTGGCATTTGAATAGTCCAAAGATTTAAGTCTCTCATAAATATACTTAACAGGTACATTGAAAATTATAGATTCAAATAAAAAAAGTAGAAGAATCATGATTAGGGGAGTTATAAGTGAATACAGCTATGTTAGATTGGGGAGATAGATTAGCATATACTTCCTGATAGGCCCTGCTGAAGGGGTGTTGATTTCATGATGCTGTGTACCTTACCTCTGGGAAAATCCTCTTTTTTTTTTTTTTTTTTTTTTTTTAATATTTTAAAAGATGCTTAGATTACATAAATGTTACACAAAAATTACAGGGATTCCCATGTTCCCCACCTCCCACACCTCCCACAACCTCCCACATAAACATCCTTCATTAGTGTGGCACATCACCTGAATGGATATACACATCCTGGGGCTTTGCCACTAAGCATGGACCATAGTTCACATTGTAGACCACACTCTCTCCCACACAGTTCTGCATGGTACATGCTGATGTAAAATGGCCTATCTCTGTCGTTGTAATGTCACTCAGGATAATTCCCAAGTCCTGAAAAAAACCCTGTATTACAACTGCTTTTCCCTCTCCCTGCCCCGAAAGCATCCAGTGGCCACTGGCTCCACCTCACTGTTGTAATTTCTTCCATTGCTTGAATCACAATATGTCTACAACAGAATACCATTAAGTCCACTCTAGTCCATAGCTCTTCCACCAATCCTGAGGAGTTTGGGATGGTGATGTCCAGTCCACCTCCAAGTGAGAGGGGGCTTATATCCCATGGATATGGTGGATGGGGAATAATCCTCTTTTAAGGCCCTTTATTCTTTTTATTGCCAGGAGAGAGGTGTAACGGTGGAACCACTCAACTCTCACATTTTTCTTTTTAAAAATGAGACAAAATCTGCCTCCCTTTAACTTCCACTCTAATCTTATTCCTGGCATCTAAGAATATCCACATAATTGCCCTTCAAGTAATGATAAGCAGCTACCCTTTCCTGATCTGCTACCCTGACTTCAAATCCTGTTCATCTCCCTTTCCAGTTTCTTTCTGTTCAGAGATGGTTAACACTGTTCACAGCCCAATACAGGCATGAAAAATTCTATTTGAGTGAGAATTCCTTTCAGTGTAGGTTAAGGTAATGATGATGAAACCCAAGGAGGTGTGAAATGCTTTCTTTTATTGACAAGATGTCAGAAGATGAGAATTCTCCCCTTTCCTTTTACTATAGGAACCTCCTTCTCTAAAACCCATACTGAACGTACAAAGCTTAGGGCTTATTTTTACTCCATTTCCCTTTTCCAGAGTTCAGCAAAAATAGTCAAGCAGTGGTTAACATTCATAGGGATATGGAAGGAGCAGCGGGGAGAGACGCAAAGGAGCCATCCAAAACGCATGTCCTGTTTCATTCTCACAGAGGGGTCCACAGCCCCAGATTCCCTAACCAGCAGGCTTTATCTAGAGGGCAAAACATTCCTGAGGGTTTAGGCCTTCACAGAGCTACGTTAATTATTTCAGGCCGCTAGGTCTTGTACTGCATCACTGCTTTGTTAATTGGTATCAGACTGGCTTGAAAAAGTCATATAAATCCAGTGAAATCTGTGTGAAGTCAGCTCACCTAGAAAAAAATTGCAGTGTGGTACAGCTCAAAGCCCTGGAGAATCGATAGGAGTTATCTGGGCAGAGATTCCATTGTATTTATATTACACACCTTGCCTGTTCAAGCTGTTGCCTGGTTTTCTTCACCTGACATTTGGGACTGAGGACAAAGCCAAGGTCAAAAACCGAGAGGAAGCTGAAGGCGAGAGGCATTTGTGACTAGCATGCCCTAACCTCAGGAAGAGTATCAGCGGGTTCTGAGTCACCGACTCCATCCTCGTTCTATTTAGCAAAAGAAAATGCCATTTCTATCAAGCTCATATGGCAGCATATCTAACAAGAATCACACTTCATATGGCATGATGTTTATTTTATTATTCCAGATTGCAATATGACTTTCTATAATCAGTTCAGATAAATTCATATTAGTTCTCATTTGTTTTATCCAAACACTTGTAGGATATGATAGACAATGACTGTGGAAAAGAGAGAAATAAGAAAGGAAAGAAGACAGGCTCTTAATGTATTAAACCATATACATAAAAATGGATAGTAATAAAATACAAGAGTCAAATGGGCACATATGGGGGCAAAGTGCTAAATTGTGGTTTTTAAGTTAATGACAGAAATCAGACTCAATTGGCAAAGTCTGTAATGATATTTAAATCTTCAAGTCATCTAAAAATTCCTACTTTCTTCTGCTGGTGCAGTGTGTTAGAAAAGATTGCTAAATATCTGTTTAAACAAGCAGGTGATTAACACTAACAGCTAAGTAAGAATAGGATACGTTTTATCTTACTTCAAAAATCTCATTATCTTATGTGTGTTTCCTGCTCTAGAACTTACAATGATTTCCATTTCTCTATTACTGTGCCATCCAATATAATGTCCCTAGCCACAAGTGTCTACTGCACACTTGAAATGTATTTAGTGTAGCTGAGGAACTTAATTTAGTATCTGATTCTAGATAAGCTGTAAATGTAAAATCCACACTGATTTCAAAGGCTTAATATGAGAAAAGAAAGTAAATATCACATAAATAATTTTTGTATGGATTTCATGTTTAAATAATATTTTGGATATGTTGAGCTAAAGAAAATATATTATTAAAATTAAATTTACCCATTTCTTTTGCTTTTTAAATGTAGCTACAGGGATTTTTCAAATTACATAGGTGGCTTGCATTGTATTTCTTTTGTCTGGCACTGACTAAAGCATTAAATTTGAACTTTTGACTGACTTTTTAAAGCCCTCTATGAGTAGGAATCCACTTAAGCTATCACTCATTCATTTATTCTTTCATTCATAAAACATTTAAATGAGTATCTCCTCCATTCCATGTCCATGGGCTGGAGGCAAAGATTTTGAGTCAATCTGAGCATGTAATTAAAGTTGTGATAGTGGACCACAGCAGGTGCCCAGGGAAAGCGCATAGCAAAAAAAAAAAGGAAGAGAAATTCCAGTTCAAAATTGTGGAAAATACTTGAAATGAATGAAGCCGAAAGAGTAAGAGGAGTCTCTCAAAGAAGCTGAGAAGGAATAGTGAAATTTTTAGGAGGAGAATAAACAGGAGAGCTAAGGCAAATCTGAAAGCCAGTACCTTGAAATAATTAGAGAGAATCCATACATTTACAGAGGGTGGAATGCTCTGTGGTCTCAACCAATATTTAGCTTGAAATCCATGGTGATTACACCATTGGGGAAAGCTGGTATTATTGGAGAAATCCAATTCAATAAGCTTTATTAAGCATAGTCTTAGGTTGTAACAAAGGCTGAGCTATAGAGAGACTAACAGGCATTACCTCTGCCTACGTTCTTTCAGTTGAGCCAGGAAAACAGATTGGTATTGAAACAATTATAGCTCAAGGGAGTATGGGATAGGCCTTAGGATATCAGAGCTACCTAAAGCGGGAACACTTTCCACTGGAAACTCAGAAGTGCTTTTGGGTATAAGTTGCTTGGTTTTTAAAGAATAAGCATGACTTCAAACTGCTGAAATGGAAGCAAATCATTCTTCCAATGCACAGGAAAATCACCATCCAGGTCATGAGAACAGATGCTATGTTGGAATTTTAGGATGCATGTGGATTTAGAGTATAGGCTGACAACAGATGAGGCAAGGCTTTGAATGTCCTACAATAGAATTTGGCCATGATTTCGATGGAGTATGAGGAATAATCTAACATGTGAGAAAAAAAAAAAAAGAAATCTAAAAACTATTGAAATAACAATCAGCTAATGCAATTTCTGTCTGGCTATTGCAAGCCCCACTGCAAAACTCAGGATGCCAAGTAATTCTTCAGAGGGGAAATAAGAGTCAAAGCACAACTGAATGTTGAGATGGATGTGTGGAATCCATTTGACTAAATGAATGTTATTATGTAGTTGGCCCATTGGCCAAAGGAGGGTCAAAGTTTAATAGAGAGAGACTTTTATTAAGAACATATACTGTTATTTGAGGGAGCCACTTGGAAAATTTGAATATGAAACTCCTCCCAGTAGGCTGGTCTCAGTTTGATGAAGACTGATTTACCAACCTGCACAGTATAACTTTATTATTATTATTATTTTTAAAGAAGCTTTAGATTACATAAATGTTACATTGAAAATACAGGGGATTCCCATACACCTCACCCCCTCCCTCTCCCCCACTTTTTCCCATTAACATCTTTCATTAGTGTGGTACATTTTTATTATAATTGATGAACACATATTGAAGCATTGCTACTAACCCTGGGCTATAGTTTACATTATAGTTTCCACTTTGCACCACACAATTTTATAGGCTTTGACAAAATGTATAATGACCTTATCCATCATTGCAATACCAGGCAGGACAATTCCAATGTCCCAAAAATGCCCCATGTTACACCTATTCTTCCCTCTCCCTCCTTTCAGAAACTCTGGCAACCACTGCCTTTATGTTACAAGTTCTTCCATTACTAGAATAATAATAAGTCTACTTTAGTCCATAGTTGCATTCCCCTTTATGTTTTTTCATTCCTCAATATTGAGGATTTTGTGATGGTGATGCCAACTCTGCTTTCTGTTGTGAGGTGGCATAGATCCCATTGGGCAGATAGGTAGAGCTGTCTTGTTTGCAGTTGTAGATTCTCTCTGTTTTGAGGGATGGGTGTTGTCCATCAACATCCTTTTTTCAGTTGTCCTGAGCGAGTCCAATGAATTGGAGGATAGGTGTTGGCTGCAACTCTGCTGAGATTCAGGGCTCAACCAGCATATGAATAGCTGGAAGATTTAAGTCTTTGGAACACATATTTAATGGGTATAATGCTAATTATAGTTCAAGTAAAAGGGGAATAAGAGCCAGGTGTAGGAAAATTATAAATGAGTCCAACTCCAATACATTGGGGGGATAGGTTATCATATATTACAAGGTAAGGCCCTCTGACAGGGTGCCCAATTCCTGGTGTTGTTTGCCCTATCTATAGTGTCCAGGTGTCTCTAGAGCCCTCAGGAGCCCCCCTGCTTGAGGCACTGCTTACTGTGGTAGTCAGTGAGAGCTTCCTAAGACATGCATAAGCATCACCTCTGGAATGACCTCCCAACTCACTTTGAAATCTCTTAGTCATAAAAATTCATTTGTATTTAATATTTCCCCCTTTTGATTGAGGTCTTTTTCCAAATGCATTGCTAGTTGGTCCTTGGTAATAATCTCTCTGTGCCAGGGAGGCTTATCTCTTGGAGTCAAGTCCCATGTCAGTTGGAAGATAATGTGTTTATATTCTGAGTTTGGCTTAAAGAGAGACGACATTAGAGCAACAAGGAGGTTTTCAGGATGTAACTTTTAGGCAATATATAATGCTAGGCTAAGTTTCAATTTCACAAGAACAAGATTCATAAGTACAAGCATCAGTATCAAGGGCCTGGTGTATGGTCTGTCCTTTTTCACTAGGTACTGCCCATGTACTCTAGGGATTCTTGCCACTCTATTAGAGAATGTAGCATGAATCCCAGGATGGGTATTCAAAATTCTTTCAGTTAACTGTGTGGGTCTCCATCTACTGAGACAATACCCCAGGACCACCTGAACACATTCATATTCCATAAAGGCATACCCCGGGTGCACCCCTCCCCCCACAGCCCCCTACCACCTACACCCCACACCAGTGATCCTCCCCTGACACAGTTGCATCTCTTCTGCAATATAAAACCTCCCCATAAATAGAGTCAGAAGCAAAATAATAAAAATACAAAATAAAAAAAATAAAATATATATAAAAAGTAAAATTTTTTGCATTGTGCCTTTCATTCCCATAAGATGTGTTATCTTTAATGTATAGTGACAATTTCTTCTTGAGCAAAGAAGCAGTCATTTCAGAATCTTTAATGGGAATGTAAAGACTTGATAATTAAGAAGTGTTAAAAGCAATGGCTGGCAGCTTAGATAAACAGGAATCAGAGCCATCACAAGTAACCAGGGGAAGAATGGACATTTGTTAGTTTGAAAAATATTAAAGCCATAGAAAATAGAAGTTTGACACTGGATTCTTTTAGGCAGCTTACCAGTAACTCCAGTCCTAAAGATGAGGCATGTTTGAAAGGACCACCAGTATTTCCTGAGCTCCACTGTGCCCACAATTTCAATTGGGCTCATTTAACCCTATGAGTCGATTTAGTAAAACATTCTGCAGATCAGAAAATGGAGTGTCAGAGTTGTAGATATAGGAAAAGTCAAACCCAGTCCTAAAATGCTCCAAAGTCTTTGTACCAGGAATATGCTAATACCAACTCATTTTATTTCCTCCTTCTTTAAAAGAGCTAGAAGAAAATATGGAAAATTAAATTTACAGTTGATTGAACACAGATTATATGTCAGATTTGGCTGCTTGAAGCTTTTGTGGACACCAGAAAATCATGTCCTTAAGGTTAATTCATTCCTGTGCATGTAAACCTTTTGTAGGTGGGAACTTTTGATTAAATTACCCCAGTTAACTGCCTTTGATTATATTGCTTGACACAGGATGCGTCTTAATCCTCTTCCTGGAGTCCTATAAAGGAGGACAGAGGAATAACAAACCACAGACACAGAAAAAAGCTGAAGAATCAGGGAGAAACCCAGAAGCTGAGAGACAAAGTCTTGGAAGCCAGAAGCGGAAAGCAAGGAGGCCTGGAGAAGAAGGCAAAGACCAAGACCAGACAATGACACCACTGGACCCTACTATGTGAAAGGAATCTAGCACCACCAGCAGCCAGTTCTCAGGGAGAAAAGCATAGCCTGATGAAGACTTGATTTGGACATTTTCACAGCCTCAGAACTGTAAACTTATAAGTCAAGAAATCTCCTTTGTAAAAGCCAACCCATTTCCGTTATATTGCCTGGCAGCCTTTAGCAAACTAAAACACTAGGTATTAGTACTAATTTCACTAATATACATATTGACTTAATATACACAACAACTTTTATTGATGGAAAGTGTTGCCCATTAGCCCATTCCATCCTTCTATCTGAAGAATTTGGAGGATCTGAAAGAATTTATATAGGGATGAATGATTTAATCAGGGCCCTTCTCAGCCCCGTTTGGATGCTTTATAATAAAAGCAGTCTAAGAAATAGAGTAATATTCTTTGAGCACAGTGTTCCAAACCTTCTACACACTAGAATCACCTCAGGAACTTTTTAAATAGCTCCAGTGCTTAAGCCCCAGCCCCCAGAGATTCTGATTTGATTGACCTGGAGTGGGAACAGATCATTCATATTATTCCAGATCTCCCCCAGGGATTCTGAGGTACAGCCAGAGTAACTCAATAATGGCAGAGTTACTCTCTTTCAAAAAGAAAGGGTGTGTGTGTCAAAATCATATCAATAGCAGGAACATACATTCCTCATTTGTAGACCGAGTTATCTTCAGACTTGAGTAATATTCACTCTGGCAAAATGGATCTCTTCCTGAGAATTTCAGAAAGAACCTGACCACAGTCATGGATGGGCAGAGACTGGACTGGATGTACAGTCTCTGAATTCTTTCCAGCATAAAAGACTTCCCTCGTTAAGGCCTCAAAAGCCTTTGCAGAGCAAACAGTTCATGTGGCCTAAATTGGAGATGGTAGGGTTAACCTGATTCAGTGATGGATGCATGGCTTGGAATCTTTCTTTCTCCACCTTTGAGGAGCTGAGTTTTCATAGATAAAAGAATGCAAATAGTTGAGGAAGAATCAGAGAGGATTAAGGAGTTAGAACGAGTTAGAGGATGGGAGGTTGTGCATATGGACCTCCAGAAGCTCTAAATTATGAAATAGGTTCACTCCCATTCATACACCTTAAGTGGCACAAGGGATGAGCTAGATTAACAACTCCCATGTGTTCCTTTTTTTTTTTTTCTTTTTTTCTAAACTGATTTGGGCATGCTCAAAGCACCTACCTGAAGTACTTTGAGAAAAAGAACATATAAGACTCTATTGGAGGACAATCTAGTTGGTGTGGGGTTGAAGATCAAAAAAGTGCTCTGAAGGATTATGATGAGCCCCTGATCCCTGGGCTTGACACTGTCTCTTGCATTCACACCTGTGGTTGTCAAGGTAAAGAAGAGACTGTGGGGCTGATTTCCTTAGTTGTCCCCTCACAGCACAGTAAAGAGCACCCTTCCCTTAAAACCATACCATTACTGTAGCTGCTGTATCCCTACCTAATGAGGTTCAGAAAAGACAGAGACTTTGGCCAGGTGACCACCTAATGTGGCTGAGCCAGAATTCAAACCCAAGTTGGTCCAAAGTCTAACATCTTTTCAGACTGCCTAGGGACCAGCTTTGAAAACCACTGCCCTGAGACTCATTAGTGATTCTCAAACTTGGCCGCATGTCTTTATTTTTCCTTCCATGATTTTCTTTACAGACAAGAGAGAAAAGCAGGCATAGGCAACTCTAGTATTTCTTCTTTTCATCTAAAACCTTTTCTTCCTTAAGGTACCCACAACCTTAGATGACTAGTAACATTGGGAGAGGGTGGGAGTAGATCCCTAAACAGGGAAAGCAGACTGGACAGTATTATTTTCTACTGATTTTAGTGGGAAGACAAAAAGCAGCTAGATGTTTGCCTTTTATTGTCTTGTTACCACAAACACATTTCATTCCAGAGGAGATCCTGAGTTTCTCCTCTTCTTATCTCTATTCTTTATCCTCTTGAGCAGTGGGTCTCAAATTTTAGCAGATTTGAGAATCATCTGGAGGGCTTGAGAAAATATGAATTGTGGGACCACACTCCTGTAGTTTCTGATTCAGAAGATCTTAGGTAGGCCCCAAGAAACTGCGTTTCTAACAAATTCCCAGGTGATGCCAATACTGCTGCCTAGGAATCAGCTTTGAAAACCACTGCCCTGGGACCCATTAGTGATTCTCAAACTTGGCCACACATTAGCATCACATGGAAGTGTTGAAATAATGCCAGTTCCTTGGCACCACCCAGGCTGTCTGAGTTAGTAATCTCTGCATTAAATGATTCCTGCAGCCTTTCCAGCTTTTACATTCTGTGAGGCCCTCAGCAGATCAAAACTAAGACTCCAGCCATGACTGTCAATCAGTTTAATCACCATGTCTTTTTCTGACTTACTTTTCCTGATATTTAATGGTACTACCAACTGGACTCTCCTTTTGATAATCCTAGTTTGATGATGTAAGGATGTCATTGTGGAAAAGAAGGTATTTGGAATCAAGCAGACTTGGGTACATTTCCTAGGTTTCTATTTATATTTGTGTGAACAGGGGATAACATCTATTTTATTTAATTCTATGGTAGTGGCATGTCCCTTTCACATAGTAAGTGTCTAACATATAACTACAAGGGTTATTATTTATTAAAATGGCACAGCTATGGTGTTTGTCTCCATTCATTTGTTCCATAGAGGTTATTATTTCTGTTTCTCTGACACTTAAAAATTTTTGAGACTTTGTCTCTGGTGTATCAGATCCTAGAATTGAGGAATATGTTGTTTGTGAAAACGTGAAATATGATGATTCCTTAAAAAAAATCAGAGTGTCAATATTACTGTGTTAACAATGTATATAAGATACAGTTTCCATGAACTCAATTTCTGCAAGAAGAATCTCATTGTCATGTTATGACTTCAACAGAAGAGTGGAAAACAAGGAAGATAATGTTTTAATGTGAATTCCACACCCGTGGGGTCTTTGAGCAGACAAGTCAGTATTATTATTCTCACTTAAAGTTGGAGGAAATAGGACTTCTGGAGTCTACATTACAGAGTCAGATGCAAAGACACTCCAGGAGTTGTGCACTAGAGCTGCTTCTAGTCCAAGGGCAAATGCATCACCTCCTGCTCATTTGAAAGTCAAGCAGGTGTTGAAACTAAAGTTTCTACAAATTATGGCAGAATTGTGGTGGGAAGTCCTCCAGAATTACCCACCCTCTTTCTCAGTGTCAGGAAGGTAATGGATGATGCCTGCCAAACGGGTGCTGAACCAAGTAGGCGGCCTGAACTGGTTTGGCTGTGCAGAGCAGGAGTTGCCTTTAATACTCAGCTAGGTGCTGGGGTCTCATAGCAGCACTGGAAAGCTCTCTCCAAGCACTTCTGACCTGAGGAAAATGCTATTTCTGCAGAATGAATGCCACAAAATGGCCTAAAACGATTTGTTGAGGGCAGCCTAGATCCGGGGCTCAGCTGGGAGCAGAAGCAGGATTCTGATAGCTAATGATAATTGAGACTGAAAAATTATGTGTATTTTATGTGCCTGATGTCACTTAACCCTCACAGCTACTTATTGTATACTTGATGTATTTTAAATATACTATTTTATTTTATATAATCTTTTTTTTTTCTACAGGAGAATTCTGAGGCTTAGAAGTTAGAGTAACTCAAAAAGATTTACACAGCCAGTAAGTGATGGAGTACAGCAGGGATTCAAACCCAAGATGTTCTGATGTTGAAGACTATTTCTTAACCACTCCACCAGTGTACCCCAATACCCCAATAGAGTACCACTATTGAATTTTTATACTTCTCTCATTTTTTAGCTTAACTGAATTGTTCCTCATCCTAAAAAATATTATCTTTCAAACTGTAGATTTGTTTCTTAACTTATATCTATCCCCCAACTCCCAAAAAAAAAAACAAAACACCACAGCACAGTAAAAAGGGGGGGAGAAAAGATCATTTGTTTCACTTCTAAATTTCTATCCTTATAAATCAGGGAAACACACTGAAGCAGCATGTAGTCTCTCAAAGACTTTATGGTTTTTCCACTACTGTTTATCATATATCTCCATTCCTCCTTCCTTCTTTCTTCCTCTCTCCCTCCCTTTAATCCTTCCCTCTCCTTTCTTCTCACAGTCCCCAGGAATCCAGCTAAATCGTTTTGGGGCTTATTACTCTGTCCATCAGCTCCATATGCCTTTCTCAGGGTCTTCCTCCAATGCTTGGTTGCAAATTAGATCACCTTCTCCCAGGATCTCTTTACTTCACAGAGAAGCCTCGGGTTTGCTGAGAATTCTTTTAAAGAAATGGTATGGAGAGTAGGAGAGAGAAGGGGACATGGGAAGAAAGGTAACTACAGTAGATAAAATGATTGAGTCCTTACGATGTGCCAGGCTTAGGTCTTAATGCTTATCACATTTAAACTCATTTAATCCTTCCTATAACTATATGCGATAATAACAGGAATATCCCATCTTGTAGATCAGGAAATGGAAACTGAGAGATGTTGTCTTTTGCCTAATATCATCAACCTGTGGACCCAGTCACTTCACAGCTCAGACTTTTAACCTCTTTCCTCTAAAACTGGTGATTTTTATAAAGTTCTATTCCTGGATCAATTATTTAGAGTTTTCTTGAACACTCTCCAAAATGTCCCAGAAAGAGCTCCAGCTTTCTTGTTAGACTTGTTGATTTTACTCCTGAAGGGAGAACTCATGAATGCCTCACATATGTCAAACATTTCTATTTCAAAATCCTCCAAAGATCACTAGTTTTACAAAGGAATATTCATTCCCAGACAGAGTATAGAGCAAGTTAGTTTTATATACATAATTTAAAATAAATACTTTCTGTTTAACTTGTAGACGTCAAGAGCAAAAGTCTTATGAACACCATAAACTTCCGTATAACAACTCGATTAATGATCCAAAAGGATAGAATCTCGGTGAAGATAAGTCAGAATCCCTGAACCATTGCATTTCCAGGAAACAAAGCATATATGGAAATTTGACAACAAAGGAGGAGACTACATGTTGACTCATTAGGACTTAAAATAAATGAAAACAAGAGAACAGAAAGTATGTGTATGTGTGTGTGTGTGTGTGTTTTGTCTTCTATCTGAAAGAAAGACTGACAAACTGGGATAACCATTACTTTTGAAGTTCAAAGCCTTTCACATAACACTTGGCCACTCATGGACTGTGTGAGATAACTACTCAATCTCCATTCCTTGTCAAAAATGAGGTTCAGTGTTTCAGACGAGATTGGGAAGAATTCCCTGCAGAAGATGTACATTTAGCAGTTTGTCTGGCCTATGGAAGGGATTCAGTGTCCCTCTTCTTTGTATCTTCTTCATCCCTCTCACACCCATGTAAAGGCCCATAAATGCTCAAATGAAAGGCCAAAAAATTCCTTGAAGCATTTAAGTTTTCCTCAGACAGATGTTCCTTCTTCATATTTGAAAATACCCATAGAAACTTTGCATATCAGAGCTGTAGTCCATGAACTCTGAATGAAGAAACTTCAGGATCCATTATTATACCACAGTTCATCAAATGAGTTCAGCCCTTCACTAGGAAGTTCTGGATTATTAAAGAAGATTAAATTCATAAAATCCAGCAACACTGAATTTCTTCTTAGTACCTACACTGCCCTGAAGTCTTTCACTTTCTTGTTTGGTTGTTAGGCTAATCTTTTACTCGCCCCGCCACCCCCAGGGCTATGCAGATACTCGGTACCAGTTTAAGTCTTTTGTGGACCCCAGAAAATTATGTTCATAAGCTAACCCATGCCTGTGCATGTGAACCTATTGTGTATGAGATGTCTTGAGATTCAGTCAAGCGATCTTGTGATTAGATCACTTTTTTTTTTTTTTTTAAGATTTTATTTATTTATTCATTTATCCCCCCCTTGCTGCTTGTGCTCTCTGGGTCAGCTAACCATGCCGCGCGGGCGGGCTTGCCTTCACCAGGAGGCCCCGGGACCCGAACCCGGGGCCTCCCATATGGTAAACGGGAGCCCTACTGATTGAGCCACAGCCGCTTCCCCCTAGATCACTTTTGATTAGATCACTTCAGTTAAGGGATGAACAGATTGTGGGACCCAGGTTGGGTCCTAATCTTTTTACTAGAATCCTTTTATAAAAGGAACACAGAGAAAGAGAGCTGTGATTATACCCTGCCATGTGAAAGAGGACTCCAGGGTCACCTACAGCTGCAGAAAGACAGAGGAACCCCGAGAGGCTGATAGAGAGGCTGGAACCTGGTATCTGCGGAGCAGCCCAAAGCTGAAGAGACACAGCCCAGGGAGAAACGAGCCATATGCCTGATGATGCACAGCTGAACCTAGGGGAAAGCGTGAGCCTGGAGGAGAAAACAGACAGGTGCCATCCTGCCTTGCCACATAGCAGGAGTCCAGGAGCTGCCAGTGGCTGACCTTCGGTGAGACAGCCTCTCTGATGATGCCTTGGGGGATATTTTTACAGCCTTGGATCTGTAAGAATTTACCCTAATAAATTCCCATTACAAAAACCAACCCATTTCTGATATTTTTGCATTGGCAGCCTTTAGCAAACTAAGACACACTCTCTAAGTGTTTTACTTCTTTTCCAAGCCTGGAACCCCTCTACTTCCTCTACTTTATTATCTCATACTTTCTTATTACTTCCAGAAATTCATCTGGTTGAGACAGGGGATGGGCTTGAGACAATTGCAAAGACAATAACAGTATTCTCTCTGGTAGATTTGGAGAAGTTGAGGAACAAAACTGAGAATTTATATGTTGGTAAGTTTGTACCAGTCATATATTCCAGTGACTTATACCTTTGCCTCAAGCTATTCTGCCTTATTATTTTTTGAGCACTTAAGGACCACTTCTTATTTCTATGCCTGACAACGTTTGACCTAGACAAGCTAATCATTTCTGCCCCACTCCTTCACCTCGTCTAAGACAGAAACCCACATTCCTCAGTCTTCCATGGCAGCCTCACCTGCCTGGGTGGGTTTCACATGCCCCTACCCCAGTCCACAAACGGTTGGATCAGGGACAAACCTGCTCCCAAACAGAGCCAGTCCTGTTCTTTCACCTGTAAATTTGGAATCTGGCCTCACTTTGTTCAGTCAAGTTCTCTTTTGAACTGAGAAATAATGTGAAACCGGATACGGAGCAGCTGTATTTGGCCATATGTTGGCGGAATCAGAAGAAGCAGAGGTGAATGACTGGCAATTGAGAGCAACAGAGTCAGGAAGGGAGGACAGAGTTCGAGATGAAAGGATGCATTGTCGTCAGAGAAAAAGAACACACCTGCCCTAAAATCAATAGCGTGTTATTTATCGGTTCCAGGATCTGATGAGGCCAAACCGCCTTTCCTATGCTTGGGTCCCATGTGGCACTTCTTTATTATGTTTAAAGTACTCTGGAAGGATTATATCCGTATACCAGGCAATTTCTGAAAGGAATGGCATTAGACAAGGGATGACAAACCTGCAGATTTGGTTCACATAAATTTCCATCCCCAAAGAATCATGTTAGAAAAATACACCATTTTATCAAAGGTTGCTTTGATGCATTGGCAGTAGGTTTTGTGAAATATTTAGGCTCATATGTCAGCACTTCTCAAACTAAAACTAAATTGGGCTCTTCAGTAATTTGGTAACCAGAATTTGATATCTCCATCTATAACATGACAAAATTGGATGAATGGACCAGAATTTAAAAGATAAAGGCATATTTTTGAATACAAGGTTTAGAAAAAGACCAAGTTAAGTACAAGTCCCAGCTCTATCACTTACTACCAGAGATTCGAGGATAAGATGTTTAATGGTGCTAAGGTGCATTTCCTTATCTGTTAAACTGACACAGCAGAGACTGTTTTTTCAGGTGAGGGTTATAAAGATTATCAGAAGAAAAAGAGAAAGCAGAAAGAAGAGAGAGAAAGGCATAAAACAAAAACAAACAAACAAACAAACAAAAAAAACAGGAGGGAAAAGGTTAAGGAGGAAAGAGGAAATGAAAACAGTTCCATTTTCATTGTTTTTGTGCCAGTATACTCTAAAGCACTTACTAATGTGCATATGTATATATAAAGGCATTTAATCCAAACAACTTGAAGGAGTAACAATGATTTAAATCCTCATCATTCACTATTATTTCTAAGTGTTTTTATTCCTGCAATAATTCTTTTCATTTTTCATATGAGTTCAGTTTTTGTTTTGTTTTTTCCCCTTTAAGCTATACAAATAGATTACTCAGTTTCATGGTTGATCAAGCCCCTCTGATGGTATTTTCATGTTTTGAATACTCTGAGTTTTATTTTAAGCCTAGAAGAGAAAGGCCTAGTACACTGATATGTTGTTAGAAGATTGCAATAATACAATCATTCATTCATTCAACAAATTTAGTAAACACCTACCAACTGCTTTTTGCAATTTCATCTCCTATTATATATTTCCTCTAGCACTTTCTAGGTATCAGAAGACCCCAGAGACTCCAGACTTTGTGTTTTTCTTTATGGGAATATGTACAATATACAACAGAAATGTAAAACAGGTTAGAACCTAATAGATCTTTGGGGAAAGGTTACATATTAATATCAGATCATACGAATCCAGACCTGATATCCTGATTCCCCTGTGTGACTTTTCAGCCCATTCATTTCACAGACTCTAATTGTAGCTATAATCCCTTTCACTTTATACCAATTTTGGAGATTTTATTTTCACTTTTTATATTAGGGCAAAGTAATTTAATCTTCAGTTCTTACTTGCATAAAAAATTGAACTGTTCTGAATTGAGAATCTGAAGTCTTAGTCCTAATTCTGATACTAAGTAAAATAATTTGACATAATTCTTTTAACCCTAATGTTTATCAGTGTTTTGTTTTCTTTTTTTTTTTAATCTATAAAGTGGGACTAGTAACACCTCCTTCATTCGGTTTACCTTGGATGGGATCATGTGGGCACAATATAAAAACATGGACTTTGTATTATTTATTTTAAAAGGCTAATGTAGAGATTCATTTTACTTTCCCATTCCCAATACTATTATAATATTGCATTGCTAACAATTGATATTTCAAGTTATTTTTATTTATGCTGTTTCATTTTTATTCTAATTTCTTTCATTATCACACTTAGTAACAAAATGATTAAATGAGCTATTTGACCTTTACAAATGACTCAAGAGGGTCCAAAGAATTGCCTTTAGTCATTCTCATTGTCTTCATAATCATCCTCATCATCCTCACTACCACAGTAGTGGTGTGGTCATAACTTTTGTAGTGTCACTTCTAAAGGAAAGCATAAATGCAGAGAAGATTGAGCCATTTGGTAATGAGCAAAATCAGAAATCTGCTTTATCCACACCTGCATACCATTGCCAAAGTCCCCTATCACTTTAGACGGTATATTTGAGAAGTGAGATATTGATCGCCACATTGCAGAAGCCAGCTGAACAGGCTGCATCCTCAGGAGAATTGCCGATAGTGGCAGCGCACGATGGGTGACTGACAGCCAGCACCTAGTCCTTTTAACTGACGAAGCTTTCACTTGTCATTAATTCTCCATCTCCTCTCCCATTAACGGCTGCCACTTTCCAACCTAACGCCCAACTGCCAATCAGCTACTGGTTATTTTTAATTAAGACCACTCAGAAATTTCTCTCACGTCACTTGCATGGAAAGAGGGGAATCCTTTCACTCATAATCGAATTTCATGTGTAAATTGCCTTAATCACACTTGTCTGGCAGTCTTGTGTCAAGCCACAGGAAAGCAGCACTTTTTCCTGTTAAGTCATGCCTGGACTCCACACCTTAACTTTCAGACACACTGCCACACTGCTACAATTACCTAGTTTTATTTGTGTCTCATTAAATCTGTGATTTCTTTTAGTAGCTGGGTATTAACTTAACCCTTGCTTCAACTGCCCATGAAGAGATGGCACTGTTTCATTTGGGTCAGACTTTGTGATGGACTTACAGATTGAATAAATGTGCCAGGGGACCCAGAAGGAAGTATTCTGCATTGGTCAGTGCTGTTTCTTCTGACAGTGTATAAATCCTGTCATATTGTGATCTGACAAATATCCGGACAGATACAGCAGTTCAGATTCAAGGCTCACTTAAAGACTGAAGTATAATAACTTAAATACACAAAACATAAAATAAATTAAGCCCCTTTGGTTTATACAATTTTTAAAAATCATTTTCCAAGAAATTTAACACAAATATTTGAAGACTATATATAAAAATGGGCAATACTGTCCGTGTTTTTTTTCCCTTTATTGTACTGTGTAGTAGAACCTTATATGAAGTTTTTGAATAAGAAAAATCAATGTATGCTTAGATTATGATTAGAAACAGTTTCCAGATTTGGTGCTGGACTAGAAATTCAAAATATACTTTGGGTTGGTTATAGCCATGCCTGGGAAATGACAAAGTGTTAGAGATCTTTTCAGTCATTGAATCACAAAATAGATTAATGAATACCCATGCTTTGGAAAGTTTGATGTAATGGAAAGAAACTACTCCACCAATCCTTCAATTATGACTGTCTCCATGACAAGTTCTGCCTCTGCACAAGTTTTCTTTGTTCCTAGAAGGACTTTTACTTCTGTTCTAAATCTAGAGTCTTACTAGGGCACTCTTGAACTAAAAACTTTTCAGTACCGTCCTATCTCTTAACATAGTAAAGTTCGTGTTTCTCGGTGGGGTTGCAAAGGCCCTCTTGGAGCACCCCTCCATCTCCTCATTTCCCTGCTCTTTTCCCTTTTCATTTTGACTGACATCTGAGTGTTCAGGATGCGTGGCACTTTTCCATGTTCTTTACATGTAATGTCATTTAATTCTCACAACATATGTGTTTGCAGATGCAGACACTGAGCCTTAGAGAGGTGCTACAATAAAACTGTCAGAGCCATGATTTGATCCCAGAAATTCTTCTTCCAGAAGCCTGTGCTCTTAGGATGTTTCTGCAAGGCTACCCTAAGTTTCAACCAGAATGGATTACTGAAAAACAAACAAATGCACTAACCAACATAAAGAATCATTTTATTAGTGACTCAGTCCATTGTCCCATTCTTTTTCTGTTGGAGGCTTTTCACATAACCCCTACAGTTCACTCACAATGTGGTTCTGCCTTTTTCCATCACGACCTATTAAAGGAAGAATCTGTATTTTAACTGTTTTTGCATATTAAGTGTCTAGGAAGGGCCTGGCATATAGTATTTAATAAATAAATTATAATGTTTTTCTGTGAATTAAGACATAGCACCCATTGAAATTATGAAAATGAAAAATCACAGTGAAGCAACGACAGTGCATTGTGGAGAATATCACAGTGGAAAATATTATAGAATGTGAATTGTCCTTCCATTGATTTAGGTCTTCTTTCATTTCTTTTAGCAATATTTTATACTTTTCCATGTAAAAGACTTTTTCACCCCTAGTTAAAACTCCTAAGCATTTGATTCTTTTAGTTTCCATTGTAAATAGATTTTTTTTTTCTTACTTTCCTCTTCAGAATGATCATTACTAGTGTACAGAGACACTACTGATTTTTGCATGTTGATCTTGTACCCATCACTTTGCTGAATTGTTGTATTTGCTCTAGTAGCTTTTTTGTGGATTTTTCAGGATTTTCTATATATCAGAGCCTGTTATCTGCAAATAAAGGAAGTTTTACTTCTTTGTTTCTAATGTGGATGCACTTTACTTCTTGTTCTTGCCACGTTATTCTGACTAGAACTTCTAGTACAACATTGAATAACAGCGGTGAGAGTGGCCATCCTTGCCTTGTTCCTGATCTTAGAAGAAAAGCTTTCAGTCTTTATCCACTGAGTATGATGTTCGTGGTGGGTTTTTCACATATGCCCTTTATTATATTAATGAAGCATCCCTCCTTTCCTAGTTTTCTAAGTGTTTTTATTAAGAAAGGGTGCAGGATTTTGTCAAGTATCTTTTCTGCATCGGTTGAAATGATTATTTGTTGTTCCCCCACCCCTTCATTCTGTTCATGTGGTGTATTACATTAATTGATTTTCTTATGTTCACCCACCTTGCATACTAAGGCTAAATCTCAATTGATCATGATGTACAATTATTTTAATGTGTTGTTGGATTCATTTTGCTAGTATTTTGTGGAAAATGTTTACATCTATATTCATAAGGAATATTGGTCTGTAGTTTTCTTGTGGCATCTTTATCTGGCTTAGGTATTAGGATAATGCTAGCCTCATAGAATGAATTAGGGTGCAGTTCATCTTCTTAAATTGTTTGGAAGAATTTGAGTAGGATTGGTGTTAATTCTTCTTGGAATATTTGGTAAAATTCCAGTCAAGCCACCTGGTCCTGGGAATTTTAGGGGAGGTTTTTGATCACTGATTCAATCTTATTAATTATTGGTGTGTTGAGATGTACTCTGACTTCTTGAGTCAGTATAGGTAGTTTTTTTTTTTTAGCAGAATTTTAATTTTTTTTAGAGAAGTTGTGGGTTTACAGAAAAATCATGCATAAATTACAGGATTCCCATACCTTACTCCACCACCAACATGTTGCACTGGTGGGGAACATTCATTACAATTGATAATAGCACTTTTTAAAAAATTGTACTATTTTTAACAGTAGTTATATTTGTTAAAATTTTTGCACGATTACTAAAATAGTACTATTCACTATCATACATAGTTTATACTAGGTTTGTTTTTTTTTCTACATATACCACCCTATTACCAACACCCTGCATTAGTGTCATACATTTGTTATAATTCATGAAAGAACACTCTTGCGATTGCACTCTTAACTATAGTCCTTCATCTACAATAGAGCTCATTATGTTGTACATTCTTTTTATTTTATCCTTCAAGTTTTATTTGAGTAACATATACATCCCAAAGTTTCCCCTTTCAATTACTTTTGCTTATGTAGTTCAGTGTGCTTGACTACACATGCAATAATGTGATACCATCACCAATGTCCATTTCCAAAACGTTTCCATCAGCCAATATAGAAAATCTGTACAAGTTCAACATCAACTCCCAATTCTCTAACCCAAATCTATCTCCTGATAAGTTATTTTCTAGACTCTAACTCCATGAGCTTGCCTATTATAATTAGTTCATAACAATGGAATCACACAATATTTGTCCTTTTATGATTGGTTTATTTCACTCAATACAATGTTGTCAAAGTCCAAGTTGTTGCATACATCAGGACTTCATTCCTTTTCACACCTGAATAATATTCCATCATATGTATATACCACATTTTGTTTATCCATTCATTGGTTGATGGACACTTGGATTGTTTTCATCTTTTGGCAATTGTGAATAATGATGCTATGAACATTGGTGTCCAAATATCTGTTTGAGTCTCTGCTCTCAGTTCTTCTGCATATATACCTAGTAGCCGGATTGCCAGATCATGTGGTAATTCTATACTGAGCTTCCTGAGGAACTGTCAAACTGCTTTCCACAGCAGCTGTACCATTTTACATTCCCACCGACATTAATGAGTTACCTATTTATCTACAACCTCTCCAACACTTGTATTTTTCTAATTTTTTTTTGATAGTGGCATTCTAGTAGGTGTGAAATGATATCTTATTGTGGTTTTGATTTGCATTTCCCTAATAGCTTGTGATGTTGAGCATCTTTTCATATGCTTTTTAGCCATTTGAATTTCTTCTTTGGATATATGTCTACTCAAGTCTTTTTCCCATTTTTTAATTGGATTGTTTGTCTTTTTATGAAGTTGAGTTGTAGTATTTCTAAATTCTGGATATTAAACCCTTATCAGATATGTAGATTCCAAATATTTTCTCCCATTGAGTATGTTGTATTTTCAGTTTCTTAACAAAGTTTTTTGGTGTACAAAAGTCTTTAATTTTTGAGGAGGTCCTATTTTTCTATTTGTTTCTTTTATTGCTTGTGCTTTGGATGTAAAGTCTAAAAAACCCTTGCCTACCACAAGATTGTGAAAATACTTCCCTACATTTTATTTTAGGAGTTTCATAGTCCTGGTCCTTATATTTAGGCCATTGATCAACTTTGAGTTAATTTTTGTATATTGTGGGAATAGAGGGTCCTCTTTCCTTCTTTTGCACATGGCTATCCAATTCCCCCAGCACCATTTGTTGAAGAGACTATTCTTTCTCAGTTGAGTGGACTTGGCAGCTTTGTCAAATATCAATTGGCCATAGATGTAAGGGTCCATTTCTGAACTCTCAATTCAATCTATTGGCCAATATCTAACCTTATGCCAGTAACATGCTTTTATGACCACTGTAGTTTTATAACATGATTTTAAGACAGGAAGTGTAAGTCCTCCAACTTCATTCTTCTTTTTCAAGATGTTTTTGGTTATGTGCCTCCCCTTGCCCTTCCAAATAAATTCAATGATGGGCTTTTCCAATTCTGTAAAGCTTGCTGTTGGAATTTTGATTTCAATTGCTTGAATCTGTAAATCAATTTTTGCAGAACTTATAAATTTAACTCTTAGCACTGTCTTTGCAGCATCCCATAAGTTTTGATGTGTTGTTTTTTTTTTTCATTTTCATTTGCTTCAAGATATTTCCTAATTTCCCTTGTGATTTCTCCTTTGATACATTGGTTGCTTAAAAGCGCATTTTTCAATTTCCACATATTTTTTAAATTTTCCAGATCTTCCTCTGTGGCTGATTTCTAGCTTTATTCCATTGTGGTCAGAGAAGATACATTGGTTGACTTCAATATTGTTTTGTGACCTAACATGTGTTCTATCCTGGAGAACGATCTATGTGCACTAGAGAGGAATGTATATTCTGCTGCTGTTGTGTAAAGTACTCCATATATGCCTACTAGGTCTAGTTGGTTTATAGCATTGTTTTATTCTATTCCCTTGTTGATCTTTTATGTAGATGTTCTCTCTGTTATTGAATGTGATGTGCTGAAGTCCCATCCAATTAACAGAGAACTGTCTATTTTTTCCTTCAAATCTGTCACTATTTGCTCCATATAGTTTGAGGTTCTGCTATTAGGTACAAATATATTTATAACTCTTATATCTTTTTATTGAATTAACTCTTTTATTAGTATATAGTGACCTTTGTCCCTCATAACAGTGTTTGACTTAAAGTCTATTTTATCAGATTTCAGTATTGCTATCATAGCTCTTTTTTTTTGGTTACCATTTGTGTGATATATTTTTTCCATTCTTTAATTTTTAACCTACTTTTTCTTTGAATTTAACAGCTATCTCTTATAAACAGCATTTATCTGGGCCATGCTTTTGTATCCACTTTGCCAATGCTTGCATTTTGCTTGGAGAGTTTAATCAATTTACATTTATAGTAACTTCAGCTATTTTGCTATTTGATCTTTGTCGTCGTATAGCGCTTTTGTCCCTCAATTCTTCCATTAATGCCTACTTTCATATCTATTTGATTTTTTCATAGTGTAGCAATTTAAGTTCTTCTTTCATGTCTTTCTGCATATATTTTTCATATATTTTCTTGTGATTACCACGGGGCTTAAACTTAGCATCCTAAATCTGTAACACTCTCATATGATTTGATACCAACCTAATCTTAATAGCATACTCATCCACTGCTCCTATACTCCTCTGCTCCCCACCGTTTTGTTGCACTTGTGACAAAGTATATCTTTATGCATTCTATATCCAAAACCATAGATTTATCATGACTTTTCATACATTTACATTTTAGAATCTGCAAGAAGTAAAAAGTTGAGTTATATATCCAAAAAAATAATTGCAATAACTAACAATAGTAATTTTTTTATCAATAATATTATAGAGGATTTCATTTTTGCTCTGTTTATTGCCCTATTTTTTTAATTATGTGATAAAATAAAAGGTTAAAAATACTCATGACATGAATTCATTATTGGACACATTGAGTTTGAAGAGCTATTGCACAACCAAACATACACCAATCTAAAGTTAAAATGTGAAGTCTGCATTACAGGGATATATTTATCAGTTACAGATAAAAAATGATAACTTTTGTATTGTGGATGGAGAGCATCAACAAGGAAATACTTATGGAGTAAGAAGAGATCAGTAGGATAACTTTCTCTGCTAATTCAGCCAATTCACAAAACCCTCCTTAAACTTAAGATGCTCTCTGGGCTTCTACGTCTAATATATTTTAATTACTCACCCTACCCCCTTGGGGAATGCCCTTGTGGTCCTTATATTGAAAAGGTAAAATTTAATTCAGCAAATTCTTTGCTACATGTCTAACAGTAGTAATTACATATAACTTATCATATGTCATCTACAAAAAGAACAAATCTGGTTGCTACTGGTATTATCACCATTTAACAGATAAGGAAATTGAAACTCAGTGTGTTTAATGAAAGTGTATTAGTTTTGTACTGCTGCAATGAAAAATTACCTCAAATTTAGTTGCTTAAAATAGCACAAATTTATTATCTTAAAGCTCTGTAGTTCAGAAGTGCAAAAGAATATATTTCCTTTCTTTTTCAGATTCTAGAGGAGTCTCATATTCCTAGACTTGTGACACCTTTCATCTAGCTTCAAAGCCAGCCTCAGTGGGCTGAGTCCTTCTCACATCACATCGCTCTGAACTCCTCTTTTGCCCCCGTCTTCTGCTGTTAAAGACCCATGTGATTACTTTGGATCTAACTGGATAATCCAAGACTATCTCCCCATCTCAAGGTCCTTACTTTAATCCCATCTGTAAAGTCCCTGTTGCCACATAAGGTAACATATTCATATGTTAAGGACTAAGGCACTGACAACCCTGACAGTCATTCTTCTGCCTACAACAGTCACCATTCAGGGTCATTATACGAGGCTGAGTGGGGATTCTAAGTTAGACATAGTCTCCAGATTATTGCAGAAAGACCAAGACAAAAAAACTCCAGTAGAAGGGTCTATACTAAAAGTAATACATACCATTGTAGGAGCAGAAATGAGAGACCACCTAGTTCAGCTGGAGACCACCAAGCAAAGTCATGGATGTTTGGCCTAAATAAATTAAAAATAAGTTATTCTAAAGAAGTTAGTCCAATTGTCGATAGACTTTATTTTTGGATTTTAACTATTTTGTGCTTTTGTTTCCCTTCACTACTTTCTCTCCCCTTAACCAACCTTTTGAAATGGTGATGCTTCTAACAGAGCAAACTGGAAGAGCCTGTAGACATCTGTATGGAAGCCAGATAGTGACTAGAAGAGAGCCTGTGACAGAGTAAGAACAGTTACACACATCTGGGCAGTTCTCCCATGGAGAGGCGGGATCTATTTTCCCACCCTTTGCATCTGAGCTGGCCTGTGACTACATTGATAAATCGTGTACAGTAGAAGTGATGTTTTGCCAGTTCTCCCACTTAACTTTGAAGAGGAGTGGCAGCTTCTGCCTTGCTCTTTTTGAGCCTCAAGGAATAATTACTACTCTGAGGCCACCATGTTGTGAGAAAGCCCAATCTAACCACAAAGTGAGGAGTGGTGGGGCAGCCAAAAGTGGGGAGGGGGGGGAGATGGGGATAGGGAGAGAGAGCCCAAGGCACTTAAGTCATTCCAGCTTCTGAGCATTGGTGTAGTTTGTTATGCAACTACAGATAACCAGAGCAGGGGTTAATTCCTTCTCACGTCTAGGGTTGGGAGAATTGAGGAATAGCCAGCAGACTATTTTTTCCTCTCTTCTCTCTTCCCCTTCTTCTTTATCTCTTTCCCACACTGTACTTTTTCACTTGGCAACTCATGGCCATTTATTCTATGATGTACTTCTGTCTGTATAGGGAGATTCTAGCTCTGAATTGGGCTCGTGGTTATTACACTGTTGTCAGGATAAAGGGAAGCCTAGTACTAAATTTTGAAACTGAAAGGAAAGAAAATCCACACAAACACCTCCTTTCAATCACAGTAAACCATCCCCATTTTCTGGACTCTGACTTTATCAGCAGCACACACTGCTCTACTTTATTTAAAACATCCTTTCTCTGAGGCTTTGCTCATCTAGAATCTGCTGAAAAGAAGTACTAAAGAGCCTTAGATTCTATTTGGTTTATCTCTTTAATTCTGTTAGAATCATTTTTTCTCAAGTGAGAATCTCAAAGATGGATAAGATTTGCTGAAGATCAACCCCAGATATTTGCAAAACATTCATGCATGCTCCATTTTATATCAACTATATGTTTTACAACAGGTGAGTCAAGTGCATGCAATAGATTCCTTGGTTTTGTCATGTGTTCATACTTGTTAAATTGTTTATTTCTCTTTTATATTGTCATGGTCTATGCCATTTTAGGATCAGGACTTACCTAATACCAAATGTGGAGAAAATTTAATAATCTTCTAGTACAACCTGTTTTTTCACAGAGCCAAATGAGGCCCTGAGACTTTAAGTGACTGTTTTAAGGTCACAGAATCAATTAATGCCCCTGACTGTAGAGCAGGGCTGCTTAACCTCGGCACTATTGACATTTTTTGGCTGGATTGTTCTTTGTTATGGGGGGCTACCTGTGCATTGTAGGATGTTTGGTAGCAGCCCTGGTCTCTACCCACTAGAAGCCAGTAACATTCCCCTCAGTCAAAATGATGAAAAGTGTTTCAGGACTTTTGCCAACTCTCCTTTGGGAGGCAAAATCACCCCAGGTTGAGAATCACTGTTGTAGAAGATCTAACACCTGAAATCTGTTCTTTTCCTTCATTCTGCCTCTTTTTGTTTCTCCTCCAACCAGTCCCTGGCACTGGTGATGTTCCCATCAGGAGAAATTAGAACGCACTTTCCTTTTCACAGAAGCCAGAGTATGGCTATAAATTGTGTGGGAGTTCCACAGACACATACGTCTTGGAATGATACTAATTGGCGAAGCTAAGTCAGTCAGAAACCAAAGCTTTCTCCCCTCCTGTACCACACCAGAACTCTCTTGTTGTGGCCCTTTGCTATAACAGCTGACTCAGGGATCATTGATGTCTGATACTTCAAAGCCTGTTTCTTAGATAGACGAGAATGGCAATCCTTGTCATCACACTGGAAGGAAACAACCCCTTAAGCATAATGACATTCTGCTTGTTGATTTCAGATACATTCTTCTCAATTTGACTTGTTCTCTCTAAATATGACTTGAAGTTTAAGCGAGGTTGTCATTTCTTTATTGTGAAAAAATAAATGCCATCTATTTTAAGGTCTTCAGAATCACAAAAGAAATGGGTCCTATAAAAAAATTTTTGTTGTTGGCTGACAACTCAGACACCTATTCATTCAAGTCTACATTCTTTTTTTTTTAAAGATTTATTTCTATTTATTTATTTATCCCCCCGCTTGCTGCTTGTGCTCATTGTGTCCATTTGCTGTGCATTTTTCTGCGTCTGCTTGTCTCCCTTTGTTGCGTCATCTTGCTGTGCCAGCTCGCTCACCAGGCCGTGTGGGCTGGCTTTGCCTTCACCAGGAGGCCCCAGAAATTGAACCCAGGGCCTCCCGTATGGTAAATGAGAGCCCAACCAATTGAGCCACAGCCGCTTCCCTCAAGTATACACTCTTAACTAGATACCCTACTATGTATTTCAGTGATTAGAGGATGCAATAATGAAGGACAACTCCCTGGATTCAAAATTTAATCATGGCCATGTAGATAAACACAGACAATAAGTCCAATATGCTAACTTTTAAGATAGAGGTAGCCACAAGTGCAGAATCAGACATTCGACAGGAATCTAGTATATGACAAGAAGTCTAGCTGGTACACAAAGTAGGAGGCTATATGATGTGAAAGGGACATCATACACTAAGGCAAAGAGAGGTGTTAGAACATTCTTCTTCTTTATTTAAATATCTAGCGGGGAGTGGACGTAGCTCAGTGGTTGAGCACCTACTTCCCATACACAAGGTCCCAGGTTTAGTTCCTAGTACCTCCTGAAAAATAATAAGAATAAAAAATAAAAAATAAACTAGAAAATCTTTAAGAAAACACTATGACATCTATTTTGTTGATAGATTGAGGAATAAAAGATTATTAGTAAAAAAAAAAAAAAATGCCAAGAAAAATATCTGGTCCTAGATAGATATGGGCTTTATGTATCCCTAAAAACTGTAGACTTTCTCAGGGGGCAATGCAAAGTTACTAAAGGTTTAAACAAGGTTGTGATGTGACCAGAGTTTGGATTTATGAAAATGATTTGAGGCTGTGAAAATGATAGCCTGATAAAAAGCTATTATAATGGACCAGGAAAGCGAGGATGCAGACTAGAATCCGCGAGGACACAGACCTGAATCAGCAAGGAAGCAACTGATATGCAACAAAGACTGGGAGGAAAAGGGCAATGGAGTAGGGAGATGGGAAATGATCTAAGGAGGAATCGAGAAACTGGTTACTGAAGAAGTTGAACTTGAAAGAAGGATCAGAGAACAGAAGAGGAGGAGATTAGAAGAAGAAGATAAAACTTTTCATTTTGGTCATGCTGACTTTGAGATCCCTAGGTTGAGTTGCCCAGTGGTCTATTGGAACAAAAGGCTGAAACTCATGGGAGAGGTCTGGGCTGGAGTCAAAGATTTAGGTATCAGTATTGGGTAGTGTATTAGTCTGCTAATGGGCTGCCAATGCAAAGTACCAGAAATCTGTTGGCTTTTATAAAGGGTATTAATTTGGGCTAAAAACTTACAGTTACAATGTCATAAAAAGTCCATCTCAAGGTTTCTTTCTCACCAAAGTCAATTGCAATGTATTGAAGCAAGATGGTCACAAATCTCTGGCTGTTCTCTCCTTGCATAGGGCTCGTTTCTTTCTGGGCCTTCTATATCAGTCTCAGCTGTTCTGCTCTCTTCTCCCCCCAGGGCCCAGCTGCTCAAGCCTTCTCCTTTCTGTTACATGGCAGGATCAAAAATGATCCTGTGTGTATCTTCTTGAGTGAGGGTCCATTTATATCAGACCCAGCAAGGGGTAGGGACTCAACCCGAGTTATACCCACTTACATAGTCAAATAAAAAAAAGCCCTAACTCAATCTTAGCAGGTAATCTAATCAAAGGCACCTCATCTGAATTTAATGCAATCAAAGGGTATCACACTCAGAGGAATCAATTAGTTCACAAACATAGTCTTTCTCTTTTTGAGGTTCATAAAATAATCTCAAACTGCCTCAGGTTGTTAGGAATTAAAAGGTTGGGCCAGAGGAGTTGGACAAGAAGAGCAGAGAGCGGGGGACCAGCACCTGAAAGCTCAGCAACTTCCCATGTAAGGAAGGTTTGCTCGCCTATTAAAGACATTGATTTATCACCTCAGGGCCTCTACATTCCTGTCTCTGCCATTGCACCTTCTTGGATTCCTCTGTAGAATGTATCACAATGTGTAATTATATATTTAATGAATTCTTTCTTTTCTCAATCATTGTCTGTCTCTTCCCACAAATTGCAAGCTTCTTGTGACCATGAACCATAGCTGTTTTATTTACCAAAACATCCGTAGTGTGTTGTATTGTCAATGCATAGAGTAGGCTCTCAAATATTTGACGAATGAATAAGTGAATATTCATTGCGTGGGTCATTATAATGGCTGAACCCAGAGCTGGGTGTGAAAAGGATTGTGCTTTGTACCTTGATAACAAGAGCTGTCTTTATTCTAAAGCTATTAATTTAAATTTCCGAGCCCAAGTATTGACACTTTGATCTCCTCTGCCCCTCTCAAGAAACCCTCCGGAGTATTCCAGGTCCCAGGAATATGTCTGATAGCCTTACCTTTTCTCTGGTCTCCTGGGCAATCACAGCAGTGGAACTGAGTCATAGTACTGCTTTGAAAGGACATTTATTTTAACCTTATCTGTTAGAGGGAGGCAATATTACCTATACCTCATAGGTTGTTGTATAAGTTAAACAAAATGTATGAAATGGATCTGTCACAGTCCCTGGCACTGTATGTGACAGATAAAAATTCAAATTTCCCTCCCCAATAGTGATTCATTTAGTTTGAGTTATTGTATAATCTTTCCAAGATTTAACACATTTTAAACATTGCTTCTATGTGTAGACAACATTGTGCTCTTGAGTGCTCACTAAATACCCAGGAGTTATGACATTCAAGTAGCATCATTTAGACTACAGGGATATCTTTCATGTATCCATTTTACTGTGCCACATCTTGACTACTGCTTACCTTCCCTTATTTACCTAGAACAGGGGTTCTTAAACTTTTTTGTTCCACGGACCCCTTTGCCAGTCAGGTGAAAACCAAGGACCCCTTACTAAGTCCACACTATATTGTGTATTATTTAATAAATATATCACACCCACACCAACACGTCCCCACAGGAATAATGTTTTTTTGAATTTCAGCTCAAGCTCATAGACCCTTATTAAGAACCCCTGACCTAGAACATCAGGGACATGTTTAGTTTGGTAAGCTCCTAGCCATGTTTCAGATTAGCCTTCACAAACCTGAACAGCCACACTTAACTCTATAAGCCTCAAAACTCTACTCATGTGGGAACGGATGTGGCTCAAGCACATCCACAAGGGAGGTCCCAGGTTTGGTTTCCAGTGCCTCCTAAAGAAAACAAATGAGCAAACAACAAGCAAAACAAGGAGCAAAAAACAAGGAGCAAAACAACGAGCAAACAGAAGAATGAGCCAACACAGGGGAGCCAATGTGGCTCAGTGGTTGAGCGCCAGCCTCCTACATACGAGGCTCCGGGTTCAATCCCTGGTCCCAGTACCTCAAAGAAACAAACAAACAACAAAAACCACATCAGCAACAAAAAACTCTACCCATGCAATAAACATTTTCTCCAGTCCTAATATGCTTGGGATTTTGGCTAACTAATCCTCCAAGGAAGACCCCCTCAAAACCATCATGTCTTCATGATAATTCCCTTTTGAAATGGATGTATTCCCATTATATATCAAAGATAACCATGGTTAAGAGACACTAAGCAAAGTTAGATGCTATGATATGGCTGCAGTCAGTACTCTCAAATGCAGAATTCTTGGCTCTAAATATCAGATTGGTTCCAGTTCCACCGAGCACCAGCCATTCCTAAAACAGAAGTAGAAATTGAAGTTTTCTGAGCAGTAAAGTAAAAAAATGTTATTGATTATTCTAAGTTCAGAAGAACTCCAAATTCATGAGAAGAGGTGAAAAAAAGTTTATAGTAAATGTTTTTTTAAATTATTTATTCATATTTTAATTAGTCTATTAGCATGTGGAGGTAATGTACTTTTACAGGACCTTGGCAGGAAAAGCACATTTTAAACAATAAGATTCCAGAGAAAACACTGAACATAGCTATTATTTCGGCAGGAGTCTTTTCTTTTCTTTTTTCTTTTTGTTTCACCTCTTTGGTAACAAAAGGGGGAAAAGTTTAAGTGGGAGAAGATTGCACCGAGTTGGGGATTAACATTTAATTTACATAATGTCAGTGTGTTAAAGACTATGTAGGTGCAGTAGTATAACATATTCTTAGTTTAAAAGCAGCTCAAAATAGGAACCTCTTTTATTGTGCACATTTCACCAAGTTCATTGTGAGGCTAAGTTATAAAAGAACACCATTTTCTCAGCAAAGGCGGCACGTGATATGCATAGAGGTATAATTATTTAGGAAGAGGAGTACTTCTTCATTTGATTCACTCTCCAGGTGATGTAATGGAAACATCATTGATGATATAATTTGACCCTCCTGGCCCATCAAAATGGTGACTTAACATAGAAACATAGCACCAGAGTTTTATGTTAACATTACAATGCCACTGGTCTGGGAAACTCTTGTGTGTGTCTTTTTTTGTGTGGAATCATCAAAATCTCCCTCTGGGAAAGACGCAGTGTGCTGCATAGCAGCTCTCCCTCTTGGATGCCGCTAATGCTCACTGGAAGCTTTCACTCAGAAAGAGCTTTTGCAGAAAGACCACAGTGCATTCTTCTCTACCCAGCATGCTTAGCTTAATGCCTGCATTGGAACAGCGTACCAGAAATCTTCATTCGTAAGAGCAGCGAGTCACAGCTAACTACTCTCTTTCCGAAACTCAGCTGCCCTCTGGCTGGAAGCCTTCATCTTTCTTTTCATCTCACTGGTCCTGTCTGAGAGTGAGGGGGTGGGGAGAGACTGAGAACCAGTGCCCTAGGGTTAATGTCAGTAGGGTGTGATGGAAATAATACAGGATTCAGGTTAACTAATTGGCTTCAAAAACAGTGTTGGACTGTCTCCTTGCGTATTTCAGTTATCCTTCCACATAAAATCTTCGTACCGGAGAAGTCTGATATATTTCTTTTCCTTTCATGGAGTGTTTACAGTACCTTATTGTAAAATTTGAGTATATTTATGGTATTAAAAGATAATATATGTTGATATTGTGCAATACTATACATACATTTTATGCATTTCTGAGTTTCTAAACCTTTTCTGTGTCATCTGCTGGCCTTCGGGTGTCCTCTGCCGCTTCCCATAAAACTCCCCCCAAATTCCTTTCTTATGACAAGCTTCCATATGTCGAGAACAGGATGGAGAAAATCATGATGTGGAAGAGGTAAATGTACTTCCTTTCCTGTATAGGGAAATCTATTGTTGTGACATTCAGGTCTGTTCCTTTACACTCTTTATCCCTGAGGAGCTGGAGTTTGAATCCCACAGGTAGGTTTGTGCAGACTGGGGACGTTCAGTTCCACACTGTACTTCCTCCTGGAGTTCAAGCCTTCCTACATATGTTCAAACACCCATGAAGCCACCCATCTTCCTAGGCAGCCCCACTCCCAATCATAAGGTTTGCTGAGTTGGTCCAGGGCTGCCTGGAACTGGGTGAGTCCACTTATCTGGTTCCGGGATAAAGTAGTAGCAAGTCTATCTGGCTAACAGATCTAAAGCCATAGCTTCCACTCTGACCCCTATCCTCATTGGTAAGTAAGGAGATATTTTGGCCTCCACATGTATTATTTGTTCAATTTCTCAGATTGTTCAGAACCCATGTGGAACAATGGGTGTTCTATATATTGTAGACATTCACTAGGTAGATTTATTATCTGGGTAACTCCTGGATACCTACTGAGACTCTCCTCAAATGTAAAATAAGGATAATTATGAAGTCTGTTGAATAGTTTTATGATCAAGTTTAGATGAATTGAAAATATGGAAGCATTTTGTAGAACTATGAAGTCTTGTACGAGCCTTATTTGATATCACCACTCCACTCCCAGGAACAGCTAGACTGTTGTCCAGGAGATGTCCCAATGCCTGGCATGTACTTTATAGATAGGAATTTCCAGAATGGTTGTTTTAAAAGGTGATATTGGTAATGAACTGTCCTTCCTTAAAAGCATTTAATGCCCCTCCTTGATAAAGAGGACAAAGTTCAATGTCTGTGGCACAGCTTAGGAGACCTTTATTTTAGGTCATTCCTTTAATTTCCCTCACATCAATATTTCCCCCAAATTCTTTGTGCTTCCAAGCCTTGGCTCATGTTGAAAGATCTGTCTAGAATGCTTTCCCTTGTCCTTCTCTATCTGGTATGTTTACCTGACTCATCTTTCAAGGCCAAACTCACATACTGCCCCTCTGTGAAATTGTATTAATTTTTCTTCCCACTGTGTTCCCAGAAATCTTTATTCGTGTCTTTAAAATGCATTAATCCCATTATAACCTCATTATTTATGCATTTTTCCTTCCTAACAAAAGCTGTGACCCCTAGGGTATAGAGCCCATGAATTTAATACTTCTTTATCCACAGAGCCTGAAAGACCCTAAGTACTTAATAAATATTTGAGGAATTGAATATGTTGTGCTCACAAAAAATCTAATTTGGATTTTGACATGTTAAAGAGTAAAACTAAAAACTTCATTATTTAAAAAGAAAAAAAAGCTCTCCTTTTTAAAAAATGGATCATCAAACACTTTTGTGGTGCCTTGGTCTCCTTATGTCCCTTTGCATTTATGAAGATGTTAATTAGTTTCTTCTCCCTCTGGCTTTATAACTAGATATTGGGTACTTGTGTTTATAAACCAAATGATGTTGACTCTGATGTGATTAAATTATGTGCAACTGATGGCTGAATGCGTTGCATGGTATTTACGATGGTTTTGTAAAATTGAGGAACAATTGTTTAGTAGAATTCCAATCAACAAGGGACTCTTTTTCCAATAGGCACCATGTGGTGAATTAGTTAATTTTATAGAGAGAATATATTCATCAACTCAAAATACTTTAACAAACACTTAAAATAATAGCTAATAAATATTTAGCAATTTATGTGTCAAATGCTTTTTAAGGCAGTGCACAACTATTAACTCATTTAATTCTCTGTACCACCCTATTAGATAGTTGTTTCTATTTTTCCCATGTTACAGCTGAGGAACACGAGGCTATAAAGGTAGAAAACACCTCAGCTACCATCTGATCCCAGTTCCATATCCCATAGTCTGACCCTGAACAGATGCAAAGTTTATAAAGTCCTGCTACTATTGTGGAAAGAAAACAAATCGCACAATTTCAAAATAGGCCATGCTTTTTACTTGCATTTCTCAACACCATGAAGGAACGCATGGTGTGAAGTAAGTCTTCTTCTCGTTTCTAACAATCTCATATATCATAGTTCCTCTAGAGCCTTTCTCTCCAGCCCCACTTCATTTGCTTGCCTGATTTGTAAACACTTCCCAATCCCTGGCCTATGTGTCTCTTTTCCTTCTCCCCATTCCTCCTTTTACATCACAGTCCTCATCTCAAAAGTCCAAAAGCACATGCCAGATCACTCTGATGAAGAAGACAGATGAGATGCTTTAGGGCTCCATCCCCACACAGAAGCTTTGAACAACCAGCAAGAACTGACAGAAACATCTTTCTTAGAACTCCAAAAAAAAAAATAAAGAATTGGAGTAACAGGGTGAGCACTGGCAAGAAAAATGCTACTTAAAAGGGATAACATCTTGAAGAGCCTTGGCTGGCCTTTCCTTCACCCCTCACCAGCTTTGTGCAGATCCCTGGTCCCAGTTCCAGAGGGAGAAGAGTAGCCTCATGCACATACTAGGGGCATGTATGTCTAGCACGATCTGTCTGGTGGTGGCCTGAGGAACTGGCCTTCCCAGAACTTACCCTGTGTGTAGAAGGCAGCTCTCCAAGCTGCCCTACAAAATGTTGTGAGAGTGCAGTTAGGTCATGCTGCCTGAGGCAAGGGCTGGCTATAGGACATTCCATGCAGTGACCAGAACGGTGAGGAAATTGTTTTCTAGGGAAGAGGGGACATTCAGAACCCTGTAAACAGGGGAATTCTCAGGGCCACATGTGTATGTCTAACACAAGAGGCATGCACAGAAAGAATCAAGGAGGCCCCAGAGGTTTGGCCTGGAGCTTTTCTCCAAACTCATAGCATGGATAAGCCCTGAAAAATAGCACTTGCACCAATCAAACTGCAAGGACTGGGAGATAGGTTTTCTTTTTTTCTTCCCTTTTTCTGGTTAGCTTCTAGTATTCAAGAAAAACTCTGTCATAGCATTAGCAGTGTACAAGTTTAGAGTCCAAATTCCAGTGATAACATGTTAAATAGCAAAATGCCCAGGTTTCAATAGAAGATTATGAAACATACAAAAAACAGGAAGTGATGACCCAGGCAAAGAAGGTTTTAAACAGCATTAGAAACCATCAATGAGGAAGATTAGACCTGAGACATAACAGATGAAGACTTAAAAATAATTGTCCTAAACATGCTCAATGAGCTAAAAGAAAGCATGAAAAATGAACTAAAGGAAACCAGGAAAATGTTAGATGAATACAAAGAAAATATTTGTAGAGATATGGAAATTATGAAAATGGAAGCAAACAAAGCTGAAGACTAGAATAGGAGTAATTAAAAATTCCCTAGAGAGATTCAACAACAGATTGGAACTGGCAAAAGAATAAGAGACCTTAAAGATAAGACAATTGAAATCTTTCCATCTGAGGAGCAAAAAGAAGAATGAAGAAAAGTAAACAGAGCCTAAGAGACCTGTGGGGCACCATCCAGGGTACCAATAAATGCATGTGGGAGTCCCAGAAGGAAAAGAAAGAGAGAAAGGGGAAGAGAGAATATTCAAAGAAATAATGGAAGAAAATTTCCCATATTTAACAAAAGACATGAATATACTCATCAAAGATGCTCATCAAATTCCAAATAGGATAAACCTAATAAACCCACACTGTGGTGTTTTTGAATGACAAAGATAGAGAATTCTGAAAGCTATAAGAGAGGAGCAATGTGTCACAGGTAAGAGAGCCTTAATAAGATTAAGAGCCAATTTCTCAGTGGAAATTATGAAAGCAAGAACACATTTAAAGTGCTGAAACCAACAACTTGTCAAGCAAGAATTCTATATATGGCAAAACTCTCTTTCAAAAGTGCAGATGGGATGAAGACATTCCCAGGTTAAAAAAAAAAAAAAAACGATGAGGGAGTTTGTCACTACTAGACTGGTCCTACAAGTGATGCTAAGGGAGTTCTGCAGGTTGAAAGGAAAGGGTAATAGACAATAGAGGGAAGCCATGTGAAGAAATAAAGGTGTCCAGTGAGGGTAACAGCATGGGTAAATATAAATCCCAGCACTATTGTATTTTTGGTTCATAACTCCACTTAATATTTTCTCTAGGATCTAAAAATCAAATACATAAAATGTAATGATAAATCAGTGGATTTTGACTCTGAATGTATATAATTTGTTGCAAGAACAAAATAAGGAGGGGTGGAGGGGTATCGGAACTTCATTGGTATATTTAATTTGTATATACTATTGAAGTTAAGTTGGTATTAAAGCAAACAAGATGGTTAAAGATTTAGGATGTTGTATTTAAGCCCCATGGTAAATACAACAAAAATATTAAGGAATATACAAGTTCAAAGGGAGACAAATTAGAGTATAGATTGTCAGCAGTGGGGACAGGGAGAATTGGGAGTTAATGCATAATGGTTTATGTTGGGGGTGGGAAGGTTTTAGTAATGGAAGTTGGTGAGGGAATTGCAATATTTTGAATGTGCTTAATCCCACCAAATATGCTTGTGAGTGATTGAGGTAGGAAAGTTTATTTTCTATATATGCTCCCATAATTTTTTTAAAAAAGGACAAGAAAAAGCAAATAAAAGCAAATAAAGAGACAATGACTATTAAATACAATACATGATCCTGGATGGGATCCAGGAAGGGATGAGAAAAGGCTCAAAGGGACATTATTAGGACATAGGGGGAGAAAACTGGAATATAGACTGTAAGCTTTATATCAATGTTAAATTTCTTGAACTTAAGTGCACTTCAAGTGGTTACATAAGTGAATACACTTGTTCTTAGGAAATATGCATGGGAATATTAAGTGTTCAAGGAGCATCATATATATACATAACTTACACACAAGTAATCAGAAAATGAGTCAATAGATAGGTATATAGAATGATATAGCATGTGTGGCAAAATGTTAAAATTGGTGGATCTGGGTATTTAGGGTTGGGGTATGTTGGATTTCTTTGTATGGATTTATATTATTTTTCTGCCTTATAAGTTTGGAAGTATTTCAAAATAAAAAGTTTTTAAAAAGTCTAAAGGGCCACCCTAGCAAGACAGCACCCTCCTCACCTCAAATGCCACTTCCTAAAGGTGCCCCATCAGTCAAGCAAAAGCATATCATTCTCTGTCCATGATCTCATTTCCCCCCATCAGTCCCTGGGTTTACTTTACTAAATTACTGACTGAGCCTGAGCTGTCTGTGTTCCTTCACTTCTAGCATGTAAGGTGAGATCACCTGCTCAAACACCAGTCAGTCCCCCCTACTTAGCACATAAAACCAACAATAACAAAGCGCAACTTGTCTGACTGACCGGAGTGCATAGAAGGGGAGAATGAACAAGCAAAGTTAAGGGAGGTGGGAGAGGGAAAAGCTTGAGGATATTTACACTGTAGTATTTTAATGTCAATATAATATTACATAATTTTTTTTGGTGTACTATTATATACTTGTATATACCATGTATTATATAAACATGATCTAGAAGTATAAACAGACATAGTATTTATCACCTCTCATACTTCTGCATAATGAAAAGATGTGCCACCACATAGTGAAACCTTAGCAGTAATTTTCAAGGTGCAGTTAAGAATCCGGACAAGATGTCGTTAAGGATTAATATCAGATTTTTTTCTTTCTTCATGTTTTGCATGAAGAACAACTCTGGTTATTGTCAAAGACATAGGCAACACCTGGCTCTAATAGCAGTAATATATGCATCATTTATTATTTACCGGGCATTGAGGCTGGGGTTTCACATGCATTGCTCTTTTGTGCTGTTTTGAGGCGTAACTATGTTTGAGAAAGACATTTTTATTGCCCATTTCAAATATGGGGAGACTGAGGCTTAGGGAGGTGAGTTGAATTGCCCGAGGTCAGGAATCCAGGATTCCAGCCCGAGTTTGACTCACTCTGAAGGCTATTGTCTTAACTATGATGCAATATCTTATTACATGTCACCAAGTTTCCAGCACAGAAGCCACCAAATATTAGTCATTAACAACCGAATCTTCCCAGGCCTGTGCAGAATAGAGAATTACAATGAACTATTTGTTTCTTGATATATTACATATTTAAATTGTCATTGTGATGTGGGGAAAGTCTGTTGTAGCAATTATTTTGTTTATTTTTTCTTAATCTGACACTATACATACTGAATGCTTTTCCCATTCTCAGTCTTCTATGTCAAGAATCATTTTCATATCAACTAATAGTATGACAGGACTATTTTGTTTACAGTTATTTGTGTCTTCCATAAATAAGGGCTGCTCTTGCTCTACAGCATAATCTTGGGGTTGGAGTGCTTGCATTACTTGGCAACTATATTCCCAGGTGCAAGGCAAAGGATTCTAAAAGAACTTTAACAGGAGAACAATGCACCCCTGGCAACCGTAGTCAAGACAGCATATTGTGTTTATTCCTGCAGACTAATAAAGCTTTAGTTGGGAGTCTTCTCTTATCACTAGCATTTGCTGTCACTTAAACTGGCTTATACTATACAAATTTACGTGAAAAGTTGGAAGGGTTACAATTAGAGTGGATATGTTGCCCATTTTAATCACCCATTTTCTGTACAAAATTTTGTCCTGTTTTAATATACTTATTTGTTGTAACTGTTTCTAGAATAACAGCAAAGTGAAGATGATAAAAGTAGTAGTAGAATTTATATATGTGTGTGAGCCCTCTAAGGGATCAGACAGTGTCTCTATTTTACTTTGCAGTGTTCCAATCAGGTTGCACAATTTAGTGCACATTGTAGCCTTAAAAAATTGTCAAATGAATGATTGCTAGGAATTTCCCTTTTGCTATGCCTCTGCCTCTGTCTTACAATTAAGTAGTATTTTCCTCCTCTTACTGGTGAGAAACACTACCTCAGAGAGATATGTCTTAAGTTCTAATTTGATAACAGAAAATATTTTCTCTTTTCCATTTCTTCTCAAAAGACTTAGAGTTTCCATTTTTCAAAGTTGTTTTCCCATATACTTTTCAATTATTGAATAGTTTGGACATGGTATGACAGTGGAAAGGCCTCACAAATCTTGGATCTGAACAACCAAGCCTGAATCCAAATTCTATTGCATATTGGATATGACTCGTCTTCAGTTTTCTCATCTTGAAATTGGATGGCAAGGCACTGTATAACATTATTATGAGAAGCAAATGAATTAGGCCATATCAAAGCCCTTGACATGAAATGGACTCCTACTATTTCTTTATATTTTGACTCCTTGGGGGTCTCTTTCTCTCCTATCCTCTGGACTAGCAGCAAAACTCTCCTGGTTAATGATAATTGCTAAGTGTGACTTGAGTTCTCAGTAATGGGTAAATGAGAAGCAATGTGTTAATCTTTCATCGGGCTGAAGACAGATGGTTGGATAGTAAATCCCTCTTGCTCCTCTGACATCTACAACTGCATTTCAAAATTGCAGATGCATCTTTGGAATCGGTGAGGAAAAAAAGCTGAGCTGTATTATTACTCCACTGCTTACTACTAGCTGATTGGTCTTGACAAGTGATGAGATTTGCCAAACCTCAGTTTTCTTATCTATATATTAATCCTACTAATACCTGGTATTAAATGAGAAAGTAAGTGTAAACCACCAGAATAAGTAAATCACAACAGAAAGTTGACACAGGTTAGCCTTTATTTTCATACTTAGGTGTACTGAAGCTAAAATAAAGCCAAAAAACTAAGTTTACCTAAAATATTTTCATAGTGTAACAGAATTAAATATCAGGTTTTTGCTGTCTTCTCTATCTTTATTCTTTTCTGTACTTACCAATTTTTCCGAATAAATATCTATTGATTTTTCCCAATCCTACATAACAGCATTTTGTTAGTACCATCTTTGCATATTATTATACTATTATATTTTCTTTTTTGTCCCCTGCTTTTATTTTGTTTTCTTTTTTACTTTCCTAAATAGCACTGAAATGAACATCTTGTTTGGATTATGAAAAATAAATACAATTTTAAGAACTCTCTACAGGGCAATGTAGTCTAGGAACTTCCTGGTCTCTGAAGTCCTGTTCAAAGGGAAGCTATTATTACTGTAATTGCTATTCTGCTTTAGAACACAAAGCAAGGTCAATGTGAACAGGAAGGCATTGTTTAATAGCTGATGATCAGAGGAAGAGACCTTAACGTTAAGTATTTGATTTAGGAAAGGACTAAGGGAAGCTTCCTTATATTGGCTGGTTAATGCATTAATTTTATACTTGGGAAGAAATAGACATCAAGAAAGAATGATGGGATCCCCAGTGACCACATGCTTTAAAAAAAAAAATCCTAATGAATGCTAAGCTTTCAAATTAACTCATTGTTCCTTTGGCAAGTCATTGTGTGGATTTGACAGGCCAAATAAAGCAGGTCATTCTATAAAGAAAAGAAAAGTAGATAAGCTCAAATTCATGTTAGTGAGGTTCCATCAATATCTAGCTATTGGAAGCACACCTGTGAAAATTTGGAGCTATAATTAGATAAATCATGTAGATGTTTCTCAGCTGCTACAGTGGAAAGGCTGTCATTCTAGTTTCTCGATAATATATAATACCAGGTTTATCCAAGTCAGACTGCTTTTTAAGCAGAAATAAACAAATTCAACAAATATTTACTGTCTTTTTCTTATTAATTTACTTTGCTGTAAGAACTGAAAAACATAGCAAATCATAGCTAACATTTTCCCCCCACAAAACAGACTGCACTGAAAAATGTGTTGAGCACTCATTCATCCCAGGAGATTTTCATACGCAGAAGGGAAGTGAGACAGGATTGATCCAGTATTTCCCAGTCCTTGGCTATCTGAGACCTTAGAGGATCACAAAGTCTGTCACAGCTCTAGGGACTACTTCACAGTTTTAAATGCTTAAAGAATCACCATTTTTATCATCATGATGCAAAATGAGCAAACATTACATTTTCCTTCTTTTGCCTTAAATTATATCCGTGATTTCACTAAGTTCATGCTGAGCAAAAGCTTTAATTGACTATTATGTACAATTATCTACTCAAACCACCAACAAATTTATTTAGGGACTACCAATAGGAGTTCAGAATACCATGCTGAATAAGATCTAGACAGTCCTAGCGCTTAGATGGGAACTTACAAAAATAGTTACACTGAAAGGTAAACACGAAGGCAGAGAGGTAAATAAATAGGTGCTATGATTGGAATGTAGAAGGTGCCATGGGGGCACATGGACAATGTTTCTGACCAAGACCTAACTTTGTGGAGGAAGTAATGTCCAAGTTAAAACCAGAATATAAGTAGAAGTTAGACAGCCAAAGGGGAACAGGAAAATTTCCAGGCTGAGATAATACTATTTCTGCCCATAAGAAAAAGAATGGCAATCATTACCTTAATAAAACCTTTAATGTTGGTTAATTGGTACATTTCAAAACGCATGAGGGTAGAGAAGTAAATGAAGATGGCCCTTAGTAGTGAAAACCTAAGCAACAATGACACTGAAATAATATAGGAGAAACCAAACTGGGCTTCATGTGCAATCACCAAGGAACTTCTGTAAAACTCCTGACTGGCTCCACTCCTGGATATTTTGATTCACTGGTGTAGGATTGGTCCTGAGAATCTCCTTTTAGCTTGTTCGTTTGCTTATCTGCTGACAGCAGAGAAGGTGGGAAAAACTTATTATACTTGTTAAACAGCTCAAACCTAGGGCCAGGGAGGAAATAGACCTTGTCAATATCTCTCAAAGCCATCCTCACAGAGCAAGGGTTAGAATTCAGCTGTGTGTGCTTCCACAGCAGAATGTCACAGGGTCTTTTGGGGCATTGGGACTGTTGCTGCCAAATGCCAAGTCCATAGCCATAAAATGAAGTGTTCAGTCAATCATTTAGATGAGCTGTCAACCTGTAGACATACCTCTAACTCTGTAGAATCTCACTCATTGTACTCTTCCAGTCCTTTGTTCAACAAGTAAACCCAGTTGTTTAATGGTTCCTCAAAGGCAGTGGTCAAGAGTCTTGTAACATCCATGGTTCAGTCAAAATGTGATGACTTTTAAAAAATCTTCCTCCCGGAAAAGTTAATTTCTTCTGAATCCAAGTAGTAGGGGGGGAGGGGGAGGGGTGGGGGTCAGGATAAAAGAGCAAGCTAGTCAGAGAGAGGCAAGGAATAGAGTGAAGACACTTTCCTGTAATGACTCAGAAAGCTTAGACAGGAAACTGACCGCAAGCACGATGTGCATCATGAAGGGGAGAATGATGAGAATGAAGGAAGTGGGGCACAGCAAAGACATAAGCAATGTCCTCTAAATTAAGATGTTTGGGACTCCACTGGGGTGAGTGTGGATATCCAAGGAAATCACAGAGAGAGGTTTCCCAGCAGTGCTGCTGGAGGGCTGTATTCTAAGCCAGAACTGGCTATGCTCATCAACTAGGTCAATGAGTAATGGTCCATCAACTGGAAAAGGAGTAGTGAAGGCCGGGCATGCTGTCAAGACCCTGGCTAAGTATTCAGGTTTCAGAAAAGGGCTATATCCTCAAGGAACTGCTGATTTTATCCATAAAGTAAATCAGGGCAGCCCAGCAAATTTAAAGAGCAAACAGAGCTGTGGAAAGTTGAATATGTGGGTTATAAGACTATCCCAAGGTGAACTGGATACTATGTTTGGAGTACTATGGTGACTTCCAGAGCCAGCCAAATTGGGAGAAGGGGGTGTGAGGGTAGGACATATGTTGTATATAGAGACTTCAGAATCGGCTTAGAAAAACTATTTTAAACCTCTGATTTTTTTCTATGATTTTTGTGACACAACAGGGATACTAGTAAAATGAAAAAGGTTGTTAGTTTTAATTATTTAAGTGGATTACTCTAAATTGAAGGGGCATATTAAAATACCAGAGATTATAGCAGGGTATGATCATTAGGAATAAGAAATGTGTTTAGTTTACTACCATGCCAGGCACATATTAGACATTCAATAAAATTCTTCATGAATGTATTAATTAATAATAATTGTATTATTTGTGAATATGCTTATTTATAATTGAGGATAAATTTGTTTCTGCTCTACTGCCCAGTATGCTGGAATTAGGTTTTTCTTATTACTTTCCTCCCATGGTTTTACTTCTTTAAGTTGTTCTGATTGGATCCAATTAAAAATTATCACTATTCTGCACAGAATAGAAGTCTGTCATTGTGTTTTTGTCTGTGATGCTCCATCGTATGTGCCCGTTCATGTATATTCATCCACCCCTAATTTCCCAAATCTCTAAATCTTACATCTATCCAGCTTTCAAGATCTCTTTGTTTTATTTTTGCCTTCCTACATTACCCTAGCCTTTCTTCCTACTATTTCCCAATGTTTTTCATTTGTTCTTCATTCATTCTTGTACTCACCAATCCTTGTTTGGGGTAAAATTTTCAGCCAGAAATGCTATTCTCCTTTTAGCTCAGTAGTTCCCACTCTAAATGCTTGAAGCAAATGGAAGCCTGATAATCATTTATTGGCTTTATGAGACATTTTTGATACTTCCAAAAGTCAGAGAAGACCCAATCTTTGCTGAAAATGAGAGCATGGATGCTAGCCATCACTTTTAAGGACCTATCATCAATTCGGCACTAAGCAGTAGTTGCTTTAACCAAAGTAGAAGTTTGGATTGTATTTTACACATAAGGATTTTTTAAAAGAGTCTAAAACCATTCAAAGACTACTCATGGTAACTCCTTTTATATGAACCCAAATGCACTGCCCAATCTTGTTCCTACCTATTCTGTCTCTCCAGATCAATCTTCTTCTTTCTGGATCTCTATCTTTGTATGTATGTATTTATACATATACAATCTCTCTTGGACACGATGACCCACTCTTTGGTCTGTGAACTCATCATGAATTTTGACCTTCAAAGACATAACAATGATAAAAAAATTAAAAAAAAAAGACCTAACAATGGTATTCCTCTGCTCTACTCTCTCCATTAATTAACTCTCCTTTCCCCAGAACAGAATTCCTTAAGCAAGATTTCCTTAGATACTCTATTCCTGACCAGGTCAGACTCACTCAACACATATTCTCTGAGTGTCCACTATGTGTCAGGCACTGTCCTAGATTGGCAATATAGCAGTAAACATTTTGCCCTATGATATGCCCTCATCATTCCTTGTGACTCTCCTGCACATCCCTTCTTATGGATGTAAGTGTGATACCTTAATAATCATCTCCTCACTAGTCTTTAGGTTTCACTTCACAGAGCTAGGAAGCATGGCTACTTTTGCTTATTTTTAAATTGAAGTTCATAGCAATTTGACTAGCACTTAGTATTTATAGAGTGATTAATGAATACCCATAAGGGTAAGCGTATAAAATGAATTTTTTATTTTTATAAGGTTAGAAATTTCCAGCTATCCTAATTTCTGAGTAGAAATTTTACCTATTTACAAATCCCTTTGCTTTAAGAAGAAGGGAGGCAAATCTCAGCTCAGAAAAAAAATGTACAGAACACACACCTAGAGAGAGAAGAGACATTCATTGCAGTTTAGCTCCATGCAGAGTCAAGCCTACTTTAATCAATGAGGTCCATCAGTCAAGATATCTGAGGGTCTAGAGTATGCTTTGGGCATTGTGCTGGCTTGGAGTTATGTACCCCAGAGAAACATATTCTTAATTTTAATCTGTTCCTATGAGTGAGAACCAATTGCAAATAGGACCTTTTGATGAGTTACTATAGTTACAGTATGGCCCTAATGAATCAGGATGGGTTTTAATCTATTACTAGAGGCCTTATAGAGAAGACCACAGAGGGAGAAGCTATGAGGAGCAGCCAGATGCTGGAAGTCAGTGGGACCCAGAAGAGAAAGGAGAGGCTGCCATGTGCATTGCCATGTGATAGAAAAGCCAAGGACAAAGGATTACCAGCAACTAGCCCTAGAATGCCACAGACTTTGGGGAGAAAGCATCACTTTGCTTATGCCTCAGTTTTGGACTCCTTCTTACCTCAAAACCATGAACAAATAAATCTCTGTTGTTTAAACCCACCTATTTTATGGTATTTGTTTTATCAGCTGGGAAACTAAAACAGGCATGAAAAGATCCAATTTGACTGTTCACATTGATCAAATTCACCAGCAGATTGTCTGGTAGAACCTTCTGTGTACTCAGGTAACATCTCTGCTCTGGAGAGTACAAAACAACTCAGAATTCTTATAAATATCATAAAGGAAGAATGGGTTTTATTTACCCTTCCACAGCTGCTAAATCCTCATTATGGTCTTCTGGTTACTTTTTTCTTTATAGAAGTGGCAGGATTTTAATTTAATTGATTTCATTTTATTGTTTACAGATACAAAGAAGATGAGATGGTGGTGGGCACATAATAGGCAATCAGGAAGATGGCGTCAGTTTAGGTGGGCACTCACCATCTCTCTCGCGGAGGACGGCTGATTGGAGACAGAATCCTGCCCAGGTGGTCTGTTCTGGGAGCCTGTAGAGTGAGAACCTTGGGGACATCGATCTGGAGTGAGGTGGACAGCGAGGTGGATTGCTCAAGATAAAATTGTGAGTTTTTTTCCCCATATGGAAACCATGGAAGCAGACGGCTAAGCCCCACCCTCAGGGCAAAGGGCTAAGGCGAACCCCAAATCCTGCTGGCAACCCAGTGAGAGGGAGCACTCTCTGACAGTGGGAGGGTTCTGGAACAGGGTGGAGAGGGGCTTCCTTTCTGTGGGTTTGGTTGCCTAGACCCCGTTGCAGTTTTTGGGACCAAACCAGCCGGTTTGAAGTGATGCCGGGCTGAGGGGAGAGGCGATTCTGCTGAGGAAGCCTGATTTACCTAACCGCCCTGGGACACAAAGGCTTGGCTTGGGAGGGGGCTGAGCCAGCCAATTTTATAGTTCCACGCTGAGTATCAGAGTCTAAGCTCCCCTGGGAGTTCAGGCAGTGGGAAGTGTTTGATAAATTTCCATGAGCCTATTTAGGGTCCCCTCAGCAGAGGGGGTGGTACAGAAGAGCCATTCTTTGGCTCCTTAATTTCTTCAAAAAAAATTTTTTTAACTTAGTTTAATCGCTAAAATCTGTCTCAATACCTGCAGAGAGAAGGCTGCAGGGTAATAGATTGATGAACGCAGGCTGAGAGGCTCCACAAGGGCCCAAGAAGGAACGCTGTTCTTCCTTAGCTTTGTTTGGTGCTTGCTTGTGTGTTTGGTTTTTCTTTGTGTGTTTGTTTCTTTCCTCTTTCCTCACCCCCCTCCTTTTTTTAAAAAAATTAGGTCCTGCTACCTGTTTCTTCTTTGCTGTGCTTCTTCTTCCTTGATTTCCCATTCTCTGTATACAGTGATTTTGTCTACCAACACTATCTCTTTTCCTTCCTTTATCTTTCCACCTGCTTTCTGTTGTGGTTCTTACATTCCAACTTTTTTCATTCATCCACAACTTTGCAGGTGTCAATTTCTATTTTGTCTATTCTGTTTTCTTTTCTTTTCTTTTCTTTTCGTTTTATTAACTTTTTCCTTTCAGCCCTTTCTTTACTCTTTTTCTCTCTCCTCATCATTTTGGCCTTTTAAGTCATTCTATATATTTTTCTCTATTTGGTTTCCCATTCCATTGTAGGTACTCCACTTTTTTCCCCCTATTACTCTACACTGCCTACATGAGTTAAATATTCATTTTACTAAGTCTGATATGGCCCCTCTTCTACCTTCTATCAATATTACTATTACTATTTTTCCTTTCTTACCTCTTTCAATTCATCTGCCCTAATCTTTTTCCTTCAAGGGAACATAGAAAAAAGCAAGGAAATAGAACAAGAAGAACAAAGTGTCAAAGAGAAAACTTAACACACACACAGAACCACCAGCTAAATAAAACTCTAGAGCAGAGAGAGAAGTTAATCAACTGAATAAATCCATCAGATAAAATGATGACCAGAGGGCAACAAAAATTTACTAACCATACTGAGAAACAGGAAGACATGGACCAGACCAATGAACAAACTTAAAAACAGGAAGAGATGCAGAACATTGAACAACTAATCAAAGCTGCCCAAACAAATATCATGAACCAATTTAATGAAGTGAAGGAAGAGATTAAGGATATTAGGAAGACACTGGGAGAACATACTGAAGAAATTGTAAACAGACATAAAAAGATAATAGATAAGATGGTGATGAATGCCACAATCCAAGAAATCAAAAAGATACTGGATTCACATAACAGCGGATTTGAACAGGCAGAAGAAAGAATTAGTGATATGGAAGACAGTACATCTGAAAGCAAACAGATAGTAGAACAGATAGATAAAAAGATAGAAAAAATTCAGCAGGGACTTAGGGATTTAACCAAAAACACAAAAGGCACAAACATATGCATTATAGACATCCCAGAAGGAGAAGAGAAGGTAAAGGGAACAGAAGGAGTGTTGAAGGAAATAATGGCTGAAAACGTCCCAACCCTATTGATGGAGATGGATGTATATGTCCAGGAAGCACAGCGCACCCCAAAGAGTATAAATCTCAACTGGCCTATTCCAAGACATAAGATTATCAAGATGTTCAATGCTCAAGACAAAGAGAAAATACTCAAGGCAGCAAGAGAAAAGAGAACCATCACATAAAAGGGAAGCACAATAAGATTAAGTGCTGATTTCTCATCTGAAACCATGGAGGCAAGAAAACAGTGGTATGGCATATTCAAGGTACTAAAAGGAAAAACATCCAGCCACGAATTCTCTATCCAGCAAACCTGGAATTCAAAAATGATGGAGAGTTCAAAATATTCACAGATAAGCAGAAATTAAGAGAATATGCCAATAAGAAACCTGCACTTCAAGAAATACTAAAGAACATTCTACAGGTTGAAAGGAAAAAACAGGAGAGAAAGGGTTAGAGGAGAGTGTAAGAACAACTAAAAAGACAAAAAGAGAAATAAAAACAACATATGATATACATAAACCCAAAGAGAATATGGCTGATGTAAGAAATTCATTGAAAGTAATAACACTGAATGTTAATGGATTAAATCACCAGTCAAGAGACACAGATTGACAGAATGGATAAGGAAATATGATCCATCTATATGCTGTCTACAAGAAACCCACCTTAGACCCAGAGTTTAAAGAAGGCTGAAAGTGAATGGCTGGAAAAAATTTCACAAGCAAACAATAACCAAAAAAGGGCAGGAGTAGCTATCCTAATATCAGACAAAATAGACTTTAAATGCAAAACTATTGTAAGAGACAAAGATGGAAACTATATATTAGTAAAAGGGGTAATCTTACAAGAAGAGAGAACAATGATAAACATTTATGCACCTAATCAGGGTGCCTCAAAATACATGAGGCAAACACTGGAAAAACTAATTGGAGATACAAATGCTTCTACAATTATAGTAGGGAACTTTAATACACCATTATCACCATTAGACAGAACATCTAGACAGAGAATCAATAAAGAAACAAAGACTCTGAATAATACATTAGAGGACCTGGACCTAATAGACACATACAGAATGCTACACCCAAATACAGCAGGATGTACTTTCTTCTTGAGTGCACATGGATCATACTTCAAGATAGACCACATGCTAGGCCACAGAACAACTCTCAAGGAATTCAGAAAGATTGAGATTATACAAAGTAATTTCTCTGACCACAATGGAATTAAATTAGTAATCACTTAGGGCCAGAGAACCAGATTAGGCACAAAGATATGGAAGTTTTAGCAACACACTCTTAGACAAACAGTGGGTCAAAGAGGAATTCTCAAAAGAAATTAGTAACTACCTCGTATTGAATGAAAACGACTACACAACATATCAAAATGTATGGGATGCAGCCAAAGCTGCACTGAGAGGGAAATTCATAGCCATATACACATATATTAAAAAAGAAGAAAGAGCTAAAATTGAAGACCTAACTGCACACCTGGAGGAATTGGAATAACAACAACAAACTAACTCCAATGGAGGTAGAAAGAAGGAAATAACAAAGATTAGAGCAGAACTAAATGAAATAGAAAATAAGAAAGCACTACAAAAAAATAAACAAAACCAAAAGCTAGTTCTTTGAGAAGATCAACAAAATTGGCAAACACTTAGCCAGACTAATAAAGAAAAAGAGAATGCAGATGCAAATACACAAAATAAAGAATGAAGAAGGGGATATCACTACTGACCCCACAGAAATAAAGAGTATCATAAGAGGATACTTTGAAAAAGTATATGTCAACAAGAATGACAATTTAGAGGTAACGACAAATTCCTAGAAACTCACAAGCAGACTACATTGACAAAAGAAGAAATTGATAAACTCATAAGTCCAATTACAAGTAAAGAGATAGACTCAGTCATCAAAAACCTCCCAACCAAGAAGAGCTCAGGACCCAACAGCTTCTCAGGTGAATTCTACCAAACATTCCAGAAAGAGCTAACACTAATTCTGCTTAAGCTCTTCCAAAAAATAGAAGTAGAAGGAACATTGCCTAACTCATTCTATGATGCCAACATTACCCTAATACCAAAACCAAACAATGATACCACAAGAAAGGAAAATTACAGACCAATTTCTCTAATGAACCTAGATGCTAAAAATCCTCAACAAAATACTTGCTAATCACATTCAACAACATATCAAAAGAATTATACACCATGACCAAGTGGGTTTCATCCCAGGTATGCAAGGATGGCTCAACATAAGAAAACCAATCAATGTAATACACCACATAAACAGATTGAAAGAAAAAAAATCGCATGATCATCTCTATAGATGCAGAAAAAGCATTTGACAAAATACAGCACCCTTTCTTGATAAAAACACTGCAAAAGATAGGAATAGAAGGAAACTTTCTGAACATGATAAAGGGTATATATGAAAAACCCAAAGCTAACATCATCTTCAATGGTGAAATCCTAAAAGCCTTCCCCCTCTGAGATCAGGAACAAGACAAGGATGCCCACTATCACCACTCCTATTTAACATTGTCTTAGAAGTACTTGCTCAAGTACCAAGGCAAGAAAAGGATATAAAAGACATCCAAATTGGAAAAGAAGAAGTAAAAATTTCATTATTTGCAGACAACGTGATCTTATATGTAGAAAGCCCTGAGAAATCTACAATAAAGCTTCTAGAACTTATAAAGGAGTTCAGTAACATTGCCAGCTATATGTACAACACTCAAAAATCAGTAGCATTTCTGTACAGGCAATAACAAACAATCTGAGGAGGAAATCAAGAGAAAAAATACCATTTACAATAGTAACTAAAAGAATCAAATGCCTAGGAATAAATTTAACTGAAGATGTAAAGGACTTATATACAGAAAACTACACAATGCTGTTAAAGGAAATCAAAGAAGACTCAAATAAATGGAAGAATATTCCCTGTTCATGGATAGGAAGACTAAACATCATCAAGATGTCTATCCTACCCAAACTAATCTACAGATTTAATGCAACCCCAGTTAAAATCAACACTGTATTTTTTTAAGGAATTGGAAAAACTAACTACAAAATTTATTTGGAAGGGTAAGAGGCCTTCCAAAAGACATATTGAAAAAGAAAAATGAAGTTGGGGGTATCACACTACCTGACTTTAAAACATATTACAAAGCTACAGTGGTCAAAACTACATGGTATTGGCACAAGCATAGATACGTTGACCAATGGAAATGAATTGAGAGTTCTGATATAAACCTCATATATGACAAGGCCACCAAACCCACTCAGTTCAGAGAGAATGGCCTCTTCAACAAGTGGTGCATGGAGAACTGGATACCCATATCCAAAAGAATGAAAGAGGAATACCATCTCACACCTTGTATGAAAATCAACTCAAGATAGATCAAGATCTAAATATAAGGGCTAAGACCATAAAGACCTTGGAAGATAATGTAGGGAAGCATCTACAGGACCTTGTAATAGGAAATGGTTTCATGAACTTCACACCCAAAGCATGAGCAGCAAAAGAAAAAATTGATAAATGGGATCTCCTCAAAATTAAAAAAAATTGCATCTCAAAGGATGTTATCAAGAAAATTAAAAAGCAACCTACCGAATGGGAGAAAATATTTAACAACTGTGATGGTTAGGCTAATGTGTCAACTCAGTCAGGTAGTTGTGTCCAGGTGTTTGTTCCAGCAAGCACTGGGCTAATTGTAATACAAGAGCATTTATGGACTTCAATCACCAGTGAGTTTACTGCTTGGATGGCTGATTACATCTGCATCAATCAGGGAGATTACATCATCAGTGGGTGGTGCTTTTATCCAATCAGTTGAATGACTTAAAAGTGGAAGTGATTTCAACATTCAGAGAGAATTTCTCAGCTTGTCGTTGGACAGGCAACTTCTCCCAGAAGCCCATCAACGACCTTTCATCGGGCTTCCATCGGAGCCACTGGTTTGCAGCCTGCCTGCAGAACCTGGACTTGTGCATCCCCACGATCATGTGAGAGACTCTTTTAAAATTTCATATTATTGACAGATATCTCCTGCTGATTCTGTTTCCCGAGAGAACCCTGACTAATACAGCTGGTACCAGGAGTGGTTCTTGAGGAACAGAGTCTTAAACATGGGATGTCTGAGGTGGCTCTCCATTCTAATTGGACTCACAGGTACTAATGACTCCCTTTCCAATAATGAGGTTGCTAACAGTCCATGGCGTAAGCTGGCAATAGAGATACACAAAATAGCATCATTAGATTCCCCTACTTCCACGCTTATAAGAAGCAAGGATCTGGGTGAGAGTGTTTTCAACACTTTAACAGAATTTTGTGGAGTAAAAAAATATAATGACGTTGGCTGGCTCCTCCTAGATACTCTGGATACAGTTACAAAAGAAAGAGATGAGCTAAAGTCTTCAATTTTGAAACGTAAATGCCGCATGAATGATATGAAAGTTTCTATGTGTGCCTTGAAAGAAAATCTTGTCTCCTGTAGCCACAGACTTGAGATATCTGAGAATCAAACCCAGTCTCTCATTGTACGAGTAGCAGAATTACAGAGGAAACTAAAATCTCAACCTCGCAGGGTTTCTGCAATTAAAGTGAAGGCATTGATTGGAAAGGAGTGGAACCCCAAGGATTGGGACGGAGACATATGGAATGATGATAATATTGGTGGGGACATTGGAACCCTAAATTCTGCTGAGACTTTACCAGATAAACCTGTGATGGCCTGCCCTGTGGAGACCACACCTTCTCAACCTTGTATCATCCAGCCTCCACCTTGCCCCAGAGAGTCTGTACCTCCTCCCAGCCATGAGGCAGGTACCAACCAATCTCCAGCATGCATGGTCCAACTTCCAGTCTGCCCTGAGGAATCTGTCTTCCAACCCCTGCCTGAAGAGAATAATCTTTTCTCACCAGAAGGAAATGCAAAGGAATTCCCTCAGGTCAGTAGCCTGCAAGACATCTCTAATCCTTCTCCTTACCCAGACCCCCCACCCCTCTTGTCTTCGAGACCCATTACTAGATTAAAATCACAACAAGCCCCCAAAGGTGAAATACAAAGTGTGACCCATGAGGAAGTACACTATACTCTGAAAGAACTGCATGAGTTTTCCAACTTATATAGACAGAAATCAGGGGAATATGTGTGGGAATGGATACTAAGGGTATGGGATAATGGTGGAAGGAATAAAAAGTTGGATCAGGCTGAATTTATTGATATGGGCCCACTAAGCAGAAATTCTGGATTCAACACTGTAGCTTGAGGGGTTAGAAAGGGCTCTAACAGTTTGTTTGGGTGGCTGACTGAAGCATGGACCAAACGATGGCCTAGCATGTCTGATGTTGAGATGCCTGATTTGCCATGGTATACAGTAGATAAGGGGATTCAAAGGCTTAGAGAGATTGGAATGCTAGAATGGATTTACCATTTGAGACCTGCCCACCCACCCCAAGAATGTCCAGAGGACACACCTTTAACCAGGACTGTGAGGAATAAATTTGTAAGACTTACTCCATCTTCTCTGAAGAGCTCTGTGGTTGCGCTTCTCTGCAGTCCAGATATTACTGTAGGGGGGGGCTGTAATGGAATTGGAATCCTTAAATATTATGGGGATGATCGGATCAAGGCCCAGTAAAAGTCAAGTATCAGCAGTTAATCGCCAAAGGCAAGGTAGGCGTGGCTACAGCAATGAAAGACAAATTCAAAACAGCACACAGCATAGTCTGAGTCGCATGGAGTTATGGCGTTGGCTAATAGATCATGGGGTACCCAGAAGTGAAATAGATGGGCAGTCTACTAAATTTCTTCTGGACCTGTATAAGCAGAAGAGTTCTAGGTCAAGTGAACAAAATCCTAACTCTAATTACAGACGCAGAGAATCACGGCTCCTTTATCAGTTCCCAGACTTGAGACAGTTTACAGACCCAGAGCCCCTTGAATGAGGGGAAGGCCAGGTCCCCTTGGGGAAGGATCCTGTTAAACTGCCAAAAATTTCTACAGTTAACTTCCTCCCACCTTTCCCCAGGGAGACCTACGGCCTTTTGCCAGAGTAACTGTGCATTGGGGAAAAGGAAATGATCAGACATTTCGGGGATTATTAGACACTGGCTCAGAAGTCACATTAATTCCAAGAGACCCAAAACGTCACTGTGGTCCACCAGTCAGAGTAGGGGCTTATGGAGGTCAGGTGATTGATGGAGTTTTAGCTCAGGTCCATCTCACAGTGGGTCCAGTGGGTCCCCAGACCCATTCTGTGGTTATTTCTCCAGTTCAAGAATGCATAATTGGAATAGACTTACTCAGTAACTGGCAGAATCCCCACATTGGATCCCTGACTCGTGGAGTGAGAGCTATTATGGTTGGAAAGGCCAAGTGGAAGCCTCTAGAATTGCCCCTGCCTAGCAAAATAGTAAATCAAAGGCAATACCGGATTCCTGGAGGTATTGCAGAGATTAGTGCCACCATCAAGGATTTGAAGGATGCAGGGGTGGTGATTCCCACCACATCCCCATTCAACTCTCCTATTTGGCCTTGCATAAAACAGATGGATCTTGGAGGATGACAGTAGATTATCGTAAACTTAACCAGGTGGTGACTCCAATTGCAGCTGCTGTCCCAGATGTGGTATCATTGCTTGAGCAAATCAACACTTCCCCTGGTACCTGGTATGCAGCTGTTGATCTGGCAAATGCTTTTTTCTCAATTGCCATTAGTAAGGACCACCAGAAACAGTTTGCTTTCAGCTGGCAAGGCCAGCAGTATACTTTCACTGTCCTGCCTCAGGGGTATATCAGTTCTCCAGCCCTATGTCATAATATTGTCCACAGGGACCTTGATCGTCTCTCCCTCCCACGAGACATCACACTGGTCCATTATATTAATGATATCATGTTGATAGGACCTACTGAGCAAGAAGTAGCAAAGACTCTAGATTTATTGGTAAGGCATTTGCGTGAGAGAGGATGGGAGATAAATCCAACAAAAATACAGGGTCCTTCCACCTCAGTGAAATTTCTAGGTGTCCAGTGGTGTGGGGCCTGTCAAGATATCCCTTCAAAGGTAAAGGATAAGTTGTTGCACCTGGCCCCTCCTACGACCAAAAAGGAGGCACAACGCTTAGTTGGCCTCTTTGGATTTTGGAGACAACACATTCCTCATTTGGGTGTGTTACTGCAGCCCATTTACCAAGTAACCAGAAAAGCTGCTAATTTTGATTGGGGACTGGAACAAGAGGAAGCCCTGCGACAGGTCCAGGCTGCTGTGCAAGCTGCACTACCACTTGGGCCATATGATCCAGCAGTTCCAATGGTGCTGGAAGTTTCAGTGGCAAATAGAGATGCTGTCTGGAGCCTTTGGCAGACCCCTATAGGGAAATCACAATGCAGACCCTTAGGATTCTGGAGCAAAGCCTTGCCATCTTCTGCAGATAACTACTCCCCTTTTGAGAAGAAGCTTTTGGCTTGCTACTGGGCCTTAGTAGAGACTGAACACTTAACCATGGGCCATCAAGTTACCATGAGACCTGAGTTGCCTATCATGAGCTGGGTATTGTCTGACCCACCAAACCATAAAGTTGGGCGTGCACAGCAGCACTCCATAATAAAGTGGAAGTGGTATATACGAGATAGGGCTCGAGCAGGTCCTGAAGGCACAAGTAAGTTACATGAGGAAGTGGCCCAAATGCCCATGGTCACAACCCCTGCCATGTTACCTTCTTTTTCCCAGCCCACAGCTTTGGCCTCTTGGGGACTCCCTTACAATCAGTTGACTGAGGATGAGAAAACTCGGGCCTGGTTTACAGACGGTTCTGCACGATATGCAGGTGCCACCCGAAAGTGAACAGCTGTGGAACTGCAGCCCTTTTCTGGGACATCCTTGAAGGATAGCGGTGAGGGCAAATCCTCCCAGTGGGCAGAGCTTCGAGCAGTGCATCTAGTTGTTCATTTTGCTTGGAGGAAGAAATGGCCGGAGGTGCATTTGTACACTGATTCATGGGCTGTTGCCAATGGTTTGGCTGGATGGTCAGGGACTTGGAAGGAACATGATTGGAAAATTGGTGACAAGGAGGTCTGGGGAAGAGCTATGTGGATAGATCTTTCTGAGTGGGCAAAAAACATGAACATATTTGTGTCCCACGTGAATGGTCACCAGAGGGTGACTTCAGCAGAGGAAGAGTTTAATAATCAAGTGGATAAGATTACCCACTTCAAGTGGATAAGATTACCCACTCTGTGGCTAATGCTCAGCCTCTTTCCCCAGCCACTCCTGTCATTGCCCAATGGGCTCATGAACAAAGTGGCCATGGAGGTAGGGATGGAGGTTATGCATGGGCTCAGCAACATGGACTTCCCCTCACCAAGGTTGACTTGGCCACAGCCACTGCTGAATGCCCAATCTGCCAGCAGCAGAGACCCACACTCAGCCCCAGATATGTCACCATTCTTCGAGGTGACCAGCCTGCTACCTGGTGGCAGGTGGACTACATTGGGCCACTTCCATCATGGAAGGGGCAGCGATTTGTTTTAACTGGAATAGAAACATATTCTAGCTATGGGTTTGCATTTCCGGCATGCAATGCTTCTTCCAAAACTACCATCCATGGACTTACCGAATGTCTTATCTACCGCCATGGCATTCCACACAGCATTGCTTCTGATCAAGGAACCCATTTCACAGCAAACGATGTGCTGGGATGGGCACACACCCATGGAATTCACTGGTCTTACCATGTTCCCCATCACCCTGAAGCAGCTGGATTAATAGAACGGTGGAATGGCCTGTTGAAGACTCAATTACGGCGCCAACTAAGTGGCAATACCTTGCAGGGCTGGGGCAATGTTCTCCAAGAGGCTGTGTATGCTCTGAATCAGCGTCCTCTCTATGGTGCTGTTTCTCCCATAGCCAGGATTCATGGGTCCAGGAATCAAGGGGTGGAAATGGGAGTGGCACCACTCACTATTACCCCTAGTGACCCACTAGGAAAATTTTTGCTTCCTGTCCCTGAAACCTTAAGCTCTGCTGGTCTACAGATTTTAGTCCCAAGAGGAGGAGTGCTGCCACCTGGGAACATAACAGTGATTCCATTGAACTGGAAGTTAAGACTGCCACCTGGCCACTTTGGGCTCCTCTTACCTGTGACTCAACAGGCAAAGAAGGGAATTACTGTACTGGCTGGGGTGATTGATCCTGACTATCAAGGGGAAATAGGACTACATCTACATAATGGGGGTAAAGAAGAGTTTGCCTGGAATGCAGGGGATCCTCTAGGGTGTCTCCTAGTCCTGCCATGCCCTGTGATTAAAGTCAATGGAAAATTGCAACAAACCAATTCAAGCAGGACTAACAATGGCCCAGAATCTTTGGGAATGAAAGTTTGGGTCACTCCACCAGGCAAAAAACCACGGCCAGCTGAAGTGCTTGCTGAAGGTAATGGGAACATGGAATGGGTAGTGGAAGAAGGTAGTGATAAATATGAACTTTGACCACGTGACCAGTTACAGAAACGAGGACTGTAATGGTCATGAATCCTTCTTCCATGTTTCGTTATGAGTATGATTGTATATGTACACAAAATGAATTTCTTTGTTTTCTTCCCCAATCTTTTCCCCTATCACAAAAAGTTGTATTAATCCCACATCATAATATTTAAGGATGTCGAGTTTAAGAGTGACTATCATCCAAGGACTTGCACCCTGTTCTGTGGGGAATTAATGCGTTTCCGGTTGTACGCAGGGGAGTTGAACATTGTTAGGCTGAAATATATATGTATGCTTGCCTGTTATTGCTTTTACTTAGAGACTAAGTATGATTTAGAGTAATGTGTATGATTGCCGAGTTGACAAGGGGTGGACTGTGATGGTTAGGCTAATGTGTCAACTCGGCCAGGTAGTTGTGTCCAGGTGTTTGTTCCAGCAAGCACTAGGCTAATTGTAATACAAGAGCATTTATGGACTTCAATCACCAGTGAGTTTACTGCTTGGATGGCTGATTACATCTGCATCAATCAGGGAGATTACATCATCAATGGGTGGTGCTTTTATCCAATCAGTTGAATGACTTAAAAGTGGAAGTGATTTCAACATTCAGAGGGAATTTCCAGCTTGTCGTTGGACAGGCAACTTCTCCCAGAAGCCCATCAATGACCTTTCATCGGGCTTCCATCGGAGCCACTGGTTTGCAGCCTGCCTGCAGAACCTGGACTTGTGCATCCCCACGGTCACATGAGAGACTCTTTTAAATTATCATATTATTGACGGATATCTCCTGCTGATTCTGTTTCCCGAGAGAACCCTGACTAATACAGCAACCATATATCTGATAGGAGCCTAATATTCTGCATATATGAAGAAATCCTACACCTTGAAATTAAAAAGACTAACAACCCATTTAAGAAATGGGCAGGTGACTTGAAAAGACACTTCTCCAAGGAAGAAATACAAATGGCTAAAAAGTACATGAAAAAATGCTCAGCATCTCTAGCTATTAGAGAAATGCAAATCAAAACTACAATGAGATACCATCTTACACCCATCAGAATGGCGGCTATTAAAAAACAGCAGCCTATAAGTGTTGGAGAGGATATGGGGGAATGGGAAACCTCATCCACTGCTGGTGGGATTGTGGAATGGTCCAATCACTGTGGAGGACAGTTTGGTGGTTCCTCAAAAAACTAACTATAGATCTTCCATATGATCCAGCAATTCCACTGATGGGTGTATACCCAGAAGAACTGAAAGCAAAGACATGAACAGATATATGCACACCAATGTTCTTAGCGGCATTATTCAGTATTGCCAAAAGTTGGAATCAACCCAGGTGCGCATCAACAGATGAATGGATAAACAAAATGTGGTACAAACATACAATGGAATATTACTCAGCTGTAAGAAGGAATAAAGTGCTAACACACCGGATAACATAGATGAATCTTGAAGACCTTATGTTGAGTGAAGCAAGCCAGGCATTGAAGGATGAACAGTACATGACCTCACCGATATGAATTAAGGAAATTGTGCAGTCTCTGAGAACTATTGTCTAAAGGATAGGTCTACAAGAAAGAAAAAGAGAAGAGAAAGCTGTGAGCCATTACCTATACAGAAATAATCTATGGTAAAGTGATAGAGTGTAGTTGCATATTGAAGGGATAGGACAGGTGGGTAGTGATATTATTGGGTTTTGTGGTGCAGTGTTGACAAGTGGGTAGATAGGGAAGGGTCGGTTAGAATACCCAGGATACTGAGGGGAGAGATGGGAGAGAGACCAGGTGAACACTTGGTATTTGTGGGTATGAGGTTGAAACTACAGAGGTGGGAATACTTTTATGGCAATATGACAAGGAAGTGTCACCGTGTTAGGGTGTTGGTTTGGGGAGGGCATTCGGGACAGGGCGCATCTGGAACAGGCTTCTAGGGAGTGTGTGAGTGTTCATCCTGTCATAATGTGTTATATCAGTGGGTGGAGACCCACACAATGAGAGAGAAGGAGTTGGACTCCCATCTTTGGGAGGACCGATTCACTCAGAAATAGACAGGTGGGCATCTCTTAAGAGCAAAGGTGGTTCCCAATAGTGGAGGACAAATCAGTGTGTCAAGACCTCTTGTTGCATATAACTATGAATCTTGTCATCCAATGAGTCAAGCCAGGGGGTTGTCATGGGCCCCAGAGGGATGGGGAGGGAGGAACAGAATAGATCAAACAGGGGGTATTTAGTGGTCAGTGGAAATGTTTTTCATTACCTTACAGTGATGGACACAGGACACGGTAAATATCATCAAAATTTATAAAAGCATATGATCTAAGATGTAAACCACACTGTAAACCATTGACAATGTTTAGTAGCTATGCTTCACTATCTGTATATCAGTTATAACAATGCTACCATCCACCTACAAAAAGAGTCTAATATGGAGTGAGGAAAGGGGGAGGAGGTTGTGTATATGAGAGTGTCTTGTATTTTGTATGTGATTTTGCTGTGACCTAAAACTTCTTTGAAAATTAAATGAAAAATAGTGAGACACTGGAAAGTGAGAGGTGGAAGGTGCCACGGTACAGACTAGACACCAGAAATTGCAGTGATAAAAGGCAAAATGTCAAAAAAAAGTTTTTTTTTAATTTTTTAAAAATTTTTTCTCATTTTTTGACTAACCCAACCCTTTAATTTAATTTTATTTTTAGTTTTTTTTTAAAGTTTTCATGTATTTTATCTCTTACATTTAAACATCATTATTTGATTTTCCTGTTAATTGTATTTGGCTATAGTATTGGCTTCATCTTTGAAGAAGCTTTGGATCACAGAAGGGTTACAACTGGGGCGGGAGAGGATTGTTGGTGGGGGGTGTCAGGGAAGGGGGGGTGCATGGGAGGAAGTTCACCTGAACATACATAAAAGGTATCTAAAATTGTTCAAATGCTCATGGGGCATGGTCACAGTGTGTGGAGAATCACTCAATAAATGAGAGAATACTGAATTCCCATCCTAGAGAGCTCTGCCATATTCTCCAAGGGAGCAGCAACAGTCCCCCAAGTGTAGGGACAGTGTAGGGACACTGATGGGCTCTTGTTATTGATGACTAGCCTTATGAGTCTTTGCTCTTGAAATTGAAACTTAGCCTGTTGTTATGGGGTGCCTAAGGGTTGCCTCCTGAGAGCTTCTTTGTGCTCAAATGTGGCCTCTGTCTAAGCCAAACTCAGCATATGAACGCATTACCTTCCTCCCAGCATGGAACGTGACTCCCGGGGATGAGCCTCCGTGGCAACGAGGGATTACTAACAAGAGCCAACAGGCAATACGACTGGAAAAAGACCTTGAATAAAAGGGGGAAAAGGTAAAGACAAATGAGTTCAAATGGCTAAGAGACTTCAAAGTGAGTTGGGAGATCATCCCAGAGGTAATGTTTATGCACATCCCAGTAGGACCTCATAGGCTTCCAATGTGGATATCACCCCAAACAGAGGGGCTCCTTAGGCCTCTGGAGACACCCAGGTCCTATATCAGGGTGGATAACCCCAGAGTTTGGTGCCTTATCAGTGGGCCCTACTTTGGAATCCTTGCTCCTGAGAATGACAGAGTTGGACCCAAATATGTCTTCCTTGCATATGGTCCATCTGTCCCTTTTATTCAAACCTATATGTGGTGCTGGAGTTTGTAGGTGTACTTCCATAAACTGGAGTCTTTGGGTTATCCATGTGCCAGCTGGGCCCAGAATCTCAGTGGAGCTGAAACTCCTACTCTACAGCTCAATGGACTCACCCAGGACACCTGGTGGGGAGATGATGCTGGATAACGGCCATCCCAGGGAATGGAGAGAGTCTGCAGCTGCAGGCAGGATAATGCCATTCATCTTATCCATGGGATATAAGCCCCCTCTCACTTGGAGGTGGAGTGGACATCATCATCCCAGACTCTTCAGGATTGGGGGAAGAGCTATGGACTAGAGTGGACTTAATGGTATTCTGTTATAGACATATTGTGATTCACACAATGGAGGAAATTACAACGTTAATGTGGAGCCAGTGGCCACTGGAAGCTTTGGGGGCAGGGAGAGGGAAAAGCAGTTGTAATATAGGGGCTTTTTCGGGACTTGGGAATTATCCCGTGTGTCATTGCAATGACAGATATAGGCCATTTAATATCATCATATAACATGCAGAACTGTGTGGAAGACAGTGTGGTCTACAATGTGAACTATGGTCCATACTCAGTGACAAAGCCCCAAGATATATATATCCATTGCAGGTGATATGCCACACTAATGAGGGATGTTTATGTGGGAGGTGTGGGAGGTGAGGCATATGGGAATCCCTATAATTTTTGTGTGACATTTATGTAATCTAAGCATCTTTTTAAAAATAAAAAAAAATTATTATTATTAAAAAAAGATTTAAACACATATTAAAATATGTTTTTAAAAAAAGGCAATCAATAATTAGTTGAAAAAGGAGATGAGTGAAGCACAGGATGGCGATACAGAGAATTGAATTCTAATTCAATTTTCAACCACAGCTTTGAGGATTTTCCCCAACCCATCTTCTCATCTAAATTACTCACAGAGTTACTTAATATATTAAATCCTTAAGGTCAATGATTATATAATCCTTTACTGATTTTATTTTGAAAACTTTCAGAAAATTTACACTCTTAAGATTGAGAATCACCACTGGAAAAAAAAGAGGTCTTCTAAGGGTTTGCTTTTATAAAATTAAGTCATAGTCTCTTTTAAATGTTCAAATTCTCCTACTGGTCCCCTCTATCATGTGTTGTTTTAAATATAATTTAACATTTGTATGTATATTATAGTTTCACTTTGTAAAACAGAACTAATTTAAAGGAAATACAGAAATTTTGAAAAAAACATAGCCATTTGCAGTATCAAGTTTATTTCATTTCCCATCTCATTACTATTACTGTCAAAATGTAAGTTCAATTTGTGTTATATTCTCATTATAACTTTGAATGAGGCATCAGAATTTTAATGTTCCATGTTTTCCCAAAATTAGAGAGCACATTATATTACCTTGACCTTTTCAATATTCCATATAAATGGATATCTAGAAATTCTACCTTTGATAAAACATTTTTGTAACCACCTCCCTCCATGGCATACACACATACACAAAACTTCTTTCCCTCTGTAATTTGGAAAGGGAATTGGATAAATTCTCTAATCAGAAAGAGACAAGTCCTGAAAAGGTCATATACGTATATGTGTGTGTGTGTGTATGTATGCACACACACATATATATACATATATATATAAAATATTAAATATACAGATGCTCAGGCACTTTTTAAAGATTTCATTATAGTGACATTTTTAGTAATCATTCAGAAAATTAAGAAACCATTCAAAAAATTAAGTTCCCTATTGTCAAGTTATGGAAAGTTCCTTCTTATTTTCAACTATGAAATTCAGACTGAGGCTGAACTTAAGAATTTTTAGTAGATTAATTATAATATCCTCACTGCAATATTCCTTGATTCTCTGACTTTTCCATGTTTGTGATTTTATAAATCCATTCAAATAGACTGTAATGGGTCACACAAATAAAAAGAGCTAATATGGGCTCTTAAGAATCAGTCAATAGTCTAAGCAATGTACTTGAATGAACATATTTTCATCTCATTACAACCCAAGGCATTATAAATATCTACAATATGTAGGAGTGGAAAGTGAAGCACAGAGAGGTTAATCTACTTACCATGGCCACCAGCCAGAGTCATGAAGCCACAAAAACTTTAAAAAGGAAAAAAAAAAAAATTCCTATCATGTATTCAATATATCATCAATAAAAGTCATAAGGCTTGATTCATTTTCTTTAAACTATGTATTTCAAGTTGTTATAATTTTATCATACCACTAACATAATTTTATATTATAATTTATAATGCTATAATTTTAACATAATATGTACAATAATCTGCAATTGGAAGGATAGAGTAAATTCAGATTCATAACCATTTAACCTTTTGATTAGCAGGTAAATCATGAAATACATATGTGGGGCAATCAGGAATGAATGTCATAGATCCACTGTTGTATCTCATTGCAATTAAATTCAGAACAAAGATTTTATTTCATATTAATATTATTATATACCAGGTAGATAATACGTAATAATTGCATAACCATGACCCAAAATTGTATTGAAACAACTCCAACAGTAGCACTAGCACCATTTCTTTTTTGAGGACTAAATATTTGTAATCATCCCATTAGATGTAAATTTTACGTTTACTTGTAAAACTTATAGATTACTGATTATACATTGAAATACAGCTGTAGGGTGAGTACGGGAGGGGGCAATTTATATATGTTAAATTGTTTTGAGTATTTCTTTGGTTCTACATTTAACAAAGAACACCAACCTATTCTTTTTATTGGTAAAAGTCATTCAACTCAACATTGTATATTTTAAATTATCATTCAGTACTGCCTGATTGTAGGCTCTTTAATTAAAACTTTAAACTACATTGAACTTTCTTCTCTACTTTACCTAATACACACATGCATACTCTACAGACACCTAAAACAGAGTTCCAAATTTTAATATAGATTTTAAAGACTATAATTTCCTGAATCTTCTTTGTGGGTTTTGATGGCTTAATTGCTGTGTTATGGCTGCACTTATCAGAAAGCATTGAAAAGTGTTAATTACTTTGTACTTTGGTTAGTTATGAATGCGTGCAAAATTTAACTTTTTCCCTAGAAGCAAATAAAGTCCACATTTAATATATTACATAAACTTTACAGAATGGTTTAAAATAATGAAGCCAAAGGCAGTCATGGTCCAAGTTTCAAACATTTGTATCATGTATAAAATGAATCTTGGAAAGTTCCATAAAACTATATAGTCATTTTAATAAGAACAAACAATTGATAGGGAAGGAAAAATATGTATGTGTTTATGTGTTGTATATGCCTGGTGTTTGTCTAAAGGTTGTGAAAAATAAGTGAGTAACAGAAAAACATAAGCTTAGAAAAGACAAAAAATCACTGGTTGAAACCATTTTCCTGGTCCCACTACCACATCCTAGTTCTTGGATCTGGCTAAAAATATTTGCCTATAATCTTTTTGAGAACTCTTTCACTGATAAGAAACTCATTATCACCTGAGTGGGTTTCATCTATTTAACAATTTTTTTTTTTTAATCATGTTTGTGCCTCATTGAAAACTACTACACTTCTGGTTTATATGCTGTAATTAATTAATTAATTAAACAAATACTTTTGAGCATTTACTATGTGTCCAGCAATATTTTATGTGCTGGGGTTAGAGTAGTGAATAAAAAGTAAATCCCTGCCCTAATGGAGACTGTGTGTAGGGGTGGGGGTGGAGTGTGTGATAAATAAGAAGGAGAAAACATAAAGCATGGAAAGAGAATATGTTATGATTAAGACACAAAACTTGGCACTAGGAAAACCACTTCCAGGTAATAGGTATGAGATTCTGGGTCCCTTGTCTCAGTTAACTCCTATATGAACTCTCTGACCCAAACACATGACAATGGCTTGATTCACTTCCTGCCTCAGTGTCCAATGGTCTTAACTACTCTACTGATGTGGGTGGTGGAAATGGTGGATGGAGTGATTTCCTGAGGGAGAAATCATTAGGTTCATATCTGGCTTTACATGGCAGCACTTCAAATATCTGAAGACAAGTTTCGGTCTGAGTCATCTTCTCTGTAGATTTAGCCCTTTTGAATCTTGATATGATCTGCTTTCTACTTTCTTCATCATTGTTTTGTTTTTTCCGTCCCCTCTGGCAAGACACCCATGTCTTAATTTATGTAACTTAGTTTAAAATACACATATATTAAAATGAGAAAAACAAATAAAAGAAAGATGTGAATTGAAAAATGATACATTATGAGGAGGAAAAATTTACAGAATGGAATTTTCAGTCAAGATAAAAGATTTTCTGGTCCAACTGCAATGTAAAAATAGTCTTTAAGAACTACATCGAGATAGCAAGTATTCTAGCTTCATAGGAGGTTTAATATTTTTATTAAATTACCAGTTTGTATATTCTAAATGCTCTCTCTCTCATTATCACAACTTTCAGCAGAATTTTATATGTTCAGTTTCAGTAGTCTATCTTTTAATTTTTATGTCCAGTGAAACACCATGGCTATTTATCCATTAAAACAGTGAAAACCCTAACTTTGATAGACATGGGACAGAGACATTTTTCTTTATAAAGGAATAACCTCTTCTAGGTCTTTACATGCTAAAGTAAGTTAATCAAACTATAATTAACTCTAATTGGAACTCCCACAAACCCTTTATCTTAAAAAAAATACCTAAAGTTAAGAAGAGGTGAAAAATTCATCTATGACTTTAAGCATTTAAACATCTGATCTTCTTATGAAAATGTCTCTGATTCTGAATCAGAAATTAATACATTTTTAAAATATTAACCTCACTGAACCATAGATAACTCTACCTCTTAAATCAAAAGATAAATTCTCACACTATTTTTTTCCCTTTTGACCTAATTTTCCAAGAAATGATAGCAAGTGACAAATAAACATTGTTATGTTTAAAAGTCTTGTGATATAAAATTGGGATTTCCTTTGTGAGCTTCCTAAGGATAGAGACTTTGCATTATTCATTTTTTTTTAATCAATAGCATTTTTAAAACAGGGTCTGGAAGTGAGTATAATTTAAATGATTTATGCTGAATAAATAAATACATTTCTATTGGAGAAATGATGGCTCCTGTCAATGTCACCTCTAAAAAGAGATTATTTAACTCAAAACAAATATATCATCCTTTTTTTATATAGTACATACACACTGCAACACACACACACACACCATAGAGGCAAGAGTTTATGCCTGGGTTTCCCTCATATATAAAATAATACAGATTCAAATGTAGTGTAAAACTCTTTAAGATTGTGTATAATTTGTAACACCTGTGATTCAAGAATGCAAGTGTTTGCTCAAATGGGTGCTATTAATTAATACCCTGCTATCTAATTAGACACTTTCTATTCTCATTTGGATTCTTATCTCTAAGGTATAACTCCACAGTGGCAGAAGACATATGGGAATATACCAAATTACACAAAATGAAAGAACTTCCAGAGGGAGGCAACTTGAGTGCAATTGGAATACACAAAACTGAAAAAGGTATATGATGTTATTACACATTTTCCCAGTTCATTTTGAAAGCCAATTTTTCTTCCCACAGAATAATTTATCCTTCTCTTTCTGAGAGATTCCAGCAAGAATTTGTTTAGACCTATAGATGATGCTGTGCTCTATGGAAACCGATGTATTGGAAATGATAGATGTGAAAAGTTTCTTATCCACAAATGATTAAAGTGCTGGTAAATAGGAGCTATGAGAGAAGACAAAAGGAATTAGAAGTATTAAACTGTAAGCGGAGAATGTTGCTGTATGACTGAATAACGGTTTTCAATGACATGATGGTTTATAACATAAAATGAAGACAGCAATCCTTTGTTCACCACCCTTCCTTTGGTAAATACAAAATATACTTAAATCACTATAGGATGAAAGACTGATCCATCACTCTTTAGAAAGAAAAGAGAATTATTTACATTTAAGGTCCAAGGGTGATCCTAATATCTAGATTTCTTTATACTCTCTGGACACACAGGTGGTTCAATGCATCCATTTGGAGAAGATTACTGAATTCACCATTGAATGTCATTAATGGCTTTAAGTCCCTGTGACCTTGGACAAGAAATTAACTGAAACTCTAACCATGATATATTTTGGTTGTTGAATTTTAAAAAAAGAAACTGCTTTGCACACTCTTCTCAGAATTGAATTAGAATAAAAATCAAACGAGATTATCTACAAGGCACAGACTACTTTAAACCTGCCTTAAAATTTATCCAAACATTATCTTTAATCTTGCTTTCATGTAACTTGGAAAAGGGGAGTTGATCACTTCTGAATCAAATGCACAGTTGTAAATATCCCTTTACATAAGGACAATAATGATCAAATATTAGGTTACCCTTTTATGACATTTTCTGAGCTTTAATTTTTATTTAATTGAAAGAATGTTAGAATTGCTGTAACATTTAGAATCCTGGCTCTGGGAAGGCCACGCACTTTGTCTCCTTAAGTACATATTTATCCAGCCGGCTAACATTTTAAGAGACAACAATGCCAGCTGTTAACAAGATTTTATAGGTTTAATGTTAACATGATGAAAATTATAATTTGTGCTTTATTAATTGTTGACATAGGTGATAATTACAAAAGCAGAAAACAAATCAATTGTACTTTTTTAATTAAAGAAATATACTACAGTGTACAATTTGACCAGATTTTTTCATTCCTATTTCCTCTTATTGATATCATTCCAGATTTTCAGCAACATGGGACTTACCTGTTTAAAAAAAAAAACAAAAAAACACAGCAACAGAAACAAACAGAAACAAAGCTTAAACTCCTCATAAATTTCTCTTTCTTATTGATTGATGAACAATTGTGAAAAGATTCAGCTCCAACTTGATTCTCCTAATTATCTTGATGCTACTGGGTGCTATCTTATTGTCTTCCACTCATAGAGCCATGGAATTGCTTTTCTTAGAGCAAGCCATGATTTTTAAAAAATTAAATTTGCCTGTTACACTCAATTCTGCCAACATTTATTTAGTTGTCTTAAGTTTTAGGGGGAAGTTTCGGGGTAATTAAAACCTTCACTCGGGGGACAGATGTGGCTCATATGGTTGGGCGTCCGTCTCCCATATGGAGGGACCTGGGTTCGATCCCCGGGACCTCCTGGTAAAAAATAAAATAAAAATAAAAAATAAAACTAACACTAATCTCTGAAGCAGATTTCAATGTTCCCATCTGACAGAGGAAGAAAACAGTGCTTGGAAAAGTCATCAGCTCAACTAGTTAACCTACAAATGTCCCCTTGAGCCATATGAAGGGACACCTTGATTAATAGAAATATAACATTGCTATATAGTTATGTCTCTCTGCATTTTAATAATATAGATACTATAATAGGCTAAAATTTACATTGAATGGCCCAATACATTCAGTATGATTTTCTTGTTGGTTATTTCTCTGTTGGCTTAACTATTCAGAACAATGTTTCAGAGACACCAGCATTGAACATTGAACCACATTTGTGTTATTCTAATTCAGAGGCAATAGCAGAGACTGTCTCTAGCCAAAATTAAATCTCTTAGAAGTATATGTCTTGTCAAAATATGAGTGGAGAGAGAGCCTAACTGATCAATCCAAGAGTGACACTCAATAGAAAGAAGGAACTCCCAGAATTTAGAGAATTCTGACTGCCACACAATGTCCACAGGTGCAGATCACTAGAAGTATGTCAGTGAATGGACGTTGTCTCTCAAACAACCTCCTCCCCCAGCATTCTCTTTCCATTTCTTCTATTTTAATATTTATTTTTATTTCACAGCCCTTTATACTAGCTGATGTACTATATATTACAATAGTATAATATACACATTTAATTAGTCTTTTTTTATTTTAGATCACCCTATCCACTATAATATGTACTCCATCTATGTTTTTTATCTTGTTTTATGCTCTATTCCAACTCCAGAGTCTAGAACAGTGCCTGGCAATGATAACTATTTGTTGAATTATTTATTGCATGAAAAGAGGATGAAAATGGATTCTTTGCATGGAGAAATATTATAGATTGGATGCCTTTTGAATTTCCTTATTCTGAATCTTGAATATTGCCAATGAAGTGTCTGTGGCATCAATTCTCATTTCATAAATTTCAAGCCACAGGTCAGAATTGCTTTTCCTTCATCATCTACTCTCATCCACAAATATGTTGAAGAAACTGTCAAAGGCAGTTCAAAAGGGGGGAAAAATAGCCTGGTGAGGTTGTGAATAGAATTTTACTCATACATGTGATCTCTTTTATTAAAAAGGTCTCACAATCTTGGACCCATGAGCCAGGCTTAATTAAAGTTATTTGCTTTTAGCTTAGAATAGGAATTGTCCCTTCTCTCTCTGAGGTAGACTCTACCACTGACAGCAGGAGTTGAAATCTGGAGCTCTGTCTTCCATAGAATTTGTCCCTTTGCCCTCAAATGAATTGCTTTAATTAAAATAACTTAGTGACCTTTGTCTTGCTTTCTCAGCTACAGGAATTATTTCCAGCCCTCAGATATGACCTTAGATAGTTATAAATATTGCATTGAGAAACCCAACCCCACCCCCGCACTTACTTTCCCTTAGACTATCTTTCTGGCAAACATCTCTTCTTTTTATGATTACTTGCTATTTTAATGGATGTCTTTGATTGATAAATGTTAATACCACAAACAAATTTTATACATACTAGCCAGGCAGGGCAACAACAATGTTCTCCTATGTATAAATCATTTGGGCCTAACACAATGCTTGAGGCTTAATGAGACTCAATGTATGATTGGTGAATGAAAGAAGCAATGGATTGTGTGACTAAGTAATTACAAGCATATTGAGGGTGTTGTGAAATCATTACAATATCTTGAAACTGCTTTAAATACTATTTTAAATATTTTTTATTAGTATGAGACATCATAGTTGCTCAAAATAATAATGAGGATGGCTAGATTTATTGAGAATTTTATTATGCATTCTTTCATTCAAAAATATTTATTGACCCATATAACATGCCAGCCAGTATATTTGGTGTGGAATAGAATAGCGAACAAAACAGACTTATTCCCTCTCTTTGGCCATCTTCTGTTCTCATGGGAGAAATAAGCATTAATCAGAAAAATCACATATAAAACAAAATATTTAGATTCATGGCAAGCTATGTGAAACAAATAAAAGAATTCTATAACAAGGCAACTCAACCTAACCAGGGAGTTGGGGGTAGAGGGGTTAGCAGGGAAAGCCTCCCTGGTGAAGAGGCATTTAATCTGAAGAAGAATTATCTGTGTCAAGAAGAGCAGAGAGGAGTAAAATATTCCAGACAGAGGAAATAGCAGGTGCAAAATAACCGAGAGATGGCCCATTTGAAGTATGCTGAGCAGCAAGAGGAGATGCTGAAAAAGAGAAGACAGATAATGTGAACCAGATAATACGGGTTACTGAGGTCATATGAATTTTGATCTAAGAGCACTGTCAAAGCATTAAGTGACATTGTTTTTATTTTCGGATTATTTCATCTGTGTACAGTATTGGATTGAAGGGGGGCAAGAATTGCAACAAGGTTACTGAATATAAGTCCATATGATGGTAACTTGAGTTTGGGGATGTTTTGAGACAATCTGAGGGATGTGCCATGCTTAGAAAGATTTGGCACATGTGCGAGCCCTTTCCTTAGATGTCAACTTCAAGAATAAGAAAAATTAGCAGAAAGGATCAAGTGTTCAGTTTTGAGCACATTAAACTTCACATCACTGTAGATACTTTCATATTTACACCTACACAAATATGCCATACATGTCCAGCTAATGTTAGGGTTCTGTACTGGAGACCAAATTCTGAGACTCATCAGCTTACAAATATTATTTATAAGCAAAGGTATAGGTAAGAATTCCTAGGAAGAAAGTTGTAAAATAAGAGGATGCAAGGTCAAACCCTGAGCTTCTCCAGTGTGTAGAGTAGAGTAAAGAAGGAGTCACTAGAAAGGAGGCTGAGGACTCTCAGAAGAATGGGAGAAAACCCATGAGTATGTGAGTTTTAATGAAAGGGAATTCTATAGGAAATGATGCTTGTGGGTAGGGTGGACACCATTAATGTTATCTTTATTTTATAAATGAATATTATGGGATTCAGAAAAAATATATAATATATCAAAAATTACACAGAGATAGAGTCAATATTTAAAGTCACCTTGCTTTGTGCTCAAAACTCTCAACTCACTACCTAATGATGATTTGAATACTAATACAAGATGATTGAGCCATCCTGGTGACACAGAATTAAAATAATCTTAGTCCCATCTGTGCAGGAGGAGTAGAGATACACATACCTGCTTATTGAAGGAGGCATTTAGGTCTCACCCACTCCAAACTGGCACCTTTTCTAGACTAAGCTGAAGTCTCTATGGCAGTTCTAAAGGCTTTAACTGTGGAATTTCTTCTATATCCTGATTACATGCATTAAGATACTTTTGGAACATGGAAATAGAGTCAACCCGGAAGCAGAAAAAATGATCTTCTTAGTGGAGCCTCTTTTACAATTCTATGTAGAAAAATCATCTCTCTGCATCACTCTATCCAATTATCTTGCTACATTCTCTCTCACAGAATACATACTTTTAAAATGTGTCTACTGCCTTTCTTGCTCACTAATAAGACCAAAGAAAGTCACAACTTTGTCCCATTTTTCCTTCTTTATTGACAGCATCTAGAAGCAAGCCTGTACATAGTGGCCATTCAATAAATAACTGTGAAATGAATGACTGGATCAATCATTGAGATAGATAAAATTCAGAAGTACCCCAGGAGTTGTGCATTAATGTATGAACATCACAGAACTTGAATACTAATATGACTAGAATAGTCATAATTTGTCAGGGGAAAAATCAGTGTATATCAGCCTGGTACCTGGAAAAGAATAAGTATGGAGGGAGGGGGTAGTGAATGCCACTGTTGATTGAGAGTTGTCCAAAGGAGATATCCAGTGGATGTATGGGGCGTGGGGTTCCCAGACAACAGAAAGGAGACTGGGTGGCAAGAGTAAGTAATGGTTGAAAAAAATAAGCCTCGAGATGCTGCATCTTATTTTCATTTCCCTCTTCTAAATAATAAATGTTCTTATTTGACTCCATAGAAAACCAAAATCTCCCATTCTTTCCCTTCCCACTAAAATTAGAAGGAAAGGGCAAATTTCAGAATAGTTTATGTGGATTAGGCTACAGGCCCAGGTATTGAAATTAAAAGTCACTCTCAGTCACATGCATTTGGATACACTTCAGACAAAATTTTTTCCAAACATATGATTGTTTCTTTGAGATATTAAAGACTCATTTTATAATTTCTCAGTTTTACAAGTTTACTATCAAATTTGTGTCTTGGGTTTGAGGAACTGAATTTGGGATTGGTTGTCCAATCTTACTCATGGAATCCAAAATCACTCTAATAGAAGGACTATCTTTTAGTTTAACATGGTATAATAGATGAAATTCTCATAAACAAAGCATTTTTAAATGCAGCTAAAATGCTTAAGATATTAGTTGGGCTTTCACTAAAAAAAGTAAGTTAAGCTCACATTCTTAAGTATTGAAAGACACATTGCTTGTATTATATACAAGAAAAATACTTTCTCTACAAAATATATATAACTTATTATATCATAAAATATATGTTACTATAACTGTATGTGCATACATGTATATGTATATTTATATATTTCATGAACTAGTGATCAAACCACTGTATTTCCATGTGACTGACTTTTATGGTCCTTCTGCAATGGGGACTAGAACAGCACTATTGAAATCTGGAGTCAAATACTTCTATATTGATAGAGGCTATTCTGGATATGATAAGGTGTTTATCAGCATCTCTGACCTCTACCCATTAGATGACAGTAGCAATTCCCATCCCTCAGCTGTGACAACCAAAAATATTTCCAGTCATTGCCAAATGTCCCTTGGGGGGACACAATTATCCTAGGGTGAGAACCACTGTTACTCAAAATGTTTCTCAGAGTTCCAGAGACACAGTGTGCTTGTTTAAATGTAAAGATCCCCAATCCTTCTCAAAACTAGTTAAATCAGAGTGTCTAGGGAAGGGATCCTGGGAATCTGAATTTTTCACCAACATAATTGATAATATTGAAGAAACTGTGTTTAATATGCAAAGAAACCATGCCATAACCACAAAATGAAACTCAATCTGAATAAGTGAAGACATTGATTCCATAAGGCTAGCATGGGATTTTGTGATCTGCACATATATAGCAAGAAAAAAATAGTTACAACTGAAAGGCATGCTTTGTTTGATTTACAAAAGATAATTAGTATTATACTCCATGAAAATCAGACTGCTAGTTAAAATTCTACTGTTCTAGTCTGTCTTATCGCTAATTATTTCTATTCCAGGCAAGTCTTAGTGCCTAACACAGAGTTGATGAGCAATAAATAATATTTTCCTTCCTCTCTTCTTTCTTTCTCTTCCTTTTTGAGCACTGTCATCTCAAAAATATAAATAGAAAGACCAACCTTGCCTCTTTCACAGGAAAGCAAATTAAAAGGAGCTTGTGATAATGCTTTGAAAAAAAAACAAAATTTAATACATGATAGGACTACTATTATTATCCGTATGATTTTAGGAGATTTTTTCTCTTTTAAGATAACATTCAAATTCTTGTTCTTCCTGTTTCCTTATGTGCTGCCTTCACTCATAGACCTGATGTGGCATATGGTCAATTTTTGATTATCTGTGAATGGATTAGCTGCCTTGTAGATTATCCACATGCACTGGAGGCTGACTCATTATCTAGCTGAGCAGCTGCTAACACATCTGTCTTCTCCCACTCACAACAGGATCCCCAGAGAGACTTTCCCCTTCTACCAGCTCTTACAACTCTGCTCATTTGCATTATCTTCTGGAATAACCCAGCCTGATACTCCAGCCTAAGGGTTTTGGAAGGAGGAAGTGGAAGGGAAGTAACTCATCAGGCAGGTTTCCAAATTAGCTCTCCACTTTGCACAGAGGCTCATTCCAGTTGGCCTCCCTCCTATTATACAAATATGTAATTTTTAATTGATGAACTGTTTGCCCTCCTAGCATCCAAGCTACTATCTCCTGAAGTAGGATAAGGAGTTATACGGGGAAATATAAGAGGGAAGGTAGTCATAGGGATTTCACAAAGTGTCCAAAAGTGAAATACACATTCTCTATAATCTAGTGTTATTGTGGTGATTTAAAACATGTGCATAAATTCTTTGACACTCCTCCCGTGGAAAAGTAGGGGGCCTATATCTCTTCACTTTAATTCTGGCTGACCTTAGGGATTAGGCAATTAACTGAGTATGGCCAAAGTGACATTATGTTACTTCCAGGTGTAGGTTATAAAAGTGAGGCAGCTTCTGCCTGGTTTTCTAGAATATAGGAAGTAGAGCCCTGAGCCACCATGCAATCTGACTGCCCTTGAGGCCACCAAACTGTGAGGAAGCCCAAACTAGCCCATGCGGAGCTGCCACAAGGAGAATACCTGAGACTACATGAAGAGACAGAAATGCAGTCCCCACTGGCTTTGTCCCTTACTGTTCAACCCTCAGCCCTAATCTGGCTACAACCACAGGAGAGCCCCCCTGTTGGAAGCACTGGCCTCAACTTTCGCAAACTCCTGACCACAGAAACTGAAAGATGATAAAATGACTGATACTGTAAACTTCTGAATTTGGGGATGACTTGTTATACAGCAATAGATAACAGATACATCCTCGAATGTATCAATATACTCCCTTATATTACATCCTCCAATATATCTTACTTACTCTCCTTGTTTGTTCTTTGAGGATCAGATTCTTCTTTGATAGGCCAATGTGTGTAAGCCCAGCGTCATATGCATCTCTCATTTATGTGTTGCTTCAGATATTTTCTTAGGTAGGGGTGATTAGCAAGTTAGCATGCATGCCTCTTATACTCCCACATTATACAATCTCTTGAGAGGAGACAGGTGTTAAGGGTAAGTTAAAATAGGTAAATAAATAAATAAATAAATAAATAAATAAATAAATAAATAACACAGATACAAAAATCGTGAAAAATGCTATTACAGAAAAGTTAAAATAAATAATGAGATTATATACCAGAGGAATCTGACCTAGTCATGGAGGAGGCAAGGAAAGTGGTGGCTCAACTTTATTCCCTAACTGTCCAATATATTATCCTGACATCTCTGGAGTATATGCCATTCCATGTCAGCAACATGATAGAACATACAACGTGAATGTATATAAAAGCTAGCATGTTAGATTGTGATATATATCAAGATTCTTTGTGCTCTTGGATCTTATGTTATTAAACAAAAGTTTAACCAATTATTAAATGAAGATAAAACTGACAAAAAATAACAAAAACAACAAGATAAAACAAGTGGGATTTGGACCCCAGGTTCCAATCATTTTATTACTGCTTTGCCTCAGGCTAGTGAAGAAGCCATTGACGTATTGGCACTTTTGAACCATCTGTGCTCATTGCCTTCTCATTAGTGCTTAGCAGCAAAAGGCTATTTTATTTGATAAACAATAAATTCAATGAACCAATACTATGTTCTAAACACTGTGAAAGAAGGCAATATTTGACAAGAAAGAAAAAGACAAAGACTACCTCTTCAAAATTTAACTTCATAGGAATATAAAGACTATTGCTCAAGAGATCTATTTATGTTTATAAACTTAATAAATACATTTATTAAATACTTATTTAGGGACATTTGCTAGGTGCTGTAAGAAATAGCAAATAAGTATCAGATACTGTTCTGCTGTCAGACTAAATCTTTTCTTTTTTATTGAAAGGATTAAGATAATTTATCTCATAATTACATTCCAGATTGCATTCCCATCACAATTGGCCATATTTCAGCCAATGTTGAACTTTTAGTCAAGCCTGGTTCTCTTCTGATTTTTTAAATTCTGCCTGTTAAAAGTACTTTTCCCTTTGTATTGTTCTTTTTCTGTCTTTTTCAGAGAAGTTGGGTGTTTACAGAAAAATCAAGCATAAAATATAGGAATTCTGTATACAACCCTATTATTAACAACCTTGCGTTAGTGTGGAATATTTTTTACAATACTGATGAAAGCACATTTTTATAATTGTACTGTATTAGTCAGCCAAAGGAGTGCTGATGCAAAGTATCAGAAATCTGTTGGCTTTTATAAAGCGTATTTATTTGGATAGAAACTTAGAGTTACAAGGCCCTAAGAGCCCAACTCAAGGTACCATAAGAGGTACTTTCTCACCAAATGTCTGTTGCCATGTTTTGAGGCAAGATGGCAGGCGATGTCTGAGAAGGTTCAGCCTTCGTCTTCCCTCTTAAGGCTCCGTGGGTCCGGCTTCTTCGGATCTCAGCTGTATCCTGGCATAAGCTTTGTCTCTCTTCCTGGGGCTCATTTCTTTCTGGGCACAGCTGCTCTGGCCTCTTCACAAGGTCAGCTGTAAACTATCAGGTGAATGGCTCAACTCTCCCAGGGTCTCCAGTATCAAAACCAAGTTCTCTCCTCTGCTATGTCTTTTTCTGTGTTTCTTCTTCCATCTTCTCCAAGTTCTCTACTCTGCCGTGTCTTTTGCTGTGCATCTACTTCTGTCTTTTCCCTGAGCAAGTGTCCGTACAGCCCACAAAGGGGGTGCAGGGACTCAAACTGAATTGCCTAATGGATTAAAGCCCTAATTTTAACATAATTTAATCAAAGGCATCTCAGCTGAATCTAATACAATCAAAGGATATCATGCCCAGAGAAACACCAGTTAACAAATATAATCTATATCTTTTTTTAAAAATTCATAAATAATATCAAACTGCCTCATGTACTATTAATCAAAGTCTATGATTTAACTTAGGGTTTTAATTAAGGCTTAAAATACACAGGGTTCCTATTTGGAGTGACAGAAATATTTTGGTAATGGATGGTGATGATGCAAGGGAATATTATGCAAGGGAAAATATCAATTTCCAAGGAATGAATTTCCTTTTTTTTTTTTCTTTTTGCCTGATTTGTGTGTTCTCTCAACTCTGTACAAACACAGTTGTTCTTAGGGCCTTCCCTTCCTGCCTAGAAATAGAAAATGGGTTGTGTATTGGTTTTAATCAGCCTGCTGTCTGTATTGAATCTGAGAAGTGGCTGGATCCTTGTGGACTGCCACTGTGGGCCACCTCCTCTACTACTCATCTTGTGACAAAGACAGAGAACACAGAACAGGGCATGCCCTGTCAGGGATGCTTCTGCCAACAACAGAATGGCATGGAATCAAGTGGGACAATGTGTTATTTATTGAAACAGTACCAAAGGGAATTCTTCAATGTATGTTTGTCTGCTTGAGGGAAGGCCCACGTTGAAAATACAGTAAAACAAATTCATGAAGTGAAAAAAAAAAAAAAATCCATGAAACTACATGAGCCCTAAGTTTTTATTGTTTTTATGAACACTATTAAGGATGATTTTCATCCATTTAGTTCTGTATCTTTTGCAGGACTTACTAAGACGCTTTGGGTAAAGGTTAATAGATTCTGGATTCATAAATTCATGGAAACTAAACCTGAGATCTAGCTATTTGAGGGTGTATATTTTTAATCACTCCTGGCCTCAGTTTCATCATCTGTAAAGTAGGACTAGTAATATCCCTTACCTCATGTTGCTGGTTTAAGAATTAAATAGAATGAAAATACTAGGTACAGTGTATTGCATTTAATGAGTGTATGTACTCATTTAAATATGACCATAAAATTACAACTATTATATTATATTTTGCTCCCAAAATGCCTTTTTCAGCTAGTTAAACATGGTTTTATTATCCTCATTTTCAGAAAAGGAAAGTTAACTTAAGAGATGTTATATTATTTGCCTGTGACCACATAGTAAGTAAGTTGAATAGTTGATATTCAAATCACAAAGTTTTGATTCCATACTCAGGTGTAATTTTATACTTCATGAGATTTATTATTTTTTCTAAAAATTCCTCAGGTGTCATTTAGTTCTACAAATAGAAGGAAAAAATGTAGGAACAATTCACTCCTGCTCTCCTTCACATCCATTCAACCATTCAATAAGGCCTATCAGCTCTAATTCCAAAATATATGCTAAGTATTCACTATTCTCCAGCTACATTGCTGGATCACCTGGTCCAAGTCATTATCATATTACTAATGGACATTAGCAAAAATTGAGTCAATAGTCTCATGCTAGCACCCTTTCCCGCTTCCCCAGGTGGAATAAAATAAACACAAGTCAAATACTTTATTGTGGCCTATAAAGGTTGACACCATCTGACTGTGCCTACTTCTCCACTTTCTCCCTCCCTGTTGCCCAACTCTTTAACCCTCAGACACATGGGCCCTTTATCTAATGTCGTCTTAGTGGTTTTCCCTGGCTGTTTCTTTTGCTGGGAATGTCATTTCCTCTCCTTCCAGCTCTTTCCCTACTTCAGGAGTATGCTCAAAACCATCTCCAAAGTAAGGCTGGCTCTATCCTTGACCACTGACTCTAAATCTCTCTTACCCCAGTCACATGCTTTGGTTTTATTTATAACACTTACTACTCCATAAAATTACCTTTTTTAATTATGTAACTGTTTATTTTTATCACCTCACTAGAAGGTGGGCTCTAGAAAAATCAAGGCCTTATTCATCACTGAAAGCCCAAGTGGAACAACAGGGAAACCTCCAGCCGGCACTTGTGGAAATAGTGAATTACTCCCTTTTGGAGCCCAGGAGTCCACTCGAGAGTGCACATATCCTTGGACATGTTGGCATACCCAAGAAGTAGAATATTCATTTGAGAGTCTCTCACAGCAGAGAAAGAAGTTCAGTTAGAGAGAAAATGACATTATTATAATATTAGTAATTAGTATATTTAAAATGATAATAGAGTAACAATAAATTGAATGTCTATTGATTACTCAATGCAGATTAAGAAAATTTTATGTAAGTCCTACCATTTAATCCTTATGACAAAGCTTGAACCAAGTGTCACTGTCCCTATTTCACAGACAATTAAACTGAGGCTCAAAAAAGCTGTGTCCCAAAGTAACTCTACCTCCAACTGATGGAGACAAGATTTGAACCCATGTTTATTGGCTCCAAAGATCCATTCTTTGTGAAGTCTCTCCCCTGGAGCAATCTGCTTTATTTTCAATGTCTGCTTGTTATTTTCAATGACAAGTAATCTAGATAATCGCATGAGAAGGGTGAAAAACTGCTCCGATATTCAGTAGCAATGTATTTGGTTTTGGAAACTGGTAAAAATAGTTCTCTGTGGATCAAAACACACTAAAGCCCTTATTATCCTTACAGTTTTAAAGTCCAGTATATTCACATAAAGATTAGAGTTTGTTTTGCTACAAGGACTCATTTTAGGGAATACAAAGACAGACTGAAAGTAAATGACTCAAAACTGATCATTCAACCCACAGAACCTCCAATGGGAACCAAAAGAGATGAGCATGGGGTCTGGTGAGAAGATTGTGTCAGTGTTTCCAGCTGAGCAGGACAAATGTAAAGGGACTTACGAGGTTGGACACCCATAATTGGGGTCAGAACAGTGGATTTATTACTATTTCCCACGCACTGAAAGACCTTCTCCTATGGTTTCATTTCATTTCAGCTACTTGTATTTTAAACATTGAGTGAAATGCAAATGCGACATTTAAACTTTCAGAGGGACATGGAAAATGAACAGTTCTGTGCAGAGAGTATTTGGTATGGTCTGGTAGGGTAGTGAGAAGAGAAAAGGTTATTATGTCTGAAGGAAATTTAACCAAAGAAGAGGAAAATAAAAAGACTAAGGTACTCATATCAATGGGAGACACAGTCTGGCTGTAGAAATGTACTGAATATGAATCTGTTCCCTCCTCAAATTGTTTGAAAAACTCATGTTAGGAAAATACAAGAAAATATAGATTGTCACTTTTCTGGGGTTGTTGGGTGAGACAGAGTTCGTGGGAGAGTAATCTTAGTCCTTTTTACTTGTAATATTTTAATTCTCTACTACTAATTCAAGAAAGCCTTGAAAATATTGGGTCGTTTTTGTTTCTTTGTTTTGGTAGGGAGGGGACTTTGATTCTTATCTGTGACAATTACAAGGAAAAAAACATATGTATACATTTAGGTTTCTATAAAAAACCTTTGAACTTCCTAAAGTGATGGCAGTGAATATTAGTAGGAAAGAGTTACAGAATATTCCTGGGGAAGGGAAATGGGGACAATAGCCAGCTGAAATAATGAGTAGAATCAACTGTGAAGGTGGTGAGTCTGGAAAACAAGGGTGAAGATGTTCCACAAAGAACAGGGTCTAGGTTTATGGCTAGGACAGGACTCTCCAGTCTGAGGGATATTTCTATGGAGGGAAATCCAGACCAATGCATGAACATGGTATGTCAGTTTATGCTTAATTTAAAGGATAAAGCCAACCAGAAAGAAGGTGCTACTTAGAAATTCTACCCCTCGGAATTCCTTACGGAGCACCCAGATTTGTCCATTATCAGGCTATGAGCGCTAATGATCTTCTAGAATTCTAGCATAGGCTCTTATTCTCATTTGCTCACACCATCTCTTTCTCCTCCCTCCCTCCCTCTGTATTTCTCGTAATAAAATGAAAAATAAATAAAGTGAATTGTAGGGTAGATTGGAACACTGGGACAGATTGGAACAATGGAGCAAGAGTTATTGGGGGAAGGGAAAGAAGAGACAGGTCCATTACTGCTAAGAACTAACTTTTCCAGGAATTAAACAGTTTTTTGGGGGGAGTGGGGGGTGGGGATGGGAGGGGCTTGGTTCCTAAGCAGCTCTGAGACCTAAGAAGCCATTCCAAAGACACAGTTGAGAACATTACTGGAGGTTTTAAGTTAAATCCTAACACATTTACATTATAACAGTCTCCCTTGGAGTATGTGACATTCTTCCTTCCTCACAAAAGAAAGGGCAGGAACAGCAGAATTAGGGAAGTGCCTGTCTTGTTCTTCTCAGCCTCACAGAAGATGCTGCCAGTGATGTTCTTTAAACACCTGGAAATTTTGTGTGATGGCAGCAGCATGGCTCAGAGGTCTGGGCGTAAATATCACTGGGTCATGAGGTGCTCAAAGCTCAGGTCCTTGGCTCATTCATTTTATGTTCCATGAAAGAATGGAATCGTGGGTCACAGCACATGTGATGCTCTCACTTGAAATGCTTGTGGTTGCTGGTCCAATTATTTCTGTTGGGATTCTCAGTTTAAAATAGCTCAGCCCAGTTTCAAAGTCATTGAAGTAGACTTTCGTATTATCATTCACTCTTCAGTAATAGTCTGTCATTCTTTCAGGAAAGAGAAGTCTAAGTCCACTAGTTCATTTTCCCTCAATTAACATCCTGGAAGTTGCTGGCCTATATGGGGTCTTGGGCCTCAGTATGATATAAAGAAATGGATGGCAACAATGGCTGACAAGCATCTAACACGTGATCGTCCCAATGGCTTGTATGTCTCAGTTCAGCGACCTGGTTTCACTCACTTGTTGTGTAAACTTAGATGTGTCACTTCTCAGGTTCTTCACATTTATAAGGAGAATAATAGTTCCTCTTTCTACTTCATAGGATGGCTAGAAGGCTGAGATATAAAAAGTGATTTTTAAATATAAAGCCCTATGAAAATTAGCATTATTATTCTTTCAGGCAAGTTGTCAGGTGTTCTGGGTAACTTGAGGGCTCTTCTAAGTTGGAACAGAACCATGGTGCCCCGATAATTTCACTGTACTCTTATCTGGTTGTAATTTCAGATTCCATTGGCCCCTTCCTCTTAGATTTAGCACCCAGTCTCCTGGTTAGATCCCTTTACCCTACAGAATGACACATCAGAAAAGCAAGCAAAGTTCATCAACCCTAGTGCTAGGCAAACTCCATTGACAAGCTGTCATCAAATAGTTTCTCTTCACTTTTGCTTTCATCAAATGGTTTCATCACCCAGGCTTGGGACTTTTGTCTCTATACTCTTATATTAATATCTAACTCTGATCCTTTCAACATGACAACTCTCTGGATTTCTCTCAGTTCATGGATTGTTTTTCCTGCTTGTCTCTTTTCCTTGGTTCCTAGTATCCCAGTTTGCTTTGGTGAGAACTGTTATATTCCATCCAGGCAAAGTCAAACTCTAGCTACTCAGAAATGTGGGAGACTGTATGTCCCACTTACTTCCCTGCTTCTAAGATTATTCATCCAGGCGTCCTCACTTACTAGTTGAATGCTCATGGGAGAGATAATCTCTTTGAGTTTCAGTTTCCTCATGTCTAAAATATGAAATATAGTAGTACCTGTATCATGGAGTATTGTGTGAATTGCATTAGCGAATGAATATAAATTATCATAATAGATGACATAGCTCTGCCTTATAGCAAATGAGCAATACATTTTAGCTATAATTATTGTTATTAACTTGCTCATACTTGGTTTCGCCAAGCTGATTTTTAATTTGCAACTCAGTCTTTCACTTGGCTACTTATAATCAAAATAGCAAAAGGACAAATTCCTCCTGATGCCCCAGTGCTTGGGCTCAATCATTTAAATCTACTAAGAGAGTGCTAATGAGCTCCACCTCTGTGCTAGGAACTATACCGGCTGTGGAGATGGGCGCTGTCTAGATGTTTCTGTCTACATGAAGGGAGCTCCAGCAATTTCACATTTTTCCATATTCTACTAATCATTCAGTGCTTCCCAGGAATGGAGAAGCTACTTTATCAGATTGATGAGTTTAGAAGTAGAAATGGGACATATATAGCCTAGCCTCTTTTGCCACATACTTCCTGAAATCCATCCTTGTCCTGATCCCATGGAGCGTGCGCTTTGCTCTGCTGTGCCCTGCTAAACTTTTTACTACGTTAAGCTCTCACATGGGGAGGTGCTGAGTTTTACATTACTTCTTGTGACTAAGTGGCTATGTCTCCTGGATTTCAGTTTTAATAAATCCACTTTCTAACCATCTTTATTATCAACTTTGTGATAAAAAGGTGATATTTTGGTTCCCATTTGTATTTTGAGGACATTGTTTCTAAACCTTGTGCTTGGTAGAAGAGTACTGGTGAGTCATTTGGGGGACCTCAATAGCCACAGAACAGTGCTTTACAGATTTAGTTCTATCACCACCATCCAGGGACACTTTTTAGGCATTTTCTTTCCCTAGTTGCCTCCCCCACCCCATGAAATTATAATATCACATAGATGTCTGTTTATGTTCAGTGGTCTTTTGGAGGACCACAAACCACTTTAATACTACGATGTTTGGCCCTAAGAAACAATTTTTGCCCTCCTGGTGGTGGTATTACATGCCAGAGAGAAGAAATAGAGAGCAAGAACAGAGTACAGTCACCAAATAGGCAATTGGACTCTCCCAGAACACCTCAGCCTCTTCCAGGGGGAGCAGGGGCCCCTGCACCTGGAACCTCTGAGTGGGAGAGTCGGTGGTCCTGCAGCATGAAGGGGGTTTCGTTGAACCCACAGACCCCTGATCCATCTAAGTAAAATATGTTTCTCTCCTTTTGCCCATAGCACATTATCACATGTTGAAGGTATATTTGGGGTGGATAGTTTGACTGAAAATATGATTTCACTTTATAAGATCTGGGTGAATAAGACAACTCAAAGTAAAATGAAATTACCCCCCCCCCCATCCCCAAAGTAGCTGAAAGGAAAGCATGAGATTCTCAGGTGACGCTCTGTGTATTAGTCAAGCATGAACAGAGAAAGCAAAAAGGGTTTTCAAATAGGAGCCCCAAATCAAAAGTTTCCAAGGCAGGAATTCTATATTGCAGAGTCTGACAGGTGATTGGGCTGCTGCTCATATGGACAAGTCTATAATGAGCTCTTCTGGGTAAGTGCTGCACAGACAATAAATACAGTTGAATTTATTACCTAAAAGCTAATGATACTCCTTGGCAATATCAGGAAAAATATAACAACAACAAAAACAAGAGAGAGCAAGAGGAACAAATCTTTAGAGCACTTCTATGACAGACATGTGGCTCAGCATAATCTCATTTAATACTCACAACAATCCGCGGAGATAGGTGCCATCGCCACCCTCATTTTGCAGATGAATTACCATGAGGTTTAGCGAGGGAAGTCATGAATTCAGTGCAAAAGCTAGGTCGGTCTCAGTTACTACTAACCAGCCTGCCGGTTACTTAATCCCCAAACCTGGATAGAGATAATAAAACTAATCTTCATAATGCCCACACTACTCTTTGTTGATATTTTGTCTTTTATTGTAAGAGGGTTCTCTCTGAGAGTAGCCTTCTACGTACATCTTTCTACGAGAGAAGAAGAAATATATCATTTGGGGAGAAACTACAGGCAGAAGCTGATCTGCAGTACTGTAAACTATATCATCTATAAAATTATTGTACCCTCAAAACATGCAATATGTGTTCTGAAATAGGTCCTGTAACTTTCCTACTTCGTAAATGAGGACACCAAGGACTAGAGAATTTCAGTGATTTACATATATCCAGAAAGAGGCATCAAAGGGAGCCGATAACTTCCCCTGCCAGACCCACTACCCTACACTGTCCCTACCAGAGAAGGAAGTTTTCTTCCCTTGCCACCCTCATCACGTTATTTCCCCTCTGCACTTGCCCTCTCCCCTCACCTCCCCACCTCTTCACCACCACTGTGGTTTTGAAGTTTGTAAGTCATTTAGAAGAGATGGACTTCCCCAGCATCCAGACACTCTTGTGCTAAACAAGTCTGCAGCACAGAAGGCACAGAAAGGATTTACATCTTTGACTGTCTTCCAGCAGATATTACTTATCTTGAACTGCCGGCAGAGTCTCATCTATGTGATGTGCGCGGCAGTGAAGAATAGCTGTTTGCTGCGTTGCCAGGCATGCACGGGTAAAAAGAGATCAGGAGTCATGTTTTGATAGTATGAATATTCAGGAATATCTCTGGGGAATCTTGGCGGGGGGCGTGGGTGGAATTTGAGGCCTAATTTTAGGGGCCATGAACATGACCCCCAACTTATTGTACCTTAGCCCTGATTTTGTATACACTTGCCAAGGAAGAAGCAAACCATGAGACACAGATTATCCAATCTTCTTTAGGATGCCCGTATGCCAAATCTTTCTCAGTAAGCACCATCCTTGAATTACATGTGAGAAAGTTTGTTTATAACTTAGTCCTTTTAAAGTAGGAATCAATTTTGTCTTGTAAAGAAAACTGTTATGGGAGGTGGTTATAGGTGGTAGTTGGATATATAAACTAATAGTGCCTTGTACACACCAGACAGTTGAAAATGGTGATTGTTATTAATTGCCATGCCCATTCCAGGTATACAAAACTATTGTTATTTTTCCCCCAATGCACTGTACATTCCAAGTGATACAGGAGTTACCTTCATTTTATGTAGGCCTATGTTATAATAAATATAAAAATCTACTTTTCAAATTTATTTCCACAGTGATTAGGAAATGTACCAATTTTCAAACAGATTTACAGAAATTATCTAGAAATACTCAGATTCAATTATTTGAATTTTTAATTTTCAAAGAGATACGGTTGATTTAGTAGAATTGGTTGAATTGAGGTCAAAATATACTTTTCTTCAAAATTCTTACAATAAGTTTGAACAAGATCCTCTCAATTGATTACACTATCAGCAACAGGAAATGTTTTAAAGTTGTCCAACAGACTCAATTATGCAAGTGCCAGTGGATCATTTGCAAAAAGATTACTTTGAACTTTTCTTTTTTGATGATATGACTGACCTCCAAAGTGAGTTTTACTTAAGCTTAAAAATTCTTAGGAATTAGACATAAAGCAGAACTGAACTCATAAAGTTTATCCTGGTAATGAATATTAGTTCAAAATCCTACTTTGACATATATGAAAATGTGTTAAAAAAATAAAACACATTTGATAGGCATAAACATATTTTTTCAACATAAGCATGGTGTCAAGTACTAACATAATATAAACTATTTTGAGGGTTTTAGTCACAGCACATATGTACTTTTTTCCCCCTTCTACTCCAAACAGCAAATGCTAGCAATATAAGATCCATTTTAGAATAAAGCAAGGGAATGTGAGTATCCTTCTCAATGTGAAATATATGTATTCCCAAAATGCTCACCACAAATAGATTTCCTACATAATATTCGATTCTGAATACACATGGGAAGCTCATGTGCATGGCCCCATCCTCAGGGCAACTCCCCATGCGGTGGCAACAACGGCTGCGACCCCACGCCATTCAAGGCACAGAGGACTTCAGGGAAAAAGCAAAGAAATGTATTTCCCAACAGCACTAAGGAGCATTGCTCCAGGTTAGGGAAGTGTCCATCCATGAACCAATGTAGAGCTAAGTATGAGGGCAATCCCAGATAAGCTGCAGGGCCGAGCAGATTGTTCACTGAAATGAAAATATAGGTGTTGGTGGTAGAAAAAGAGGGAACTTGATCATGGGGAAGGAGCCTGCAGTTGCCCATCACAGCTAAAATATCTCAACCTATAGAGTCTGGCCAGGAGATTTGCATTTTTTTTTTCATTTTTTAAATGAATAAATAAAGCATAAATCCATCCAAAATGTACAATGATATGCAGTATATCACATAGTTGTGCATTCATCGCTTCAATCATTCTTAGAGCACTTACATTATTCCAATAATAATAAACAAAAAGCAAATGAATAAACTAAACTCATAAACTCTCAATCTATGCTTCCTCTGCTGTACATAGCTGCTATTCTGTTTCCATCTCTCTGGTTTATTGGTACTTATATTTTCTAAAAACAGTCTTATATATGTGATATCACCCATATTCGTACGCTACATGAGGTCTCACTATGTTATATAGTCCCATGTTACAGTTTTTAGCTCTTTCTAGTAATATACATGACCTTAGACTTTGCCTTTTAACCACTGTCATACCCTATAATACCTCTGCTAATTACAAGCACCATGATAAGCTTTCACCTTTTCTATTCAATTGCAAAGATTTACAAACGTTTTTACCAATTCTGCCCAGATTAACCCTCAGCTTTCCATTCTCTATGCTCATTCTATTTTCTGGTGACCTATATTGTGATTTTTAACTCCAACTCCATGAGTTTACACAATATATTTAGTTCATAATAGTGCAATCATACAATATTTGTCTTTTTTTGTGTCTGGCTTGCTGCATTCAGATTCAGCAATGTTGTCATATGATTCATAAATTTATTTCTTCTTACAGCTGCATAATATTCCATCTTGTGTATACATCACAATTTGTTTATCCATTCTTTGGGTGATGGACACCTGGGTTGTTTCCATCTTTTGGCAAACTTGAACAATGCCACTATGAACATTGATGTGCAAGTGTCTGTTCGTGTCTCTGCTCTCGGTTCTTCTGGGTATATACCTAGTAATGGTGTTGTCAGGTCACATGGCAAGTCTATATTCAACTTCCTTAGGAACTGCCAAACAGTCCTCCACAGTGGCTTTGCCATCGACATTACTACCAACAGTGAATAAGCATTCCTATCTCTCCACAGCCTCTCCAACATACACAGTTTTCCGATTTTTCAATAGGGGGCAGTCTAATAGGTATGAAATGGTATCTCATTTTAGTTTTGATTTGCATTTCCCTAATTACTAGTGATGTTAAACATTTTTTCATGTGTTTCTTCGCCATTTGTGCTTCTTCTTTGGAAAATTGTCTTTTCAAGTCTTTCGCCCATTTTTTAATTGGGCAGTTTGTGTTTTTGTTGTTAAGTTGTATGATCTCTTTGTATATCATAGATACTAAACCCTTATTGGATATGTGATTGCCAAATATTTTCTCCATTGAGTTAGATGCATTTTCACCCTTTTGACAAAGTCTTTTGAGGTACAAAAGTGTTTAATTTTGAGGAGGTTGCATTTATTTATTTTTTTCTTTTGTTGCTTATGCTTTGGGTGTTAGGTTTAAGAAACTATCACCTACCACAAGATCTTGAAGATGTTTTCCTACATTTTCTTCTAGGAGTATTATCATTGTTGCTTTTATATTTATGTCTTTGATCCATTTTCAGTTAATTTTTATATAAGGTATGAGATAGGGGTCCATTTTCTTTCTTTTGGATATAGATATCCAGTTCTCTCAGCACCATTTGTTGAAGACTGTTCTGGCCCAGCTGGGAGGACTTGATAGCCTTGTCAAAAATCTCTTGACTGTAGATGTGAGGGTCTCCTTCTGAGTTCTCCATTCAGTTCCATTGGTGACTCTGTCTGTCTTTATGCCAGTATCATGCTGCTTTTATAGCTGTGGCTAACTAATATTATTTAAAGTCTGGAAATGAGAGTCCTCCAACTTCATTCTTCTTTTTTAAGACAGTTTGGCTATTCGGGGCCCCTTACCCTTCCAAATGAATTTTGATTATTGGCTTTTCCATGTCTGCAAAAAAGGCTGTTGCAATTTTTATTGGGATTACGTTGAATCTGTAAATCAGTCTGGGTAGAATTGAGATCTTAACAATATTTAGTTTTCCAGGCCATGAACACAGAACGTCCTCTGTTTGTATACTTCAGTTTCTTTTAGCAAATGCTTTATAGTTTTCTGAATACATTCCTCTATGTCCTTGGCTAAGTTTATTCCTAAATATTTGATTCTTTTAGTCACTGTTATAAATGGAATTGTTTTTTCTGATTTCCTCCTCAGATTGCTCATCAGTAGTATACATAAACACTATTGAATTTTGCATATTAATCTTGTGTCCAGCCAATTTACTGAACTTGTCTGCTAGTTCTAGTGAATTTTTCAGGATTTTCTAGATATAGGATCATATCATCAGCAAATAGTGAAAGTTTTACTTCTTCCTTTCCTATGTGGGTGCCTTTTATTTCTTTATCTAGACTAATTGTTCCAGCTAGAACTTCTAGGACCATATTGAATAACAGTGGTGACAGTGGGCATTCTTTTCTTGTTCCTGATCTTACCAGTAAAACTTTCAGTCTTTCACCATTGAGTACAATGCTAGCTGTAGGTTTTACATATGTGCACTTTACCACACTGAGAAAGCTTCCTTCTTTTCCTATCTTTTGGTGTGTATTTTATCAAGAAAACATGCTGTATTTTGTCAAATGCCTTTTCTGCATCAATTGAGAGGATCATGTGATTTTTCTTCTTCAATTTATCGATGTGGTTTATTACACTAATTGATATTCATGTGTTGATCCACCCTCGCATATCTGGGATAAAACCCACTTAATCATGGTGTATAATTCTTTTAATGTGCTTTCATATTCTGTTTGCAAGTATTTTGTTGAAGATTTTTGCATCTATATTCACTAAAGACATTTGTTTTTTAATTTGTACCACTGATTGTACACTTTGGATGGATTTATGCTTTATTAATATGTATCAATAAATTGATTTGTTAAAAAAAAGCTGAATGGGCCCCCATTGTCTATTTGGTCTTTGATGTATGGCTGTGCAGCTGTTGCAGAAGACACCTCTCCTACAGGTAAAAGCTATGGTCAATAAATATTAAGTTCCTTGGAGCATTGAGATGACACAGGGAATTAGTTGAGAAAGAGCCTCCTGAGGAAACTTATGCATAAAGTAGAAGAAACTTCATGATGTGCTTCAAAGAACTCCTGTCATCAAAGTTAAAAGCAATTGAATCACAGGGATTTTTCAAACTTCTAATTTGGTAAGGGAGTTTATTCTACATGGCATTCACTAGCATGTGACTCTATGCCATTAACAATTAGCCACCACACCTCATGGATTTTACTTCACAGATTCACACTTTCATGATCATTCTACAACCAGTACTTTTGTCCAAGCACTCACCAAATCCTGCTTGAATTATTGACTGAATACTTTATTCAATCATCTTCCTTTCCCTCCATCTTCACTCTTTTAACCTATCGTGTGATGCTAGAACTAACTTTCTAAAACTGCAAATCCGATGCCACTCTTCTGCCTAAAAATTTCCAGTGGATGTTTATGGTTTTACCTGGGTGTATTAAATAATCTTTTCTAGCTTCATCTGCTCCTATCTACCATCTCCACAGCACTTGCCTTCTTCTCACCAAATATTTGGGAATATTTTACTATAAATATCATGACTTTTTGCCTCAAAATATACTGTTCTATATATCTAGAATGTCAGTTACTCTTATGCTTGCAATCTCTGAAAATATTTCTTATGTGGAAATAGTTACCATGTTCCCAGGAATGGGAATCCTTCTTCTATAATACAATAATAACCTGTTGATTCATCTCTCACTACTCATAACACTGGCCACTATAAGGAACTGTGAGAGAGTATCCTACACAATTCAACTTATAACCCCTGTGTAGTGCCAGGGATATTTCAGCTGCTAAGTAAATGTCAATTAAAAAAAAAAAAAAAAGAAGTAAAAGGGGAAGGAATAGGAAAGAACATTTGCAAGAACAAGAAGAAACTGCATCATAGAAATTAGCACAATTAAAGAGTAGTGCCATAAGTTCTGCATTGTCTTTTCTCCAGGATGTTCAAGGATGTTGCCAGAGTTTCTAGCCTCCTATGTTTAGAATCATTGAAAGATTTGTTTGCTAGTGTGTTTGCCACTTAGAGAGTGGGCTGGCAGTTTTCTTTCCTGAAGTCATCTTTAAATGCTCATCTTTTTCAGTGTGGACAAAATCATATCAGATTATTCAAGGCACAGAAAATGCAGCAGGTACTAGTGGTTGTATGTTCTTGTGCAAACATAGGTACAGACGTGGAGAACTTGGATTAGGGAGAGAGGGAGAGTGAGCAGAATATCGCAGCCACAACTAGCATTTTCCAGGGTTCATTGGAGAAAAAAAAGGTATTTTATATAAATTATAGATTTAATGAAAACTCTATAATTAAAGAATATTCTTGTAACAAGAACACAGGGAAAGGTAATTTAGAAACAAACTTTCTGTAGCAAGTAGTGGAAATCTTAGCACAGGTTAGACATGTACATAGTTCTCCTCAGTGGGTCTCAACTAACCAGGGATGGGAGGGAGTGGCTTTGCCCCCCAGGGGACATTTGGTAATACCTGGAAACATTTTTGGTGTCACAACTGGAGAGGAGGCATGCTACTGGCATCTAGTGGATAAAGGCCAGGGTTGGTGCTAACCATCCTACAATGCACAGGACCAGCCCCACCACAAAGAATTATCTGGCCCAAAATGCCAATAGTGCCAAGTATGAGATGCCCTGTTTTAGATTGTTGACTTGGATATGTTCAGCAAACTCTTTTTTGGTTTTGATAAAAGCCAGATAAAAGAAATAAGCAAACACAAAATCTAAATAAAGTTATTTGTAGATACCCAGACCTGGTGGCTTTTGCTGACTAGTTGAGTCCCAATCATAATGCTCTGAGAGGGTCAAACCAGTTAAGTCCTCAACTCCTTCTGCCTTCCTCTCACTCTCCCTGCTCCTAAATCCAGATTTCTGCCCATAAATGGATGGGCTACATTTTATGTGGGAAAGAAAGTGGACCACAACTCTAGCAAAAATGTGGTGACTCATGACAATGAGGCAGAATCTGCCTGAGACAGAAAAATTCTTTTATGCAGATTCCATTTCTTGTATTCTTCAGTCTTCTAGAATCCAAGCACTGGACTGAGAGTCAAAAGATGTAAATTCATATCCTGGTCTTGGATTTGCCTCTCTGTGCCTTAGTTTCTACATGTTCAAAATGGAAGATCAAGAATGTTTAGTCATTCTCCCCCTCACCCCAGCAACAGAATAATCTCTGAAAATGTCACCCAATGTGGAAAACTGAAATGTGAAAGAGTTGAAACTGGGGCTTCTCTGGTGAAAAGGAGTGACTTTTTCCTGGGTTCTCCCTACTTACTCAACTCCTGCCCCAAGGATTTGGGGAACCCCTAGGGATCTGGAACATACAAACAACCCCTGGAAGTTTCTATGAGTAAGACCATTTGCACCCCTCATCTCTTTCCAGTGCTTTAGAGTATTAATCACTTTCCCAGATCATCAAATATTGGTTAGTTGCCTTAATCTTCCAGTAAAGATAAAAGATGCTTCTAGAGGTGCTGAGATAGTACACAAAGTATAAAGCCAATAAGAATCACCTAGGAAGTTTGTTAAAAATGCAAATCTCCTGGAGGTTCAGGAAGATGGTATAGGTGTAGGTAGGCAGGGCTCAATTATCTCATAAAAACCAAGGAGAAAGGGCCAAAAGCAGTTCAAGTGACCTGCTTTGGGGGTCAGCAGAACATGACAGTGCTGCACAACTCCCAGGAGAGCAAGGGACAGAGAGACGAAGAATCCAAAACAAAAAAATGTGAGTTACCAAATCCCCCTTGCTGCCAGGAAGGGTTTCCATCCCTCACCTCTAATACATTAAACTGGGATAAAACTCCTGTCTCACTGCAGCTGACTGAGAGGGAAACAAACGTCTTCCTCCTTGTCAGCTGTTACAAGGGAAAAGGGAGGAGGAAGCGGGGGCTTCTCTTTAGTGAATTCAGCCAATGGAGCCACTTTGAGTCTCAGCTCTGGCCAGAGAAGAAACACAAGAAAGTGGTGGTTGAAGGAAACACCTCCGTGGAAAGGTTCTCCAACAATACCATCTGCTGGTCAGTCTGGAAATTGCAAGGAAAAAAAAACTGCTTCTAGGGCTCTCTTAAGCTTCCTGAAAGAAAATCTGTGCACCAGTACTGAGTCCCTGGCCCGATTCTGATCATTTAAGCTGGGCAATTTTAAAGACTTAGAATAAGTTGAACAAAACATGAAAGAACAGCTTGAAAAAAAATACAGTAAGCAAGGGAGAGAAATTGACCATCAGAGTAAATTCACCAACATATTCTGATGCCTGGACATCAGCAAAAAATTACAAGCCATACTTGGAAACAGGAAGAGATGGTCCAGCTGAAGGACAAAACAAATATCCTGAAGAGATACAGAATTTAAGACAATTAATCAAAGATAATCTCTTAAATCAATTCAAAACCTTTTTGGTTTTGTTGATTCTCTCTATTGTTTTTTGCTCTTGATTTCATTTATTTCTTTTCTGATCTTTACTATTTCTTTTCTTTGACTTGGTTTGGGATTAGTTTGATGTTCTTTTTCTAGGTCCTCCAGGTGTGCAGTTAGACATTCAATTTTAGCTCTTTCTTCTTTTTTAAAATGTAAGCATTGAGGACTATAAATTTCCTTCTCAGCACTGCCTTTGCAGTGTCTCATAGGTTTTGATATGTGTTCTTATTTCCATACATCTCAAGATATTTGCTGAATTCTACTGCAATTTCTTCTTTGACCCATTGATTATTTAAGAGTGTGTTGTTTAATCTCCATATATTTATGAATTTTCCTTTTTTTTTTTTTTGGTCCATTATTGATTTCCAGCTTTATCCCATTATGATCAGCGAAAGTGTTTTGTATAATTTCAATCTTTTTAGATTCATTGAGAATTGTCTTGTCACCCAACATATTATCTATTTTGGAGAAGGATCCATGAACACTTGAAAAGAAAGTATATCTTGCTGTTTTGGGTTGCAATGCTCTACAGATGTCTGTTAGATCTAGTTCATTTATTCAAGTTATCTGTTTCTTTATTTACCCTCCGTCCAGTTCTATCCAATACTGAAAGTGGGTATTGAAATCTCCAACTATTATTGTAGAGACATCTATTTCTTCCTTCAATTTAGCAAATGTGTGCCTCATGTATATTGGGGCACTCAGGTTAGTTGCATAAATATTTAGTATAGTGTTTTCTTCTGGGTGAATTGTACTTTTTGTTAATATATAATGAACTTCTTCATCCCTTATAACAGTTTTGCATTTGAAATCTATTTTGTCTGATATTAGTATCACTACTTTCAGCTCTTTTTTGGTTACTATTTGCATGGAATACTTTTTTCTAATCTTTCACTTTTAACCTGGTTGTGTCCTTACATCTGAGGTGGGTCTCTTGTAGACAACATATAGATGATTCATATTTTTTTAATCCACTCTATCAGCCTATGTCTTCTGATTGGTGAGTTTAACCCATTAACATTCAATGTTACTACTGTAAAGACATTACTTACTTCATCCGTTTTGCCCTTCAGTTCTCTGTTGTCCTATCATTCTATTGTCTGTCTTCTTATCCTTTAGTTTACCCTTCCTAATAATCTTCATTTTTACACTCTTTTCCAAATCTCTCACCCTGTTTTTTTTTTCCTTTCAAGCTGCAGCATTCTCTTTAGTATTTCTTGTAATTCTGGTCTTTCGGTAACATATTCTATCGGTTTTAGTTTGTCTCTGAAGACTTTGAACTCACCCTCATTTTTGAAGGACGGTTTTGCTGGATACAGAATTCTTGGTTGACAGTTTTTCTCTTTCAGTACCTTAAGTACATCACACCACTTTCTTCTTTTCTCCATGGTTTCTGATGAGAGATTGGCCCTTAATCTTATTGAGTTTCCCTTATATGTAATGCTTTGCTTTCATCTTGCTGCTTTCAGAATCCTCTCTTTATTTATGATATTTGCCATTCCAAATACCCCATCTGTATTGGGGTAGGCCTATTTGGAGTTATTCTGTTTGGGGTGCATTTTCCTTTTGGATATTGATATTTATGTCTTTCATAGGGGTTGGGAGGTTTTCAGTTATTATTTCCTCAAATATTCTTTCTTCCTCTTTTCCATTCTCTTCTCCATCTGGAACACTGATAACATGAATGTTTTTGTGTTTTATATTGTCATTCAATTCCCTGAGACTCTGTTCCATTTTTTCTATTTTTTCTCTTTCTATTCTCCAGTCTTTTCCAGTTAAGATGTTCCGTCTTTGAAATCACTAATTCTGTCATCAAGCAATTCAAATCTGCTCTTATGTGCATCTAATGTATTTTTTATCTCATCCATTGTGTATTTCATTCCCATAATCTCTGTTACTTTTCCTTGCAGCCTTTCAAATTATTCTTTACTTTTTCCCAGTGTCTTCTCAGTTTATTCTAAGTCTTTAAAATTGCTTGGCTTAAGTTATCAAAACCGGGCCAGGGATTACTAGTGGGGCCTTAAAACTGGGCCTTTCTCTCAGATTTAAGGATACAGAGAGAAGTGAGAAGTTTTTGTCCATGCAATTTCCAGAATGGCCAGCAGATGGCGCTTATCAATGCACCTTTCCAGGGAGGTGTTTCAGTGTTGAATCTCCAGAGTGGAGATTCAAAACAGGCTCTGCTGGCAGGGTTCATGGAAGAAAAGCCCCTCAACTCCCCCTTCCTTTTCCCTTGAAACAGCTGAAGGAAGATGCCTGTTCTCAGTTGGCTGCAGTGAGCCAGGGGTTTTACCCCAGCTTAATATTTTGGGGGTAGGGGAGGGGATCCCTTCTGGGTCTCCACACGGGAATGATAATGAACTTTTGTTCATTGTTTCAGTTTCTTGGTCTCTCTAACCCTCACCCTCCTGGGAGTTATGTAGCACTGTCCTCACTCAGCTTTTATATTAAGGAAATGTTACAGTTGTCCAGGGAATGAGGCAAATTTAGCAATAGTATATTTTGTATTGTATATTTTGATTGGTGGTTTTTTGGTTATTGATCATGAAAATTGGGAAACGTCTTATGTTTCAGATGAACTCTTTGGTGCTATTTTAGTTACTTGGTTTATTTCCTCAGCTGATATTCTCCCAACCTGGTAATGTACATCACATTTCAGTCTCACTTCCTCAGCACTTTAATTGGTTAGAGACGCATGGGCCAGGGGAAACATCAGCACCGACCTCTGAATTTCATAGATGAGCTCAAAAAGATAAAGTGATTTTTTTCAAGTCTGCACAAAAGATAAGTTTAAATAAACAAAGAAAATAATTGGACAATTATGCTTCAGGTCTAGAGCTTTACCTTTTAAGATCTGAGATGAAAAAGTGGAGACCAATAATGTGTTTGAGAGGTGGTTGAGCAGATATTAGGCATCAGCCATAGGGTAGGTACCCCTTGGGAAAGTTCAGAAAAGATCCATTTGAAGAGCCAGGCAAGAAACAACCAGAACGACTCCACACACACTCTAGCTAGTAGGGAGTTAAGTAGATACAAGACATAGGCAGTGAATTGATTCTAGGTGAGCAGTACAATAAACATGAGATTTTGGGTGAGCTAGTTTGAAAATAAGATGTGGAAGAGAGATAATGGACAAAAGGATAAATCCAAGGATCAGAGGAAGAGTTTTGAAGAAATCTCAGGTCTGGTGGAATGCTGGATGCCCCATCCACATCCCTATATTTTGGGATATTAAAGTTCTGACTTTTGTGGTCTTAGAATGGCAGAGAGACTGGTGAAACCTAAGTGCTGCAGTTCAGTACTAGTTTACAGAGAACTCCTTTAAAGACATTCTCTTACTTCTAGATAATGGCATGGAGTGTGGGAAATGGGACAAGCATGTGGCTCAGATACTTACTGATATCTTCTCTTCCCCTTTTTCTTTGCCCCCAAATAACAGCATCATTGAATTCCAGTTATCAACTTCTCAAATACTTGACTGCAAATTGTCAGGGTCATTAAAATGCCAGCAACACCGCCATTCCAACAACAAATTGTGTGCATGTGTGTATGAGTGTGTACATGAATGAACTAGCTCTTTATGAGTTTAGCTCAAAAGATATACAAAAGATAGCACTAAAATGATGGTTTCTTTAGCTTCCATCCTTCTGGTGAATAAGAACAGTTTGAAACTTCAAGAAAAAGAAGAAAAAAAATCAAGTTCCCAGGTTGCTAGCCCCTAGAAACTAATTGAAATCATATGTTCTTTCCACGTAATGATTAGCTCCAACAGTGCTTCTGAAAATGAAAAGCAGGAAATAGCACTCTGCTTGTGTGGTATTTCACAGCTCAGCTATGGGCACCAGAGTGGTCTCTAATGATCAGGGCTAGTGAAAAGCAAATCCTATAAATGAGTAGACAAAGTTCCAAATAACTATGAGCATGGCTGCCCTGAATTATGCAGAGTAACTATGGTAATCTCCATTTCAGTCTGGCCTTGGGGTTTCAGGTGACATTGCAAGGACGCCTCTAATGCGAGAGAAATTTCACCACTTTACACTCATCCAGGAGTTCTCAGACTCTTAGTGAGCTTGACAATTTCCCCTTTGAGTGTAGTAATGAACCAAAAAAAATGCATGACAGAAAAAAGCTTAAATTTGAAATCATGGTCCTGTGGTAAAATCTGCCAGTTTCTGCACCATCTACATTGACTATTTTCATACACTCATATCCTGGCATAATATTTTCCTTTGCCTGTTTCAAGATTACCCCAGAAAGTATGTCAATAGACACTGTTGTTTTATAAAAGGCATTTTTAGGCAGTTTCACTAACTGCAAGAAATCATAATTTTATAACAGTGGACACACATATCCATGCACACACAAACACAAATACACAAATATAGGAAGGCAGAATTCTGCAAAGGCATGTGAAAATTCCTTGTAGCTTTGGTCTGTTTCTTTAGAAGGGACCATAGTCAAATATTTCAAAATAACAAATTTAAGTCTTGACATTTAATCACTTTTTGAGTCCTATAATGGGCAAAGCATAATGAATAAGAGACAGGCTTCTCCTAATCAAGTAACAGCTTTACCCTAGACTTACTTTTTCACCTTGGCTCCTCTCTAGGCCTCGGTTTTTCTATCTATAAAACAAGATAATAGAATTAGATATTTCTAAGGTCACTCATTCTGAGCTCTACAAGTCTTTGCTTAACCACACATGACTTTGAGTAAGTTTCATTACCTCTCTAAACTTTGGTCTCAATATATGTTTAACAGCATACTGTGAGGGTCAAAATTAAATGTGTGTCTTTAAACCATATTACATATAGAAAATATAAAGAAACAATGATTTACACGTAGTACACATTCATTATATACAAATATAAAATATATAAGCAAAAATGTGCATATTACCTTCTTCAGAAATAACCACAAATAATGTTTTCCAGTGTCATTTTCAACAATATATCTAGTATAGATACATGTGTATATTCCTTTCATTTTCTTAAAAGAATGGCATCATACCCCAAATAAAAGGTTTTGATTGCACTCCATTAATTAATTTTCATTCAAATATAAACTTCAGATGTTATCTCTCTTGGTTAAAAATTATTCAGTGCTTTTCAAAGAATTCCCTAATGAGATTGTAATTGACTTAACACTATCTTCCCCCTCTTCCCAATAAAGTTTCACCATTTAAGATAGGCCAACCCACCAGAGGTTCTGAGGGGAGGGAAAAGGAAGAATAAGTGTAACATGGGGGATTTTTAGGGACTTTGGAGTTGTCCTGCATGACCTTGCAATGATGGATACAGGTTATTATACAATTTCTCATAATCCTATAAAATTGTGGGGCAGAATGTAAACTATAATGTAAACTATAGTCCATGGTTAGCAGCAATGCTTCAATATGTGCTCATCAATTGTAACAAATGTACCACACTAATGAAAGATGTTAAAGTAGGAAAGTAGGGCATGTGGGAATCCCTATATTTTTATGTAACATTTATGTAATCTAAGGCTTCTTTTAAAATAAATTGAAAAGATAGGCTAGCCTCCTCCTCAAAACACACTCTGCTATGTCTAATATCTGCATATTCCAGTATCTTGATAGCATCTTAAAAATGTAGTTTGGATTAATTCCTCCCAGCCAGATCCTCATCAAACAACAGGGATGTTTTCCCTGACTAGTCCAGGTCTTCCTGAGCAGTTTTCACTTTGGATTCCTCTGAAATTTATGGTTGGTCACAGATAATGGATTTCTTGAACTGTGCTGTGGTTATTCACCAGCAATGTTTATCTTGGCAATCAGGCTATTAGTACTTTGAGGACAAGCAACATTTCTTAAACACCTAGTTCAGAATCGGGGCCACAGGGGATACATTAGTCATAAGTCATGGCCTTCAACATTAGATACACCTGAATTCACAGCCTGACTCATCCACTTCTCAACTCTGTGGTCCTGGTAAATTAATTACCCTCTTAACCCCAGGTTTTTATTTACAAAAGAGGGCTGTTTATGTCCTTGCTACCCAAAATATGGTGTGCAGCTGAAAGCTTGTTAGAAATGCAGAATCTCATGCTTAACCCTGGAAATTCTGAGTCAAAATCTGCATTTTTACAAGATCCTATGAGGTTTCCAGGAACATTAATGTTGGAGAAGGATTGGTTTATATAACTGTATCTAATAACACAACGAAAGAGCTTAGCATGGTTCCTAGCACTAAGTACTCAGTAAACACTGACTACTATGTTTATTAACTCAGTAAATATTAACTGGTCATAATTTTGAGAGATGAAGGTAGAGAAGGAGTTTAATAATTTAGATAATGGTAGCAGTATCTTACAGCATTATAATTATTGCTTTCTTAAAGGAAACTTCACAAATGTCATTGGATAATTTATCTTTAAGGAACGACTCTGTGAGTGGAGTCAAAAGGATTATTATGTATTAATATTTTAGAGAAAAGGACACAGGCCCAGGGAAGTTAAAAGACAAGCTTGACACCATGAAAGTAGCAAATTACATAAACAAATCTTCCTATTCATTTTCTATATCTTGCTTCTCCCAAATTTAGCCTTCTGAAATGAACTTTCAAGTAGATCATTTTCCCTCTGAATATTCTTTAATGGCTCAGTAATGGCAATAGATAAATCCCAAGCTTTTTAGTGCCTATTTGTTTAATCCCATCATCTGATATCCTCTCCTACATTAATCCATTTGCTCCATATCCTTCCTGCCCTGATCTAAGCCTTTTGTTAAACCCCAGAAAATTATGTTCCTAAGCTAAACCATTTCTGTATGTGTAAGCCCAGTGTACGTAGGACCTTTCGGTTACATTCAGTCAGGGCAACTTTTGATTAGATACCTTTTGATTAGATTGCTTTAGTTAAGGGTCTTTGATTAGATTGAGGGGCCCAGGGTGGGTCCTAATTCTCTCATTGGAACCTTGTATTAATAGAACACATAGAGAAAGACAGCTGCCATTTTGACCCTGCCATGTGAGGGAGGACTCCAGGATAGCCTACAGCCACAGAAAAAGCCCCTAAGAGGCTGAAAGGCCAGAGGCTAAAATTAGCAGAGTACTGGAAGCTGAAGAGAGCAGGCCTGGGAAGAGATAAGCCAAGTGTCCTATGGCCCACAGCTGAGCTCAGAGAGAAAGTGAAGCTGGAGAGAAAGCAGACATCAGCCTCCATTTTGCTTTCCCATGGGACAAGAGTCCAAGATCACCCTCAGCTACAATTCGGTGAGATGGCACCTCTGCTGCTGCCTTGATTTGGACGTTTTCACAGCCTTGGAACTGTAAGATTTTCCCTAATAAGTCCCTATTGTAAAACAAATATCTGGTAATTTGTCTCAGTAGCTTCAGCAAACTGAAATACTGCCCAACACATCCTCTTTGTCTGTGTTTCCACCACTTTATATAGGCAATTTGCATCCCCTTAAATGCCTTTCTTCTCCAACAACTGCAGAATCTTCTTGTCTCTTTGCATGTCACCTTCTCTCTAAAGATACCTATGTTGCCTTGGTAAACTTAGTTCTTCAGTGACTCTGTTAATGCATAATTTATAACCATCTCTCTGACTGCCTATTAGGCTGTGTTGGTATTGTAGACTTAGTCATCAGTTTCCCACTGTAAAGTGTGACCTCATTGAGGACAATTTCATGGATTCATTTTCTTGGCTTAAATTTCTAGATTATTGTGAGACATATAGCAGTAGGTTTCTAACTGCAGTGTTCATCAGAGTCACCTGGATGGGCTTGTTAAACTAGAGGTTCCAGAGCTCTAAACCCAGAATTTGATTCAGCAGGTATGGAATAGAGCCCGATAATTTGCATTTCTAACAATCTCCCAGCTGTTTGAAGCTCTCGGGACACTTAAGAACCACTGATATATATTAGGAAGTCAGCAAAATTTGTTGAAAATATGAATTGATAAGTACTTAAAAGCCCTGCCCTGATGTCATATAGTTCTGGGATAAATCCCCAGTTTTCCACTTTCTCATTATATACATGGGCATACTATTTTATTTTTGTTGTTATTGTTCCTCAAATCATCTGTTTTCTTTTACTTCACAACAAATTACCACAAATTTAGTAGCTTGAAACACATGTTTTATAGCTTGACAGTTCCTCACAAAGGTAAGCATAGAACTGCCATATGTTCCAGTGATTCCACTCCCAAAAGAATCTGAAAAAAGGTAATTTAATAAAAGTGTACATGAATGTTCATAGCAGCATTATTCACAATATCCAAACGTTGGAAACAAACCAAATTGCAATGAAATGATGAATGAATAAATCAAATGTAGTATATCCATAAAATAGAATATTATTCAGCCATAGAAAGGATTGAAGTACGGATACATGCTACAATGTGAATAAATATTAAAAATGTTATGCTGAGTGAAAGAAGCTAGACACAACAATCATATATTGTCTGATTTCATTTATATGAACTATCCAAAATAGGTAAATCTATAGAGACAAAGCAGATTAGTGGTTGCTAGAGCATGGAGGAATGGAGACTGGAGAGTGACTAAAGAGTAGTTTTTTCCTTCTGGGATGATGAAAATGCTTTGGAACTAGATAGTGTGATGATTGTACAGCATGCTGAATATACTATATGCAACTTTAAAATGATTAACTTTACATTTTTGTGAATTTTACCTCAATCAAAAATGAGGAAATGATAAAAATTAAATACATTTATTGTCTCACAGTTTCCATGCTCAGGAGTACGGGCACATTTTAACTGAGTCCTCTGTGCAGAATCTCACAAGGCTGCAACTAAGGTGTTAGCTGGGCTGCATTCTCAGCAGAGGCTCATCAGGGAAGGCCCCTTTTCCAGGATCTCTTAGGTTGCCAGTGGAATGAATTTCCCTGCAGCTGTAGAAGTCATAGTAGCTTAGTTTTTCAACACAAACAAGAATCTCTAATGTCTCTGACACATTCTTAACCACTCAACTTAATTGCAGTACATTTTTGAGACCTGCACCATTACTCAAGGCCCTCGCCCATGATCCACCCAGAGAATCTGTGTTCATTCTTCAATACCGACATTCTCCATGCAAGATGTGCTCCTGTCTGTGTTCCCCAAACAACCAATTGCCTCTTCTGCGTACATCTCATTGAATCATAGCCATTTGTTTAAAGTTTGCCTTCCCATCTAAAATGCTAACTTCTAGTAAAGAAGGTACCTGTCTTCCTAATATGCTGAACAACTAACACACTTTTATGGGATTCAATTAGGTCAGACCCACCCAATATGGCCTAACTTTTCATCACCTCAAAATTGTTATCACTACTTTTGTTCCTCAATTCAGACAGACTTCAGAATGAAGAAACACGACCTCAGTACAGTGACCAGACTTTTATTTGATTACAGCTCAGCGTTGTGGCTCGAGGCTGGTCTTGGCAATGATGGAAGTGCCCTCAGTGTTGTCACGCAGGCCGAGGCACCAATGGAAACACACACGGGGTGAAGGTGGAGGCACACAGCTCAGTGTTACAGCTTGGCTCAGTGTTGTCACTCAGGTGTCAGTCTGGCTGGGATGAGGATGGAAGTGCATTCTGGGCTTTGGGACTGTGCTATATATAGGTTCACTGTGCAGCCGCCCTGGGGGTGGAGCCTTAAGTTGCAATGCTCTAATTAGTTAATCACTGGGTTCTATGTAAGAGCATTGGCTAGGGTTTGGGGGCTACATTAGCATTTTGTGTTAATAGGGTATGCTAACTGGGAGGCATTGATTGGCTGATTATTAATTAGGATAATGGATCCTATTGGCTGAAGATCTCTTATCCTATTGGTTGGTTCTTTCTCCCTCTGCCTAGCGGTCACAGTTCAGTTACCAGCTGGCTCCTTCAAAAACCACCTGACTTGTGACCATAATTACATTTTTTTTTTTTTTTAACTTATTTATTTTTTATTGTGGGTAAAAATCAAAATTTTCACAATACATACCAATATTTGTAAAATGATATATAAATATATATGCATATATGTGCATTTGCTTACAAAAATGTTATTTATATATATATAAATATATTTTAAGAGGTGCTTAGATTACCTAAAATATTACACGGAACCCACTTGGATTCCCATATTGCCCACCTCCTACACCTCCCACCACATCCCACACAAACGTCTCCCACAAGTGTGGCCCACCACCCTCAATGGACTTACACATCCTGGGGCCTTGCCACCAACCATATACCACAGTTCACATCGTAGACCACACTCTCTCCCACACAGTTCTGAGTGGTGAATGATGATTTAAAATGGCCTACATCCGTTGCCACAACGGCACTCAGGACAACCTCCAAATCCCAAAAAAGCCCCTGTATTTCAACTGCTAGTCCCCTCCCTGCCCCAAAAACGTCAAGTGGCCAGTGGCTCCACCTCATTGTTATAATTTCTTCCACTGCTAGAATCACCATATGTGTACAACAGAATACCATCAAATCCACTCTAGTCCATAGTTCTCCCCCCAATCCTGAGGGGACTGGGATGGTGATGTCCACTCCACCTCCAAGTGAGAGAGGGCTTATATCCCATGGATATGGTGGGTGGGATGATCCTGCCTGCAGATGCAGGCCCTCTCCATTCCCTGGGATGGCCGTTGCCCATTGTTGTCTCCTCGCCAGGTGACTTGGATGAGTCCATTGAGCTGTAGGGTAGGAGTTGCAGCTCCACCGAGATTCCACGCACACCTGGCACATAGGTAGGCAAGAGGCTCCAGTCTCTGGAAGTATGCCTAAAAACTCCAGCATCACATATAGGTTTGAATAGGAGGGACTGATGAACCATGTGCCAGGCGGACTTATTTGAGTCCAATTCTGTCACTCTCAGGAGCACAGATTCCAAAATAGAGCCCACTGATAAGGCGTCAGTCTCTGGGTCTATCCCCCCTTATATAGGACCTGGGTATCTCCAGAGCTCTCAGGAGCCCCTCTGGGTGGGGTGATAGGCACTTAGATGTTCTATGAGCTCCTACTCATAATTATATCTTATAAATCCTTCATCTTTGCCAGTTCACAGGTTCTGCCCATGCTGAGCTAGAGAGGATTATACAAGGGAGTGAGCCACTGGCATCCCTTTGGGTCACAGTTAGTTCCCCAGTTTGGAAAGTGAGGGTATAATAGTACCTACCCCTGGGTCTATCATGGGATTTCAGTGAGATAAAGCAAGTATTGTGCTCAGCACAATGTCTGCTATTATAGTGAATGCTCGATAAACATTGGCTACTGTGATAATTATTGACCTCATTTATCATTATGTCAATTATCACGAGGTAATTCCTCCTAATCTGCATGTATTGTACCTCTAATAAAGTTCTTGGGGCTGAAAAATAAAAACTAATCATGTTTATTGGATTTTGTAGCTGAAGAATACAACCACACCTGAATCCAAAGCTTCAAAATATATTTTGAAGTGAAAAAAAAAAAAAAATCATCTTAGCCCCACAAGGGAGTGACAGGTGGGAGGCTAAGGAGAGGTGTAAGAGTTTATCCAGGGTGTTCACAGTCACAGTGTGTCTGAGAGCTGTCATGGAAGGATTTTTTGCACAAATAACGGTGGTGATTAAATCAATGAGAGTTGACAGCACTGTTTGTGGCAGCTGCCTGAGAGTCCCCTGCCCTGGGACCTAGGTAAACACTTCCAAGTCATCCTTCCAGAGTCTTCTGCTATTTATTTCCTTTTAGTGGTTGGAGGATATTTTCATTTTGTGTAGCAGTGTTGGCAGGGTAGGCAGCAAGCCAGCAGGAAGGTGGATTTGGCTCATTTCTAAGCAGGAAGGAGCATTGTGATAAGGTGGGATATCTGGGCTCCAGGGTCAAAGAGACCTGGATTCTGTTTAGTTTAGTTTTGAGCTTGTTTGTTTTGTCACGTTATTACCATCAAGCTGTGTTGTTAGGAAGTTATATGAACTAGCTAAATCTAGGTTTCTTCATCTGTCAAATAAAAACAACCATTTCTATGTTTTAGTATTGATGAAAGCATTGGCTTCCATCAAATGTGGTCAATTATCAGTTATCATTTTTGTTGTTATTTTTATTGGTAATATTATTAAAATACCTAACCCAAATACTGATATGTGACTCAAGATCAATAACCCCTTGTATGCAATATGTTCAGAACTTAGATGAAGCCAAAGGATTGGATAATGTTGGCTTTCTGGGGAGCCAGGCTCTGGAATCAAACTGCTTGGATCAGAATCCCCGCTTAAGAGCTGTGTGACCAGGGAATTGTGTGGAAAATCTCTTGGGAAAAAAATCTGGGTAAATGTCTTTTGTTCATTGATTGGAACCCAAAGAAATGATGGCAGCTCAAATGACTGGACTCTGATGATTGGCAAGGAATTGGGTAAGTCATAGAAAAGGCCTAGAAAGAGAGACAGAGAAAGATGGATAAACTTGTAAAAACAATGGTCTTGGAGAGAGGAAAATGGGGGAGAAGAATTACCATTTCTTAAGCACATCCTAGTGTTTGGATATTTAATGCATACAGATGGACAACTAAAGAACACCATTCCATCCACCCTCTTCCTCAAAATTTATACTCCACAACTGGCACCCACTTCTGAACTTAAATGAAATCACTGTAATAAGTTTCTTCTATAACTTTTTTTCATTGAATTTTACTATCCTCTCCTCTTGCCTGGTATTCCCTGCCCCCAATCCCTGTTTTCTTCATTTAGCTACATTCTCTTCATACTTAAAACCTTAATTTGGGCATCAAGTCCCCTAGAAAATCTTCATTGCTCAACTCCCTCCTCATGGCAAAAGACTTAACTATGTGTCTTTTTTGCTGCTATAATCACCTGTGTGTCTGTTTTGTTGCATTTACTTTCTATATCTGTCTTTTCTGTCACCAATGGAATGATAGTTGAATAGATGAAAGAATGGTTGGATTGATGATCTCATTTTAACCTTCATAGCAAGTCTAAAAAACAGGTGTTATCCCCTGATCACTATTATCCATTTATTACACATTATAAATAAATTGTTAGGCACCAGAATATCAATATCAGCATCAGGATTCAAAGCCAAATCTATCATAATTCCAGTCCTCATTCTTGCCACTCAGCCACATTATAATAGATAAATTAAAATATAACCTCACAAGAGGAAAAATGGTTATACTTGGGAAGGATAGTTATACCAGAAACAATATGGATCTGACAAATAAATCAGGATGACTTCAGCATACTTAATGTAAAAAAAACAACAGAAAGAAAGGAAATAAATATTTCTGATCAATCAGGGAAGTGAAATACATTCTGGGCAATGAAATCTGTGCTCACAATATGTGCCAGGAAGACATGTCGGAAAGAAAAGCCATAATCCATTCAAAGTGTTATAAAGTCTCCTTTGTGCTCCTATTAATAGAACTCTTGGATGATATAAAAAGTGCAGTGGTCTTGGAGCCAAGCAAAAGGAGTCCACTGTCAGATGGGATGTGCATAGCCCAGCTGGTATTTTTAACAGTGTGACTTTGGACATATTATATAAACTCTCTAGGCTTAGTTTCCCCACCTGAAAATTGGGCATCATGGTATTATCAATGGCATAGTGGTGTTTTTCAGTTGTAAACTAAATAATGAATATAAAACACCCAGCACGGTACCTGCCACATACTAAACGCTCAGTAGAGATGTAGAGATGATGGCAATGAACATAAGCATGCCTAAGTCAGGACAACTCACCTCCCTGAGCTACAATGTCCACTCTAGGGAAAATCCTAAATGAAGGTGAATTCATTGCAAGGCATGGTAAGCATACACAGGATGATAAAGGTCTGCAGGTACTAGAATGAGTTTCTGCTTTTGTTAAGAAAGCCAGTGGGCTCGGGGACCAGGAAGGCCTGATTTCTGTCTTGACCCATCAATACTTTCTTGCCATGAAATATGTAAGCACCAAAGCAAAACCAAAGGGAAATCCCAGCATTATTTTATTATCATTATTAGGTGGGTTTGTTCTTGAAACTCCAGCACTAACAATCTAAAAGTTGAGCAGCTGGCCTATTTGTAACCCTAAACAGAAAGTATTTCTCCTATCTTCTTTGTTCGAGTATTAGTGAACGGCTGCTTGAAACCTCAGAGGATCCTGGCATGTTTTATAGAAAAGTAGGGAGAAAACAAAGCTAACTCTTTTTTTCTTCTTGATGTTTCAACCATTTATTTTACCTTCTTTCTGATTTTCTTAATGCATTGTCCAGAGGTTAGGTTCTCCAGGAAGCAGATGCTGAGGCAGAGTTAGGAGTACAAAAGGCTTTTTGGGGAGCCACTCTGTGAATGGGAAATGGAAGAAGAAGATTTATCAGGGGAGCTGCCAGACCTCAATGAAGACTACAAAATCTCTGGCAAGCCAATAGGGAAGTCCAGAGCAAAGATTACCCATCAGCAGAGTCCCGAGTAAGGTGGGACCATGTACCATGGCCTTGCTCAGTGTACCTGACTGAGGCCATGTGAGGGGGTGTGCTTAGGCTCTAAAGGGGATGAAACAGATCCTAAAGGTGCTACTATTAATAAATGGAGGCTGTCACCTACCACGCTTCGTGCAAACCAACAAGAAGTCCTTTCTTGAAGGGGAATCTGAGTGGCACATCTCAGTGTCTGCCATACAAATAATAACCTACAGTACTAGTTAAAGAATGCAGTCAGTGTCCTGGCATGTAAAAATCTCAAAATTGATATTTTCTCCACTGGGGGCAAAGCCAATCAATTGTAGGACAGAAATTTTTAGTCTCCTCCTCACCTCTTAAAATGATGATCATGATGGTGGTGGTTAGTCCTTTCCAAGGCAACTTCATTTGCTCTAAACTTTATCTTTCTGCCACAGGACCTTCCTACATATTTTCAAAGTGCTAATAGGATAAAAATAAATTTTTGAAAAAGAAACTACATTGTTCTATGTTAAAAAATTAATTATAAAGTGAAGTCCAAAAATCATACCAAAAGTTCTGCTCTGATACCTTTTTTGAAATAATTCTTGGGGTTGATATTTTCTCCAGTGATTAAACAAGTATGAGAGCATGAATGAAAAACTGTAGTATTCTAGGCAATTTGGGATTCGAAATTCCAACATTCAGAGAACACAAACTATTCCAATTAAGTTGTACATTTAATCATCCACATACTTTCTTTAAACGTTTAAGCTTCTTTCTCAAAAAAAAAAAAAAAAAAAAAAATTTTCCTCATAAACCACCAAAGCCTAAAATGAAATATGAGGAGCCCACTTAGTCATGAGTTCTTTCAGACAGAAAGACAAATAGTCCCACATAACTTCATTTTATCAACTAAACCCATTTGAGAAACGTTGGGTTGGAGTGCTAAGTCAAGTTGGAGATTGCACATGTCATCAGAGTTAATGGCCTTTCTCTTTTGAGGAATTGCCATGGGGATAGAATTATATTTTAACTCGTAGTTGGGTTAAGTAATAAAGTGTTTAATTTTGCATATATCACACTACCAAAGTGCACATTGTAATAATCAATTCACCCAATAAATCTATCAGTATTTTACTGAGCTCCTATTACATGTCAGGGAAAATGCTAGACTTGGGGGCTCAAAGGGAGGTGTCAATAAATTAAGAGTTAAGTGCTAGGAGATGATTCCCATAACTCATTGGCCTTTTAGCTGAGACTGATTCAATCCCATTGTGTAAAATCTTTCCAATGAAAAGAAGTTACTTTTTCAAATTCACAACAACACTGACAGGTATGCAGATTGTTCAAATATCTTTGAGGTTATTATCCTGAGTTAAAGTGTGGAAAAACAGAATTGGAAAGCAAAGAAAGGTTGATTCTTATACAGATTCCTGGTCCACTAACCAGAAAGTCTAACAAATAAACCAACTCCTTCTACCCAGGCAATACACATACTTTGTTCCTTTCCTTCTACTTTCTTTATGGAAATAAGGAAATTGCTAAGAGTGAAAAGGGAATGAAGGTTATATGCTACGTTCTGCTACATGAATTCAGGTAGATATTGCAGATAGAGGAGGAGAAACAGGTTATGGAGGCAATGCACAACATTCTGGGAACTGTCCTTCCTCGTGTGTTCTTCTAGGTAGAGAAGAACCATGAACAGTTTCAAATTAAAAATAAAAAAGAATATCTTCCCTATTGAGTCATGGGTTCTATCAAGCAGGGGTATCGATAGACACACACAGCTATTGCCACCTATACATTACCAATTAGAAGAACCAGAGAAAATTCTTATTCAAGCCCAACAGAGTCTCACCTGACTCTGCCTAGGAATCTACAGAGTAAGGTACCATACAACTGAGCATCTGAGAAGAACATTCCAAAGACCCAGATGGACCAATGGGAGATAATAGGGAGAAACACGCCCTTAACTCAAACAAACTGAGTGAATAACTGAGCAAATTAAACACACATTGTTCTACTCAAGAAATAAAAAGAGACTAATACCTAAAAGTTAGCTTGAAAAATATTTTCCAAATTCAAATACAGAACTTCGTTAGAAATTGAAGGATTGCGAAATTAGTTGAGTTTTTTGTGTGTGTGCTCCTAGCTCTTAGGCAAATACATACATTTTAAAGTCAATAACTCAACAGTACTTTTTGGAAGCCATTGCTCTCACAGAGTCAGGGTTTGAATATTGAAGGATAAGTAGGCATCCATCCAGAGATAAAGGTGTGAAAACACATACCAAATAAAGGAAAGAGCATCTGAACATCTGAAAAAGAATTTAATCCTAAATGAATATGACATTATGACATTTCCTTTAAAAAAAAAAAAAAAGCAAAAACAAAACAACAACAACCAAAAACCCAAACAAGCAAACAAAAACAGCCCAGAATGCCTGGAGTTAGGACTGTGTGGTAGGAGTTGGTAGCTGATTAGGGACTGGGGGACAATCACTCAGAGCCCTAGAATTTAAGTTGAGGAGTTTGGATGGTATTTACAGGCCACAGGATACAACTAGTGGTCTGGGCAATACCTTCTTGGAGTTTTGGGGCAGAGTATTTTCTTTTGATTGGTCAGAATCTTGCCAAGTTGGCTTAAGAACAGAACCTGAAGTTGAGGAGACAGTGACCAAGAGAGGAGCTGGGACATACTCGGGGACATATAGTCATTACTTATTTTATTCCCAATGGGAAATCACACTAGGCTTTATCCTCAAAAAAAAAAAAACTATTTCTGCCTACAGAGGCATCTGAAACAGTACAAAAGTCTGGGTTGTTTTATTTTGTGTTTTTGTATTTTATATTAACACTCTCCTTTCTTTTCTCAATCTGTTCCCATTTGTCCTTTTGAAGAAGGCTCTGCAATACAAAAAGTTTGGAACAAGTGCCTGGTCATTTGTATCATTTATTGAGTACTATGGATGCTGTCCATGAATAACAGTAGGAATAGATTGTCCTCTAAAGGTACCACAGTTATATTATTTATCAATACCTAGTCCCTCATACATGCTTACAATGAAAAGACAGGATGGAAATGTGAAGCTGGCTAGAGTCAGAGACCAAGAGAAGCTGTAGCCATGGGACATGGGCTTGACATTCAAACAGACCTGAGTTTGAATTGGGTCCTTGTCACTGATTGTAGAAACTTGGGTCTCACTTATTGATTAGTCCAGGTTTTTTTTTTTTTTCTTTCACTAAATACCCCAGAAAGGCAGACTCCCCGGCACCTACATTGGAGTTTATAAGTATATATATAATGAAAACTACACAGTTACAGAAGAATGGGTTAGAATTAGACTTTTCTCATAGGGATGATATAAGCATTAAGTGGCATAATATATGTAAAATCCTTTGCACAGTACCTGGAATATGGCAGGTGGTTAATAAAGGCTTAATCTTATCTTTTGCCATTATCCCCCCACCCCTGTTCCCTTACTAAACTATGAGTTCCTTACAGGCAGGGAGGAAGACAAAAACTTTGAACTACCTCCTACCACCTCCATCACCCACTACCAATATTTGCAAAATTTATGTAAACAGGGAGAACTCCCTGTCATCATGACACACATGGCTGAGTCCTTCTTCCTGCTTTTTATATGCTATCACCACCCAGCATCTTATTGTGTGCCCTGGGATTGCTCAACAGCTGCTTTTTGCTATTACGGCTCTCTGAAACTCAATTCCTCATCTGCACAATTGGGATGGAAATCATTCTTCCAAAGTTTGAACTGAGGATTTTCTGATATTTCTTAGGCATGTGGAACACTCGTGGTAAATAGTTAATAAATGCTAATAATTAGACTGTAGTGTAGCGGTGGTGAAGTGTCATAATTAAGAGTATGTTCTTAGGAGCCAGACTGCTGGGTACAAATACTAGCTGTGTGACTTTCCCCAAACTATTCTAAAGCTTTGTGTCTTCCTTCCTTCGTCACATGAAAAGTGGGAGTGAGAATAGTACCTAGTGATGGGATTGTTGGGCTGATTAAACTAGTTAACATAAGTAAAGCACTTAGAACAAAGTCTGGCTTATAGTAAGCACTGTCCTGTTTAATGTTTGCAATTTTGTTACATTTACTCCTCCGACCAGAGATGAATAAATAAGATCTCAAATGCACACAGCCCATTCTTGTGGTCCCTTTTGTTTCAGCCCTTGCATTTTGCTGGGGTTGGGAGTGGGGTGGTATCTTTAGGGCGGTGGCTTCAATCTCCATCTGTTACTCTGTTACATTTCTGGTGCAACTTGTTACAAGCACTTGATAACCCCAGAAGATGTTTGCCTTCTGCTGCCTTGGACTTATGCAACTCTTCCTTTCGCCTCTGCCTCCCTTCCTCTCATCCTTGTCAGCTGTCGCCTTTGGATTCCAGGCTGAAGCCAAAGTCAGTCACTTTAGCAAACTTGAGTGCTGCTGTGGGTTGTTCTTTGAACCCCTTCCAGCAAGCTCATGGTGTTCATCTGTGCAGAAAGAAGGAGTCTGTGCAAAGAATTCTCAGCACTTGAGGGCTTCCGAGCATTTCTCTGGCATCTTTGTATATCTCTATGTCAAATTACTGTGTTAGAAACTTGATGTTGTCTGAAGTGGGAAGAAAATGTCACTTTTGGTGTGGCATGTTTCTTTAAGGGTAAAGTATTTCAAATCTTAGTGCAAGGTATTTTGCCTATTTTGTATCAGTGATACTGAAGTAGGCTTAATCCCATGTTTTATTTTGACAAGATTCCTCAGTCATCTACCTCTGTTTGACAGATGTTTTAGGGTGTTTGTTGTTCCTTTAGAGAAGCCTACTTTTAGATCCAGGAACCACCACTTTTTTGCTGTGTATTGGTTATTTTATGATTCATGAATTCAACAACATTTACTTAAGGCCAAATATGGTTCAAACATTTTATTGTCATGCAAAGTTGTCTCTCCAGTATTTATAGATTTCCCCCATATTCTCAAAGGGCCCACATTTCTGAGAAAATAGAGAGACATTAATCAAATATGCACACAAACAATTGCATAAGTATTAATTGAGGTAAGTTAAAGAACAAAAGGAACATGGGCTGTGAAAGCAGAGAGATCATGGGCAATGAGAATGAGACATTTAAGAATCTCCAAATAATGCCTCTTCAGAAATTCAGTCCTGACCAAGTTACTAAACCTAGGACACTAAAAACCTGGAGTCTTTGAGGATTATGAGCTTTTCAAGTGGGCTCAGGTATTGGTCAGGCTGGTTCAAGTCTCCATACTTTCCCAGAGCATCTAAAAATGGATTCAAACAGGCCTTTGGAGATCTCCATTACAGTAGGAATGGCTCATTCCATGAATCTCAAACCAACCACATAGATAACTTTCATTAACTATTATTGACACCAGCATCTTCAGCAAAAACCATTTACACTTGGAATGTCATGATCAGCCCAGAATATAAGATGTAACTTTCCATTTCTTTCTCCATGCCTCAGTCATAGCATAGGATATTTCCTATGGCTGACACTACCCCTCCATTATAGTTTTCTGGAACATAAAAGGTCATCATTACTGGCAGGAGCTTTATCTGAAATAATCCTAATTACTGCCAGGCCCCCCAACATCTTATTGAAGTTCCCCATCAAGTCCAACATCCAGCCCTTCCAAACCAAGAGGTAGGCAGTACAGAAATATTTGTCGGCACACTTAACTATGTTTTCATAGCTCTGCTATCATGAAACACATGATTCCGTCTTCTATTTTTCAGAAGATTGAATGAAAAGTCGTTGGAGAATTCTTTTATTATGAAACCCCTGGAACTTTATCTCCCTAATGTTTGCATGTCTACTCAGAAACTCTCTTAATTTCTTTATGTTGACCCACAGAGGAGTGTTGGTTTACTGGACTCCCAGCCTGCAACATGGGTCAGCTCCAGATACACGAATTCCTGAATCCTTCTTCCTGAATTTCACCATTTAATATACCTCTGGGTTTTTATTATATTTGCCTATTACAGGACATGTCAACACATTTTTCTGAAACAGAAGTGAGTATTTATTAGCTGCTAGAAGTTTTATTTGTATTGCCCAACACATACATATATCTAAACTATCTTAGAAATTTTAATGAGTTAAAAAATAAGAAATACAAAATATCAGCAATAAGACATATCCAGATAGGTGAGCGTTTCCAAAGTCATTTTATTCTGACACTTGCCCTCAGCAGGAACTCAATGTGTGCTTGCTGGTGGATGTATATCATATGCCAACACCAGAACTGATTGAAAAGTGGCTCATTCCAAAGACAGTGGGGGACAATGGTAGGGGGTGGAGTGGAGGAACTTAGAGTTCACTTTTGATATGATACACTTTAAAGTGATTTTCCCCCTCACAGAATTATGTGGTTCTTCAAATGAATTCATTACTCTAATTCCTTAAAATGGAGTTGTGTAGAGTACAGCCTAGAACAGCATTGAGATACTTAATAAATAATGGTAGAATAAATGCATAAATGAACTCTTCCCCACACCAAAGCATAACAACAACAAAAGACAGCAATGATAGCAATTTTTCCAAATGCATTTATTCTGAGAAACAGACTCAGGCTATGTTTTTCCTAGCTGTAACATGGTATTGGATATTTGTGTCTCTGAAGAATTATATGCACATTATAAACTAAAAGTCTATCTAAATATTTGTTTAAAAGATAAACCATTAGCTAGTTAACATAATAGTCTATGATTACAGCTGCTGATATAAACTATCAAATTAGCAGAGGCATGCTTATTTATTCCACTACCATTTATTAAGCTTCTATTCTGCCCTAGACCCTTTGCTTACCTCTGAGATCTTAAAGATAAATAAGGCACAGACTTGACCCTCAGACTGCTCACAATCTATCTAGAGAGATAAATATGAAAACCTGTAAATCAGGCTTTACAGGTTTTATCAAAACGCAGCTCAAGCGATTGGGCTCCCACCTACCATATAGGAGGTCCAGGATTCTATTCCCAGGGCCTCCTGGTGAAGGCAAGCGGGCCCACTCTGCGAGCTGGCCTGAGCCGAGAGCTGACCCACGCAAGAGTGCTGGCCAGCGCGGAGAGCTGGTGCAGCAAGATGACGCAACAAAAACAGACACAGAGGAGAGACAATAAGAGACGCAACAGACCAGGGAGCTGAGGTGGCACAAGAGATTCAGCACCTCTCTCCCACTCCAGAAGGTCCCAGGATCGGTTCCTGTTGCTGCCTAAAGAGAAGATAAGCAGACACAGAAGAACACACAGCGAATGGACACAGAGAGCAGACAACAAGGGGCAGGGGTAGAGAGGCGGAGAAATAAATAAATAAATAAATCTTAAATAAAAAAGAAACCTGTAGATCATAATACTGACTTATATAAGTCAATAATACCTAAATAAGAAAAAAAATAATAATAATATCTAAATAAGAAAGAAGTGGTCTGTGAACTCAAAGGAAACTAGTATAGTCAGCCATGAAGATTTTAGGTTGCAAATGTCAAATATGGAAGGAGATTTCTAGATGAAGCCATTCACAAATATTTATACTTTACAGACTTTATTTTTATATAAAATATGGAATTATATATTGAAAATTACTTCAAAATAAAATTTTTAGAAAAGTGTACATTGAAGCCAGTGTCATTTTAGACTTATGGAAGAGTTTTTAAGCTAGTACTTAGAGTTCCCACATAACCTTCACTCAACTTTCCCTAATGCAAAGATCTTGCATAGACATAATTATCAAAACCAAGAAGTTAAAATTGATACAATTACATTAACTAGATTTTGCTAGAATGTTACCAGTTTTCCCTCTTTCTGGTCAGGAATCCAACATAGGACCTCACATTGCATTTGTTGTCCTGTCTCTTCAATCTTCTCTAATTTGTAAGGGTTCATCCTTTTAATAATCCATTCAAAACATATAGAATGCAGAGATTATTATTATTATTGTCATCATTATTATTATTATCTAGCATCCACTTCCACTTCTGGAAACAGCACCTTAATTTTCCTTTGGGATGGTGTCCTTTTTCCTGCACTGGTGGCAAGTTATCTGAAATGCCCTAGGGCTCAAAGCCCCCACCATCTGCGCTGAAATGGAGCTTGGGATCCGGGTTGGACTCTTAGCCTAAGCCCTCTTCTTGGCTGCAGCAGTTAATGTAAGTAAGGCTGAACATTTCAAAACAGGCCAGGGAGACTCAAATCAGGTATTATAATTGAAATTATGGGAAAAGAGAAGCTTCTATACTGGATGGCTTGACCTTGGAGCTATTAGGTGATGGGTGCTCCAACTTTAGAAACAGCTGGAGATATATAGAGATCATATACCATGTTATAGCTATGCTTGAAGTTAGATTTTTCCTTGAATATTTATGTGACTAAATAAATCACGTTTTTACTTAGACCACTTGGAGTTTGGTTTTCTGTTACATGCTACGAAAAGAATATTGGTGTAATTTGACTGACCATAAATGTATCCAAGTGACTGTGTGTGTGCCTGTGTGTGTGTGTGAGTATACTTAATCATATAATTGCCTTTTGAAATAAAGCTATAAATAAATGGTAGGTGGTGAGTCTTTGCCTGGGGTATGCTAACTCAACTGTTGAATCCTGTTTTCTCATTTGAGGAAAATTGAATCTATCCATTGATTAATGAGATAGTGTATCTAAAGCACCCAGCACAGTGGTCTAGATTATGTGCTAGACACTGTGCCAGACCATTACTGAATGACAACGATCCTTTATTTCACAGAATTCAAGGGACATTCTCACTGTAGTTACCAAAGGATCATTCATTGAGAATGAGATCTAATGGAGGCAGAAGAAAATCTATTATCACTCTTTGTCAATTCTTTAACTGTCCCACTCCCTCCCTCTTTTGGTGTAAATGGTGACTTGTGGTATACTAAGTGATTAAAATTCCCCCATTTTTAAAAAGGATTTAATCAAGAAGTTTGATATAAAAACTGCCGTGATTATTTTCCTGTTCTCATCTTTGATAGTTGCAGCCAGGCTGGGAGTGTATTTGCCAAGTTTTCCGCCTGGAGAAAAATTGTGTGGCTGAGTTATAAATACATTGATGGATCCAGCTGGAACTGTCTCTTGTAATTTAATATGCAAAGAAATAATCTGAGTCATAGATGGATACAAGCAGCTCCTTTCAGATAAGAGCACTCTAAGTTTGGCTCTGCACAGTACTTTGAAGAGCCTTCTTCCACAGAAGAATGAGAGCGGGTTTTAAGCACCAAAGTTTACCCTTCAAACTAGGATTCAATTGCCTATCTTGACCTTTGTTCCAAATATTGGCAAAAGGGTTTATGCCACCTGAATTCTTCCTTAGAAGGCTTAAAATTAAAGGAGAATGTTTGTCAGTGTTGGATAGAATGGATGTTAAAATTTCTGAGGCGTGCATTTTTTTGTATTTCTTTAAATTGATGTGTATGTGCAGCTACCCTAAATGAGATACTATGACAAGCAGTAGAGGGGAAGGGAGGCTACAAAATATGAATTGCAATTGGACCCTTCCCTCAATATAACCTTGAAGTCAAAACTTAATCCATATGCAGTCAAAATTGTTCTGAAGTCATAAGAATGCCTTGAGTTATTTAAAAGAGTATATAACAGCTTATGATAATTTTGGCACATTTGTGCTTTGTTAATAATTAGTGATATTAGTGATATCATTTGATAACATATAGACACTGGTTTAATCAACTATTTTTATATAACAAACCATCCCAAAACGTATTGCCTATAACCAACTATTTATCACAATTATTTGGAGTGGTGGAGAGGTCCTCCATCCATTTCACCTGGATTCACTCTTGTGTTGCATCTGGAGGGCTACCGGCCTAGCAGTTTCCAGATATTCTCATTTACACGTCTCGTACTTGGTGTTGTCTTTGGGGGCACCTGCTTTCTTCTCCACGTGTTCTCACACTCTTCAGTGGACCAGACCAGCTTCCTTTCATGGCAGTCTCAGGGCTGCGTTCCACGCTGGTAAAAATGAAAGTTGCAAGGCCTCCTAAGGCAGTCTCAGGAGTAACACAGCTTCTCTTCGGAAGTATTGGCCAAAGCAAATCATGAGGCCAGCCCAGATTCAAGATGTAGGAGAGACAGGGCCAAGATGGCATTAGTGTAGGAGGGCGCACACTGCAAGCTCCCAGAGCAAGGTGGATTGTGGACAGGGTCCTGCCCGGGGGTCTGTGCTGTGCACGCCTGGAATGAGAAGCTTGGGACATCTATCTGCGCGGATCAACGGTGTGGACGGAACGGTAGAGATTCTTGAGTTTTAAGCCTGCCGGTGGTGGTTGGCATGGACGGCTGACCCCCACGGTTAGGGAGGAAAAAAAAAATAAAACGGCCAGTTGGAGCCGCGAGCGGGGCAAGAAGGTTTTATTTTCTGGGTATCTGGCTGCCTGGAGCCCCTCGGACCTTGGGTGAACAGAACAGCCGGAGCGAATCAGCACCCGGTGGAGGGGAGGGGTGATTCTGTTCGGGGGAGGGAGTTGATTTTCCTAGCTGCCCAGGGATAAGCCCCAGGCCGCTGCGGAGCCAGGAAGAGGGGACACTCCCCAAAAGAGGGAGGGTTCTGTGGGAGGACAGGGAATGGAATTTTTTTTTTTTATTTTTTGCCATCGATCTGGCTGCCTGGACCACCCCATAGCTTTGGGAAGTAGATAAGCCAAACTGAAGCAGCATCAGGCTGAGAGGAGAGGTGAATCTTCAGTCAAACTGATTTACATAGCAACCCGTGACACTGGTGTTCGGCTCCAGAAGGGGTGGAGTCGGCCGTCTTTAGCACCCTGCACTGACTAACATCAGAGCTACACCTACCCTGGGGAGTCCAGGAAGTGGGACGTGCTTGATTAGTTTCCACGAGCCCAGCTAGGGTCCCTTCCGTAAGGGGGTTGGTCTAGAGGAGGAATTATTTTGGGTCCTGTATTTCACCAAAAAAAAAAAAAAACTGAGGTCACTTCAATAAATGAAAAATAAATTCTTTTTAATTTGGTTTAATAGCTAAAAGCTGTTTCAGGACCTGCATATAGAACCCTGCAGGGAAATTGATTGATAAACACAAGCAGGCAGAGAGGATCCACATGGACCCTAGGGGAATCATTGAGCCTCTATACCTCTGTTTGACTTCTTGCCTGTATGGATCTTTGGTTTTTCTCTGTTTATTTCTGGTCTCTTGCTTTTCTTTCCTCTTTCCTCCCCCCTTTCTTTTTTTTGCCATTTTTTAAAATTAGGTGCTGCTAGCTTGTCACTTCTTTGCTGTGCTTCTTCTTCAGTAATTTCCCACTCACTGTCTATATTGATTTTGTATTCCAAACTATCGCTTATCCTTCCTTCATCTTTCTGCCTTCTGCTTTCTGTTGTGGCTCTTAGATACAACATTTTTTCATAGGCTCACAACTTAAGGGTGTCAATTTCTATTCCATCTATCTTGTTTTCTTCTTTTTTTTTTAGTATTAACTTTTTCCATTCAGCCCTTTCTTTACTATTTCTCTCCCTCCTCATAATTCTAGCCTTCTAAATCACTGTATATATATTCCTCCATTTGTTTTCCCAGTCCATTGTAGGAACTCCACTTTTTTTCCTATTACTTTACACTGCCTACACAAGTTAAATATTCATCTCATTAAGTCTCATTTGGCCCCTATTCTAACTTTTATCAATATTACTATTATCTTTCTGCCTTCCTTACATCTTTTGATTCCTCTGGCCCTAACCTTTTGCCTTCAAGGGAACATAGAAAGAAGCAAGGAAATAAAATAAGAAGAAAAAGTGCCAAAGAGAAAACTTAACTCACACGCAGAACTACCAGCTAAATAAAACTCTAGAGCATAGAGAAAAGCTAATCAACTGAACAAACCCATCAAGAAAATATGATGACCAGAGGGCAACAAAAAAATACAAATGACTCTGAGAAACAGGAAAACATGGACCAGCCCAATGAACAAAGTAAAAACCAGGAAGCGATGCAGAACATCAAACAACTAATCAAAGCTATCCAAACAAATACCATGGACCAACTTAAAGAAGTGAAGGAAAAGATTAAGGATATAAAGAAGACACTGGAAGAACATACTGAAGAAATTGCAAACAGGCCTAAAAAGGTAATGGATATGATGGTGAAAAATGGCACAATCCAAGAAATCAAAAGGACGCTGGATTCACATAACAGCAGATTTGAACAGGCAGAGGAAAGAATTAGTGATATGGAAGACAATGCAGCTGAAATCAAAGAGATAGTAGAACAGATAGACAAAAAGATAGAAAAAATCCAGCATGCACTCAGGGAATTAACCGATAACACAAAACGCACAAACATACGCATTATGGGCATCCCAGAAGGAGAAGAGAAGGGAAAGGGAACAGAAGGAGTGTTGAAGGAAATAATGGCTGAAAACTTCCCAAACCTATTGAGAGAGATGGATGTGCAGATCCAGGAAGCACAGTGCACCCCAAATAGTATAAATCCCAACAGGCCAACTCCAAGACATATACTTGTTAAAATGTCCAATGCTCAAGACAAAGAGAAAATACTCAAGGCAGCAAGAGAAAAGAGAACCATCACATACAAGGGAAGCACAATAAGATTAAGTGCTGATTTCTCAGCTGAAACCATGGAGGCAAGAAGAAAGTGGTATGACATAGTCAAAATACTAAAAGAAAAAACTTCCAGTCACGAATTCTCTATCCAGCAAAACTGGCATTCAAAAATGATGGCCAGGAAGCGGCTGTGGCTCAATCAGTAGGGCTCCCGTTTACCATATGGGAGGCCCCGGGTTCGGTTCCCGGGGCCTCCTGGTGAAGGCAAGCCCGCCCACACGGCGTGGTTAGCTGACCCAGCGAGCACAAGCAGCAAGGGGGGGATAAATGAATAAATAAATAAAATCTTTAAAAAAAAAAAAAATGATGGACAGTTCAAAATATTCACAGATAAACAGAAAGTAAGAGAGTATGCAAATAAGAAACCAGCACTTCAAAAATTACTAAAGGAATCTCTACAAGTTGAAAGGAAAAAACAAAGGAGAGAGAGTTGGAGGAGAGTTTAAAAACAACTGAAAAGACAAATAGAGAAACAAAACAACATATGACATACATTAACCCAAAGAAAAAAATGGCTGAAGTAAGAAATTCCTTATGAGTAATAAAACTGAATGTTAATGGATTAAATTCATCAATCAAAAGACACAGATTGACATAATGAGCAAGAAAATATGATCCATCTATATGCTGTCTACAAGAATCCCACCTTCGACCCAGGGATTCAAGGAGGCTGAAAGTGAATGGCTGGAAAACCATTTTACAAGCTAACAATAGCCAAAAAAGGGCAGGAGTAGCTATTCTAATATCAGACAAAATAGACTTTAGATGCAAAACTATTCTAAGAGACAAAGATGGACACTACGTATTAGTAAAAGGAGTAATCTCTCAAGAAGAGAGAGCAATCAACAACATTTATGCACCTAATTGGGGTGCCTCAAAATATGTGCGGCAAACTCTGGAAAAACTAAGAGGAGAAATAAATGCCTCTACAATTATAGCAGGGGACTTCAACACACCACTATCATCATTAGACAGAACATCTAGACAGAGAATCAATGAAGAAACTAAGGCACTCAACAATACATTATAAGACCTGGACTTAATAGACATATACAGAACACTACACCCAAATACAGCAGGATTTACATTCTTCTCAAGTGCACACGGAACATACTCAAAAATAGACCACATGCTAGGCCACAGAACAAGTCTCAATGAATTCAGAAAGATTGAGATTATACAAAGTAATTTCTCTGACCACAACGGAATGAAATTGGAAATCACTAAGGGCCAGAGAAACAGGTTAGGCACAAGGATATGGAAGTTAAACAACATACTCTTAGACAAACAGTGGGTCAAAGAGGAAATCTCAAAAGAAATCAATAACTACCTTGAAAATAATGAAAACGACAACACAACATATCAAAACCTATGGGATGGGAAGCGGCTGTGGCTCAATCAGTAGGGCTCCCGTTTACCATATGGGAGGCCCCGGGTTCAGTTCCCGGGGCCTCCTGGTGAAGGCAGACCCGCCCGCGCGGCATGGTTAGCTGACCCAGCGAGCACAAGCAGCAAGGGGGGGATAAATGAATAAATAAATAAAATCTTTAAAAAAAAAAACAAAACAACAACAACAAAAAAAACTATGGGATGCAGCGAAATCAGTCCTGAGAGGGAAGTTCATAGCCATAAATTCATATATTAAAAAAGAAGAAAGAGCTAAAATTGAAGACCTAACTGCACACTTGGAGGAATTGGAAAAACAACAACAAACTAAACCTAAAGAAAGTAGAAAGAAGGAAATAACAAAGATTATAGCAGAACTAAATGAAATAGAGAATAAGAAAGCACTGGAAACAATAAACAAAACCAAAAGCTGGTTCTTCGAGAATATCAATAAAATTGACAAACCCTTAGCCAGACTAACAAAAAAAAAGAGAGAACAGATGCAAATACATAAAATAAGGAATGAGCAAGGGGATATCACTACTGACCCCACAGAAATAAAGAGTATCATAAGAGGATACTTTGAAAAATTATATGCCAACCAGAATGATAATTTAGAGGAAATGGACAAGTTTCTAGAAACCCACATACAGCCTACATTGATGAAAGAAGAAATAGATGAATTCAACAGTCCAATTACAAGTGAATAGATAGACTCAGTCATCAAAAACCTCCCAACTCAGTCATCAAAAACCTCCCAGGACCAGATGGCTTCACAGCTGAATTCTACCAAACATTCCGTAAAGAGCTAACACCAATTCTACTTAAGCTCTTCCAAAAAATAGAAGTAGAAGGAATATTGCCTAACTCATTCTATGATGCCAACATAACCCAAATACCAAAACCAAATAAAGATACCACAAGAAATGGAAATTACAGACCAATTTCTCTAATGAACCTAGATGCTAAAATCCTCAACAAAATACTTGCTAATCACATTAAACAACATATTAAAAGGATTATACACCATGACCAAGTGGGTTTCATCCCAGGTATGCAAGAATGGTTCAATATAAGAAAATCAATCAATGTAATACACCACATAAACAGATTGAAAGAAAAAAATCACATGATCATCTCTATAGATGCAGAAAAAGCATTCGACAAAATACAGACTCTTTCCTCATAAAAACACTACAACAGATAGGAATAGACGGAAACTTTCTGAATATGATAAAGGGTATATATGAAAAACCCAAAGCTAACATCATTTTCAATGGTGTAATCCTAAAAGCCTTCCCTCTGAGATCGGGAACAAGACAAGGATGCCCACTATCACCACTCCTATTTAACATTGTCTTAGAAGTACTTGCGCGAGCACTGAGACAAGAAAAGGACATAAAAGGCATCCAGATTGGAAAAGAAGAAGTAAAAATTTCATTATTTGCAGATGGCATGATCCTATACATAGAACGCCCTGAGAAATCTACAACAAGGCTTCTAGAACTTATAAAGGAGTTCAGTAATGTTGCAGGCTATAAGATCAATGCTCAAAAATCAGTAGCATTTCTATACACCAATAATGAGCGAACTGAGGAGGAAATCAGGAAAAAAATACCATTTACAATAGTAACTAAAAGAATCAAATACCTAGGAATAAATTTAACTAAAGATGTAAAGGACTTATATACAGAAAACTACACAACACTGTTAAAGGAAATCAAAGAAGACTTAAATAAATGGAAAAATATTCTCTGTTCATGGATGGGAAGACTAAACATCATCAAGATGTCTATCCTACCCAAACTAATCTACAGATTTAATGCAATCCCAATAAAAGTCAACACTGTATTTTTTAAGAAACTGGAAAAACTAACCACAAAATATATTTGGAGAGGCAAGAGACCCCGAATTGCCAAAGACATATTGAAAAAAAAAAATGAAGTCGGAGGTATCACACTACCTGACTTTAAAACATACTATAAAGCTACAGTGATCAAAACTGCGTGGTATTGGCACAAGGATAGACCTACTGACCAATGGAACCGAAATGAGAGTTCTGATATAGATCTTCGCATATACAGTTATCTGGTATTTGACAAGGCCACGAAGCCCACTCAGTTGGGAGAGAATGGCCTCTTTAACAAGTGGTGCCTGGAGAACTGGATATCCATATCCAAAAGAATGAGAGAAGAATACCATCTCACACATTATACAAAAATCAACTCAAGATGGATCAAAGATCTAAATAGAAGAGCCAAAACCATAAAGACTTTGGAAGATAATGTAGGAAAGCATCTACAGGACCTTGCAATAGGAAATGGTTTCATGAACTTCACAGCCAAAGCACAAGCAGCAAGAGAAAAAACAGATAAATGGGATCTCATCAAAATTAAAAACTTCTGCACCTCAAAGGATGTTATTAAGAAAATAAAAAGGCAGCTTACCCAATGGGAGAAAATATTTGGCAACCATATATCTGATAGGAGCCTAATATCCTGCATATATAAAGAAATCCTACACCTTGAAAATAAAAAGACAAACAACCCATTTAAAAAATGGGCAAGTGACCTGAAAAGACACTTCTCCAAGGAAGAAATACAAATGGCTAAAAAGCACATGAAAAAATGTTCAACATCACTTGCTATCAGGGAAATGATAATCAAAACTACAATGAGATATCATCTTACACCCATCAGAATGGCAGCTATTAAAAAAACAGGAGACACTACATGTTTGAGAGGATGTGGAGGAATAGGAACGAACCCTCATCCACTGCTGGTGGAACTGTGGTATGGTCCAGCCACTGTGGAGGACAGTTTGGCGGTTCTTCAGAAAACTAACAATAGATCTTTCGTATGATCCAGCAATTCCACTGCTGGGTATATACCCAGAAGAACTGAAAGCAAAGATACAAACAGATATATGCACACCAATATTCATAGCGGCATTGTTCACCATTGTCAAAAGTTGGAATCAGCCATCAACAGACGAATGGATAAGCAAAATGTGGTACATACATACAATGGAATATTACTCAGATGTAAGAAGGAATAAAGTGCTAACACATGGAATAACATGGATTTATCTTGAAGACCTTATGTTGAGTGAAGCAAGCCAGGCACTGAAGGATGAACAGTATGTGACCTCACTGATTTGAACTGAGGAAAGTGATCAGTCTCTGAGAACCATAGTCTGAAAGATAGGTTAACAAGGGAGAGAAAGAGAAGAGCAGGCTTTGAGCCATCACCCATATGGACATAATCTATGGTAAAGGGGTAGAGTATAGTTGCATATTGAAGGATAGGACAGATGAGTAGTGATATTACTGGGTTTGGTGGTGCAGCGTTGACAGATGGGTAGATTAGGAAGGGCAGGTTCAAATGCCCAGAGCATGTAACTGTGAATCTTGACATTCTATGAGTCAAGACAGGGGAGTGTCATATGCCCCAGGGGTTGGAGAGGAAGGAACAGTTAAGATCTAATGGGGTATTTAGTGGTCATGGGAAAGGTTTTTCATTACTTTACAGTAATGGACACAGGACATGGTAAATATCATCAAAACTTATTAAACTGTATTGTCTAAATTGTAAACTATACTGTAAATCATTGACAATGTTTAGTTGCTATATTTTGCTATCTGTATAACAGTTATAACAATGCTAACATCCAAAAAAAAAGGGGGGGCAGATTCAATATGGGGTGTGGAAGAGGGAGGTGGTTTGGTATCTGGGAGTCTCTGGTACTCCGTGTGTGACTTTGCTGTGACCTAAAACTTCTTTGAAAATTAAATGAAAATTTGGGACACAATGGGGATGGAGAGGGGGAAGGTGTCACGGCACGCCAGACATCCGGTAACACAGTGATAAAAGGAAAAAAAGAATATATATATATATATATATATATATATATATATATATATATATATATATATATATAAAGGCATTTCT